>JBBPBP010000002.1:36473272-36491545 GCA_037974735.1 Cicer chorassanicum
AAATCTGACTTCTTTATAAAATTTTGATACAAAATATTATACAGTATAAATAAAAAATTATTGAAAAATTACATGACTTTAAATCTGACTTCTTTATAAAATTTTGATACAAAATATTATACAGTATAAATAAAAAATTATTGAAATATGAAAGTTATTTAAAAGTGTTGTTTACAAGTGCCCTTAAAATCTAAAAATAAATTTTTATATTAAATTAAAAGAATTAAATTTGGACTCTAAAAAAAAATTGAATTCACGACTTTCACTATATTTTTAATAAAATATTCATATATTTAAATTTATAACAAATATATTAAGAGATATTTATATATTTCACTCATCCGTAACAAATAGGGTTTAGTTACTCATGACAAAGATACAACAAATAGAGATTAAAGGATTACAAGAAAGATTCATGAATGATTCTTTATAAAACTCCTTCAATGGTGTTAGAATTAGCCGTCTTTTAGTTTCTCTGCTCGGGTACAAGTCTCCAAACATCCAAATCGCCATAAAGATCCCTAGAAAGTGAGAAAAACACATTTTTATGCATTCTGCAGCCGCACCAAGCGCGGGATTTGCGCTTTAGGCTCACATCTGTTGTCTGACATTTACTACATTTTGCTCATCTTTTGAGTACGAATGCGGTTCCAGTGTCTTCATGAAAGTTGTAGCTATGGATCTTAGCTTTCTTTTGCACTTGGTTTGACTCCAATTGGACATCTACAACTCCAGATATGACTGATATACTCCGCATAGAAATGTGTTTTTAAATTCATAAAATTCAGTACTGCACTAAAACAACACAAAACTACGAAAAAATCTCTACTTAACCAAGGATATAAGAACATAATTTTTTTTTAATTAAATCCAAGAACTAAAATCAACAAAATATATCAAATAAATCCTTAATTTAACTAATGATTAAAGATAAATAAGACTAAAAACAATGAAAAATATGCATATGACAAAGATTTATCATTAGGGTTACCCGAGTTTCCCTCAGCTAAACTAAGGTCAGACGAATAAAAGACTTTGAATATGGGTTAGTCGAATCTTTCTCAAGTCTATAGTGAACCACAAAGGTTGCGAAGAAATAAGAGTTGGTCAAAGCTCGATAGAATTTAATAATTTGGCAGTTATGCTCGTATTCTATGTTTTTAGCGCCACTAAGGCCCAACACGCAGATAAAGCCTGAGGAAAAGCACGTGCAAATATTGGAAACAAGAAATGCCATGAAGATAAGGAGGACGATTCGATTGTGGGACACTACATATCCTCATAAGCAAGACTTATTGATACAACCATATTTATATCTTGTTATCTTTATTTTGTGCTTGCATTTTTGGTTCTATTAGGTAGATTTTCTTTAGTTTTGTTTATTTATATATATAAAATAGATAATTACACTTGGTATTTATTATTTTTGAGGAATGAAGGATTTTAGTGTCGAAATGTGGTTTGGATGCTTGTTTGTTTTCGAGTTGGAGTCATTCTGAATACAATTTAGATTTTAGGAAGAAGCTCGGCCTGAGTGTTCCACTTGACGTGACGATGTTTCTATTTTTGAGATGTTGTTGAGTTTGGGACCAATGACACAGCCGTGTTTCATGGTCTACCTTCCATTCCTTAATGTTTTCGCGAAACACAGCTAGAGTGTGTTAGCTAACACGACCGTGTTTCGTGATCTAAAGTCAACTTTTGTAATTTTTTCAGTTTTATTTTAATTGGGTTTGAACCACTTTGACCCTAAATATAAATATGAATTAGAAATACTATTTTAGGATCCCAAAAATTAGAGTTTAGAGAGGCTTTTGGAGGCTAGGATCATCTTCTACTTTCGTCCCATTTTCTAGCATTCAAGTTTGATTATTCGAAACTATTTTATGGATTACTGTTGTGTCATGTCTGAGTAGTTTTCTTTTTTAAGGATTGGGCAAGCCCTTGATATGTTTACGTGATAAATTAATTATGTTACTCTTGATGTTGAACACTTTTTGATTCAATTCTTATTGAGGTTTATTCATTTGAATTTGTTGGCTACTTATTTACATTTCATAGATAATTAGGAAAGTACATAAAGGAGAACCTAACTATTGGAATTATAAGAATTGAATTTGAGATTTTAATCACGAAAGTATATTTGGTCTTTGGAGGAGCCCTTGATTTATCACTAAGCTAAAAGAGTTTAATTTAATTTCGATTACCAGGAGAGTAGGAATTGAGTTAATTGAGCTTGATTCTTGTTTCTCGGAAGAGAACACAACTACTATATTAAGATTAACTCACCTTCTAAAGGAGTTCGACATTAATCAAGAGTAGTCAATTTGAATCATAAACTATCATTGTGATGAACCCTAATCCTAAAAGTTTTCTCTAGTTAAAACAACTCAATTCAATTTTCTTGAAATCTTAATCACTTTATTCGTAACTCGATTAATTACTTTTCCTTGTCACAACCCTTTTTTGAATTAATGAATTTGTTCTTTTTAATTTATTTAATTTTTAATTAATTGGTACTAAAAAATTACACTATCTGTAGATTCATTATTTTTACTTCTTACAAAAACCGTACATTTGTGGATTTCTCACATCAGTTATCACACATTACCCGCATAACTAGCTGAGCGAGGCTATATATCAGCAGCCCACGATTTATGGCTACTAAGAAAAAAAATTTGCGTATAAATACCAAAAATTATAAATTATTCGACACAATGATCAATTAAACACAGTTTTTATGCATTTCTATCGCTTTATCATTTTACTTTACTTTATCCATTTATAAAGCTTTTGAGTAGTTTAGGAACTCATATCTAATAGACATAGTTCTTTCACCAGTATTATCATTTGAAGAAAAATGAATTACAATTAAGATCTATTAGCTAATACCTCGATTAATTCTTAATCCCAACAATACCGATGTCTTGTTTTCTTATTAATGAACTATTAATTTTCAGTAAAAAAAAAAGGTTAAATATCATTTGTGATCTCTTAACTTAATTCCGGTTAACGATTTAGTTATTTATCTTTTTTTTTTCTTCCTGATTTGGTCATTTATGTTTTTAAATAATTTCAGCGTTACCCTTTAAGTGGAGTTCCGTTAAGAAAAAGTTAAAAAATCCCTCATCTGGATCATTGCATATGTTCATCAAACATCTATGAACGATTGCCACTGATCTGAAGTGATGTCTATGGAGTATAAATACCCTATAGCTTCAGTTTTAACGAATCAATCCTTCTACCAAACTTAGAACTAACTTTGAATATTTTTCTGAAATATTTCTAAAACATAAAGGGTAACTTTTTCTTAAAACGGATGAGGGGTTTTTTTAACTTTTTCTTAACAGAACTCCACTTAAAGGGTAACGCTGAAATTATTTAAAAATGTAAGAAAAAAAAAGATAAAGGACTAAATCGTTAACTGAAATTAAGTTAAGGGACCACGGGTGATATTTAGTAAAAAAAAACAATATAAACCACAATTGAGAAAAATATAATATAAATCACAAAAAGTAAAGTTTATTGATTTGGGATCATAACCCTTCATATTTTTAATACACTATTTGCAAGGAGGACCTGTAACAGCACTTTCAGGATAAAGATTGAAAGGGTAATCCCAAGCATATGCAAACTGATTACCATCACCACCAACCAAGGCATGACCATTATATAAGAGACAATGATCACCTTGCTTGATAAGAATTGTACGATCAATAGGCATTGTACTTTGAAACCCTTGACAATTTAATATTATGTGGCTTTGTGCACAATTACACTTGTTGACTACAAGCACTGTCCATTGAGGCTTGCCTTGTATTATTGCCCCAGTTCTTCTTGTTATAATTAGAAGGCTGTTTAATGGACATGTACTTGATCCTAAAAATTCATTTGTAGGGTCAAAAACTATAACAAAATAGTATAATCAAAATATAACTATTAGTATACTTATTAATATTATTAGTTTTACATATTTAATCTTCTTAATTTTATTTAAAAGTTTAACTTCATTATTTAAATTACCCATCATCTCATTTAATACATAAAGAATTTGACAATTAAAAAATGTAGACTTTAAATGAACTATTATTTTGGTATACTATCATTACAAAGATAAAAAAGTCAACTTTTGCTTGTAATTTTTTACGAAATTAGTTGTGCCAAATTTTGTTACGGAAAGAATATATTACAAAAAAACGTATAAAATCACTAAAATAATTTTATCAACAATAGTTAGGTGCCTTGAGATAAAATAAAAATCGGGTAAAAAAGTAATTGATGTTTCATTGATAATATAAAGAAACACATAATATCATATAAATAAATATTATAAATGTGACTAAGGTTTTAAATAATGGACGCAGTTAGGTGCCTTGAGATAAAATAAAAATCGGGTGAAAAAGTAATTGATGTTTCATTGATAATATAAAAGAAACACATAATATCATACAAATAAATATTATAAATGTGACTAAGGTTTTAAATAACGGACGCAGTTACTGTCACATTAAGGATTTCACGATTTTGATAATTGTAAATATTGCAATGCAAATTGCAATCGCCGCAGAATAAATTAATTACAACATTATACGACAGTTTTTCAAATTATTTATACTATTATATAATATTTAATACTAATTAAGAGATGTCAAAATGTTAGAAACCACATAATGATATGATATATTTCGAAAAAAATGTTTTTAAACCTTCTTGATTCAAAACACATTATTCTTATATATCACAAATATCATGCTCGTGTAACGGTGTTTCATTGTGGCTGTTTTCTATAATTTTTGTTCACTACTTTAAACGGAGAATAATGAAAATGGAGGCTACCAATACCGTTTAGTCGCGATCGTTTTTTGGGTCGCGTTTTTTTATTCAAAACCTTGAATGAGATATATATGTCACATATTAAATCATACCTGTGATGACCATAGTAAGAAAGATGATGGAAATAAGATAATTGTAGGTGGTTTCCATTGTCCTTGATTGCTGAATCTTGTGGCTTTGGTTGCCTAATTTATATTTGAAACAAATGTAAAGTCTTGACCAACGGAAAATACTTTGTATTCCTTTTTCTTAATTAAAAGTAGAGTCATAATGAAGGGTCTTAAACACTTTGTTTACTTTGATTAAATGCATATAAATTTAGTTTAATAAATTTCAAAGAATATACATATTTTATTTAAATATATGAAAAATATATACATATTTTGAGAATTAATCATTTAATGCTTTAAAAGTTTAAATATTTTTTTAAATATTAATCCCTTTTTCAAAAAGTACTTTAACTAACCATGTATAATAGATATTAATTTTTTTATTTTTATATTAAGCATATTATTTTTAATTTTGCTTTTAATGATATCAATATTATAATATTATTTGGTAAATTTTGAAGGGTTATTCAAGCTTTAGGTCGCTAATATTTGAGAGAGTGTTTCTTTTAGTCCTTTGAAAAAAAAAACTTTAGATTTTGTCCCTTTTAACATTTTGGTCTAGGATTCTTTCGATTCGTAGATCATTTATGGCACATCATAATATAGATTTTTCTCATTGTTTTAGTCATTAATGTCATCTATCCAACTCTAATGCTACATCATAAGAAAAAAAAATTACATGTAACAAATGATAAATATAATTATCCAAAGAATTAATTTCAGTTTCCTACTTCAACTACTAAATATGCAAGTTTTTCATCACCATAAAATAATGGAATCTTGAATCATCTTCTCTTTTTCTTTTCTTTTATCTATATATTGGTTATATTTAAATTGTTTTCTTTATGTTAATTGTCAATGCAACTCAACAAATTATATGTCATTCACTCTAAAGCTCAAAGATACATATATTTTCATAGTTCATCAATAATAAAACTCCACAATACACTCCCCCAACTTCTATTAAGGGTTCAAGAGATCCTTAAACAAAATTAAGTCAAAGTGTAAAAAAATAACTACATTTACCAACACAACTTAAAAATAACTCTAACTACATGCTCATATGTGATAGAGAAAGACTAATCCAACAAAAATACGATCTTGTAAAAATCTTTGACACAAATTGTAATTGAGGTTGAATGATGAATTTATCTCTTGGCCTTAATCTGAGTGGTATTGTCTAATTAAATGTTTGTTAGACTTCTACTAGATGATTACCATTGTTATGTTATATTGTGATTTAGAAGTAACAAGAGGCTCTTTTTGTTTGTTTCAATATTTGAGTGATGGGATATAAAGAAAGTTCTAATGTTGACTTTATGCTTACCGTTAAGTTGAAGAAGGAATGATTATTAATGGGATCTTTCTAGCACACAATTGGATATCCCTTTAGATCTTCATAAAACGTGGGGGAGTGCATATTACTATTTTTTCAGAACACGATCGGGTAGGAAGGCAAGTACTATAGTACTCTATCAAGACTCTACTAATTGTCATCCATAATATGAAATGTTATAGTTGTTGAGGCAAATTCCCGATTTTATATGTTTTAAAGATAACAAACATCTTAACTTGTGCTTTTGAGTGTTTTAAAGATTGATAACAGGTTTTGATTTTAATCTAAGTATCTCACTTCAAAAAAACAAAGAATCATTCAAAATTACATAGAAAGAACGTTTTGTCTGAAGCAGAAGAAAATTTTCTTTCTCATGTTAAAACAACATTCATCGTCTTAAATGGTTCAAAGTTAACTCAAAAAGTGTGACGATCAACTTTTTAATTGAAGTCATTTCAAGAATAATGCATTAACGACATATTGTACAAACAAGCCTAAATAAGGAATAGTGAAATGACATTTTTTTATGGTATTTAGCAAATAAATATGTCATACAGGCTTTAATTGATCTATCTCCAGTTGCAACACTATTTTCATATTTCATTTAGACCAGTATAAGCAAACCAACTCACACTTTTTCATAGATATGTTGGCCCACGTTTTTAGAAAAAAACATTTACTTTGTTCTACCACTTGCAAGCACAAAAGACAAAAATCAAGTACATGCAAATACAAGTCACAGCTGTTGTTTTTTCCCTTTCCCGTGATGCATTAGAAAAGCAACTTATAGTGTCCCCCTTGCTCAAATTTCGAAGATATCTTTTAGCCACAAAAAGAAGATGAACATTTAGAGAACGTTCTCTTTGAACTGCACTAAAACATGAAGACACCTCATCAAGAATATTGCTTTATGGATTCTCGTATTTAACAACTCTTTTCTTCTTTAGCAAATTGAAGCTCTCTCATCTATAAATAGGAATGGATGTTAAAAATGAAGTGTTAGAGTTTAAGCTACAAATTATCAGTTACTTGTTTTATTCTCAAGTTAATCTCACAGCTCTTTTTATCATACACACTTCAATTTCATATACTTGTAAATTCATATACTTGTAAAAATTTATCAAAGTATTTCCTTTGTGATTGTTGAGACTGAAGTTGTACTAAGTCTATTTAGACTGAGTTTGTAAGTATGCTCAGGCTTTAATAAAACAAGGTCACTATATCAAGTTGTGATCTAAAGGAAATATTGTAAAAAAGTGCTGAAAGAATGTTCTTTTCAGCAAAATTATGGAAAATCTCACAAGGTGTGAAGACTTGACGTAGACCAAGGTTAAGGGTGAACTAGGAAAAATTTGCGTGTGATTATCCTTTACTTAATCATTTACACTTACACATTAATCACATCACTGCCATTTACAGTTTTCATTATATATTTCTAATAAAAAAACATTCTCTTTGTTTTAAACTAACATTCTTATCCAAGTAACAATTTGAGATATTTCCTTTTGATTTAAACTTTTTAAGGTCATAATTTAAACTCCTCTATCTTGTGACATATTATTCCATTTCAATTAGGGGTATTATTGTTGATAACTTATGAGAAAATAAGTACCTATGAGCTTTACCATGAAATAATGTTTTGTGAATAGTATTGATAATGCAATAAAGAAAATAGCTTATATATAAAAGAGCGACAAAAAAGGGGAAATAGATTAAAAATCTATTATTTTATTTGGATGAAAAACTTGCATGTGTTGAATAGTTCACCAGCTTCAGAATCAAGAATGCTTTATTTTGTATATTTTTTCGTTCATACAACTCTTTTAATTTCTCCCACATCTTGTTAGCATTTATTTCAATTTCAATATATGGATATACACTCAGATCCAACCACTATTTTATCAAGGCCAGTGTCATTCCAGTCAGCGTAAGATTTATCTTTGGGTTTAGCAATGTCACCCTCAATAGGATCATACAAATCATTATTGTATAGCATGTCTTCCATGAGAGTCTTCCAAAATGTGTAATTAGAAAAGTTGAACTTAATCATATTCAGACTTTTATTTTCCTCCTCCATTTAAATACACAAACCAAAAAGGCCAAACAGAAAAATGTCATTCCACAGAGCAACAACAATTGGCAGAAAATTAAATATGAGACAAACACAATTTTTAACGTAGAAAACTTCTCTCAAATTGACAAAATAAAAACCACGGAACCTAGTCCAGTAAAAATCTTCCACTATAATAATTAGTGAGTACACTATAGTCTTCTTAGTAACACTAGGGAATATCAATCAACAATAGCCATAACCAAATGGTGGAAACCAAACAAATCACAAACAACTTTTTACTAAAATGGATATTCCAAAGTAACTCCATAGAAGGTAAAACTACTAACACTATATTTTAAAAGAACAAACTCAGTGGTAGAAATAACATATTAAAATTGTAGATCAAACAGAGCAAGTTTGCTACACACCTATTACCACCAACAACCAATTTCTTCTTCTCCTCTCTATTCATGTGGTCACCCTTTTTCTTCTATTGTTTCTTCTGCGTGGGCTTTCTTTTTCTTTTCTTTCTTAGGAATTTCAAAATCCTTTTTTTTTCTTCTCCACATAGGCCTAATCCAAAATTGTTCCTTTACCTTTTTTTTCTTTATTTCTTTTCTTCTCCACATGGTATTTTGTTTAGTCCCGTGTTCAAGTTTCAAACCAAACATAGAATAAGTCTCAAATATAAGCAAAAAAAAAATAAAAAATTGTGGTCTAAAGTATAAGCAAAAATTAATAATATTACCTCATTCAATGCTATTATTTCTATTTTTTTTTGTTGATTAAGATTTTATTTTTCGAATTTGCCAATGGAACAAGTACCTAAGGAGGATAATTTAGATAATATTTTTTTTTATTTTGAATTAATTAAATCAAATCTACTATATTTTTAAAATAGGGTGAGGTATTTTTTTTTTTTTGCATATATATGAAACTAGATGGAGTATATTTTTGTATAGTAAACGGTCATATTGGTCCCCGAATGTATGAGACGATGTCACTATAGTCCTTGAATGTATCAAAATTACAAAAACATACTTAAATATATTTTTTGTTAGTCAGTTTTGTTCTCGAATGTGTTTTTAGTCAGTCATTATGACCCTCAAAAATGTGTTTTTTGTTAGTCTATATAATTAATCCATAAAATTATTAACAAAAAAAGATATTGGGCATGTATTTGCAATTTCGACAAATTTAAAGACTATAATGACAACGTCTCACACATTCAGAGACCAAAATGATAATTTATTCCATTTTTTTCATTTTGGGTTCAAGTGGGAGTGGTTAGCCCCACATCAACTATGAATGGACTATATGTTAGTTATATAAGATATGTGACTCAAATACAAAATACCTTAAGATTTTGAAAAGAGACGTAGTGTGAAAGTTGTTGTGGTCCTTGAGCATTTGACATGTAGTTGCTCCCATACTCGCAAAATTTCCAACATCTGGTATCAAGGATTTTTAGTTTGGTCCAACGAAATAAAATTCTTAGTATGTTTTATGGTTATTTCAATGTTCGGTCTTCCACATTAGAAAGAGAAGAATGATATTGAGAAAATATTGTTCGTAAAGGTTTTGGCCATAAAAGATTTATTTTTTAAGTAGTCATTTGTGACTCACCTCTCTCTACTGAGAACCTACTTGGTGCACAGTTACAAATGTCATGTTCCATTGTGAGGTTTGGTATAGATAAATTTGATGGAAGAATTATTTTTGCATTATATAAAATTTAATTCAATGATGTTTTGATACAACTGGGATTATACAAGGTATCAAATATCACATGGAAATTTGTTGTCATTAATGCAAGGTGTGTTGTGAGATTATGTCAATTATTGAAAAGTTCCAAACAAAACCAACATGGAAGTTGGACAGTAAATTTTCAGCTTAATTTTTGGCATGCAAAAGAAATTTTTAGAGTGGTTTAACTTCATGTGAAAAATTATTGGAGTGGTTTATCTCCAAGTGAAAATTCTTGGTATGGCTTAACATATTTTAAAGTGGGAGATTCTTAATGGGATTTTTCTAGAAAATAAAATGGGACTCTTTTCTAGTATTAATTTTTCCTCTTTCAAAAAACCACATTTGAAAACAAAAGGTGACCTAAAACCCTCGATGGTGTAAGGAAGGCTTTAAAGGTATGAAACGGTGGCAAACTGAAGATTCATAGATATGGTAGAGGATATGCCACATGGTGACACAATGCTTATGCGATGATATATGTGAGGTTCTATGCAACAGTTTTGTCGGTGCTAACTTGAACCGCGCACAAAGTAAGAGTCGCGACAATAACTACAACTTTGACCAAGGGGACTGAGAGTCAGTGGTGATGTATGACCACCAAAGGTTACCCCTCTATCTAATTTACTTAGTGTTTGTTACCTTTCGTCCTGTAATTTCTCTGTATTTATCATCCTCATGCTCACAGTCACAGTATAGGTAATACTTACTTTCTTTGACGAGTGAAACAATAATGTCTAGGTAATCTTGCCTTTTTTTGTTAAGATACGGTAAATGAATCATGAAGACAAATTTGGACAAACGTTTAGTGCTAATTCTAAATCTATGAAGATTTGATACGTGTTATTAATTCACATGTTGATTTCATGATAAATAGTGGATTAAATTCTTTTGTGTGAAGAGACTAGACGTAGCTACAATGTTGGTGGTGAATCAGGATAAATTGGCTTGTGTTTTTTCCTTTATCTCTTTACTTATTGTTTTATTCATTCCTGTTTTGAACATCTCATTTTTTAAATTGTTTTCAAACTAAGTATTTTGAAACAAAACATAACTCAAACCCCCTTTTTTTCTTGTGTTTTACTTTCTACAATTGGCATTAGAGCTCCGTCTCAAGGTTGAGCACTTAACCATGCTTGAGTAAAATCTTGTTTTATGACCAACTCTTGTGAAGAAGATATAGGTGGCAATACTAACAAGCCTCCCTTATTTGACGAGGAAAAATTTCCGTACTAGAAAGAATGACTAAGAAGTTTCTACATCTCACATGATCCTAAACTTTGGGACATAGTCGAAGATGGCTATAAAGCTCCTAAGGATTGCTGGCGTTGAAGTATCTAGAAAGAATCTTGATACTGATCAAAAGAAACAATACAACGTGCATCACAAATCCAAAACCTTTATGATGAATGTTATCACCTTCAAAAAGTGTGAAAAATGTAGCAACAAGGAAATAGCAAAAAGCAAAAAGCATCTTTGATGCTCTGGTTCTCAATTATGAAGGAGGAAAATAAGTGCAGGAAGCTAAATAAAATCTTCTTGTCTAGGAAGTACAAACTATTTCAAATGGAAGAAGATGAAGACATTGATATAATTTTTTCCACATTCCAAACTCTAGTCTACAGACTAAAGGTTCTCCAAAAGGGATACACTACATCTAATCATGTCTAGAAGATCCTCAGAAGTCTACCTAGAAATTGGAGATCTAAGGTAATTCCAATTCAAGACGCTAAAGATCTTAACAAATTGTCTCAAGAAGAGCTAGCGAGTTTGCTCAAATCCCATGAGATTGAACTAGTAGAAGATGAATCGAAAAGGAAATCAAACTCCTTATCTCTCAGATCCAAAGGAAACAAAGCAAACTCCAAGGTTCTACAAGCTAAGAAGGACTCAGACGAAAGTGAATCAAAAGATCAGTGTGAAGACTCAGATGATGAAAAGTTGACATTCATTCCAAAGAAAATCCATCGCACGTGGAACAACAGGAAGAAATCATTTCATAAAAAGGATTTTAGACGATCCGCAGAGAGCAGAGAAAGTAAAGAAAAATCTGAAAAGAAGATGAATACAAAGAACCAAGACATTACAAGTTAGAGTGTCCTAAACTTGAGAAGGGAAACTCTCGAAGAAAAGACTTAAATATAAAGAAAAATAGTCTTATAGCTACTTGGGATGATTTTGATGAATCATTTGATGAAGATGAAAAACATGGCTCTAATGTCAGATATCTACTTTGACTCTAAACAACGATCATATTTGGAAAAAAAAAAAGTGAAGTGTCTCATATCAATGAATAAAGAACACATGATATGGCACAAAAGATTAGGACATGCCAACTTGAGATTAATCTCAAAGTTGAAAAGACTTGACCTAATCAGAGGTTTGCCAAATTTAAAATTTGAGTCAAATGTTCTTTGTCAGACATGTCAGAAGGGAAACATACTAAATCATATTTTTCTTTAAATATGTTGTTTCCACTTCTAGATCACTTCAACTTTTACATATTAATTTATTTGACCATGTAAATACTTCCCCTGCGAGTGGTAAAAAGTATGGACTCGTTATTGTTGATGACTATTCCAAATGGATATGAGTAAAGTTCCTTAGACACAAGGATGATTCACATAAAGTGTTCACTACCTTCTTCAAACAGTTGCAAAATGAAAAAGATTTTTAAATTACAACAATTCGTAGTGATCATGGTGGCGAGTTTGAAAATAAACCTTTTGAAAACTTTTGCAAAGAGAATGGTGTTATAGACCATTTTTCTTCGCCAAGAACACCATAGAAAAGGGTGTTGTAGAATGAAAAAATAGATCTCTTCAAGAAATGGCACGCACCATGATTCATGAAATCAATGTTGCCAATAACTTTTGGACACAAGCAGCGAACACTGCATGTTATATTCAAAACATAATCTATATACGACATATTCTCAATAAGACACCTTATGAACTGTGGAAAATAATAAAATCCAACAATTTGTATTTTCATCATTTTTTTTTGCATATGTTATATTTTGAACACCAAAGAGAATCTTGGCAAGTTTGATTCACGATCTCAAAAGTTCACCTTTTTGGGTTGCACAAAAAGGTCTAAAGCCTTTAAAGTACATAATAAACAGACATTGATTATGGAGGAATCAATTCTTATCAAATTTGATGAAAAACTATTTGATGAAAAATTTGCATATTTACAAATATCAAAGGAACCAGATGTATAAGAGGAAACAACAAAATTACCCTTCGAAGAATCAGAATATGTACATGACAATACAAGAACAAGTATTGAGGAGCCACCCAAAAGGCAATGTCACAGGAACCTAAACCGGGATGGAAATAAAAATCATCACATCATGACTCCTTGATCATTGGAAACTTAAGTGATCCTATGAAACCTAAGTGGAAACTTAAGTGATCATTGTTATCACAAAAATTATTTTGTGGGAACAATTCATTATGCTAATAATTTATTTAAGTGTGCAGATTTCTTGCCATGAGATTTAAACGTATTTACGTTGCATCCTCTGATGAATACATAAGCTAAACAAAGAAGATACGACTATACTTTGTTACATTCGTTGAAATATATCTGATATTGAAAAGCTTACTTTCAACTCACCTCTACTGAATCTTTTGATACAAGTTCACTCTAGTGACTTTGCGTCTGAAAATCTTGGCATTCAGTTTGATCTCTAATAGAGTCAATGTTCTAATTATAGTCAACGCCTTAATAATAAGTCTACGCATTAACAAGCTCTGCTCATCATAGAAGATTTATCCTCTAACTGAAGAAGCGTGTAACATCTTCTAACTAGGGCTGTGCGTGGTTGGTTTTTCTTTTAAACCAAACCATATCCATTTTAAAACCATTATATGGATTAAGATTTATAACCAAATCCATTTTTTATTTAAAACCGGTTATAGATCCGGTTGTAAAATTGGTTATGGTTAAATAACCGATTTTTAATTATGCAACCGGTTTCGACAAATTCAATTTTAAAATTGATTTTTTTTTTTCCAAAATCGGTTAAAATCTCGTTATTTTTAATTGATTTGTGTATTTTTAATTAATTTGAAAATTTGACATTATATACGGAAAACTTGATATCACTTGTTAACTTCTACGAGCAAGCTTGAGCATATTTTTTTTCTTCATTACCTTAAACAAATCCTCACTATATAATCCAATCAATAATGAGTGTATGTAAGTTACAATTTATACACCGTATTATACCACAATCAACAACACTTTTCAAATTTGACATTCATCCTCAGATAAAATGGAAGACAAAAAAAGATGAGAAACCAATAAATGATTTACAACATGATGAAATATTAATAAATAAAAAATAATATATAATATTTATATAAATATGAAAGAATAAAAATGGTTAAACTTATATAAGATGCCAAAAGTAAAACAAAAAAGAAAAGTCTAAGATGAACAAAAAGACTAATTTATACAAAATGAAATAATTAAAAATGAGTCATGTATTTATGCATTATTTTAAAATGGAAGGTATGAACTTTAGTTTATAAAAAAAAGGAAAATATGTTTTTAGGAAATAGGTTTTTTGTTGTAAAAAGATAAGAGTTTATTAGGGTCATAAAAATGGTGAAATTTCTACTAAAAATCAGTGGTACAGGAAGAATAATACAAAACTTAATACCCGTAGAATTGGGGAAAAAAACGAAGTACTCTTAAATTAGAAAAGGATTGAAATGTAGAAAAAGAATAGATAAGAAAAGGAAGAGATAAATGGAAGAATCGAGTGGAGTTCAAGAATAGCTACCTCGTTGGCGTCGAAATCGGAGAAGAAGCAGCAAATTTTTTTTATTGTGTTAATGAGAGAAAGATAACATCTTGCTAATTCAATTTAAATTGTATTTAAATTACAATTTATAGTAAGAAATTAGGATTCCAAGAAATGATTTAAGGTTCAAATCCAAAAATAAAATATGAGTGGATAATAACCGGATTAAATCCAAATCCAAAAATACAACATGAGTGAATATCCAACCGATTGGTAAATGAATTGGATTATAATCATATTATTTTAACCGGTTAATTAAAATGGATTTGGATCCGGCTATGGATTTTGGTCACATAACCGGGTTTTTTTCACAGCCCTACTTCTAACAGTGTCATCCTTGTGAGAACAATATTGGTTTCAAGTACAAAAAGCCATACTTGTTTTGATAATAACAAAATCAATTTGTGGGAACAATTTTAGGCACTAATGTTTTATTTAAGTGTGCAATTCCAAGACCACAAAAAACATTGTAGAATATTAGGATATATCCTCTGATGAATTGGTCAAAAAGTCATGAAAATTCTGCATCCAAAATTGATGAGAAAGTGCCTCTAAAACATTGCCTTTGATGATACAAAGCATTAGACTGCCTATGCCTCTGATAGTACAAGAAGGTTTGCCAAGATTGCATCTGATTCTGATTCAGTTTTGCTCTCAGTGCATTTATTGAAGTCTGCCTTTGATGAAGCAAAACAGACTTTGGGAAAGAATACTTCTAATGAAGCAAAACAGACTTTGGGAAAGTCTTCCTCTAGTGAAGCAATCAAGCTTCTGGTCAAAACTGCCTGTGACCAGTTGGCTCTGATAATTTGCCACTGGAGATGAAGCAAACATCTGACTTTCTTGCCTCTAATTAAGATGCTTCTGGTGAAAGACAACATTATGGCAAAGTCAACGTTATAGAAAAGTCAACGCATTTGGTAAAAAGTCAATATTGGAAAAAGTCAATGTCTCTGCTAAAAGTCAATGTCTATTGTAAAAGTCAACTCTCTGACATAGTAAGTGCCGCTGATAGTTTGCCTCTAGTCATTTACGTATGCTTCTGGTTGTTGCCTTTGGTCCAATAAACTTGCCTTTGGTTATTGCTTCTGGTCTAGTAATTCTGCCTCTAGTTACTCCATGCCTCTAGTTAATTAATATTGCCTCTGGTCATTGCCTTTAGTCAAGAAATCATGCCTCTGGTGTTCCTGTCTCTGGTCAAGAAGAATTAGGCCTCTAATTGCTCTTGCCTCAGGTCCAGTAATCGTGCCTCTAGTCTAGTAATCGTTCCTCTAGTCTAGTAATCGTGCCTCTGGTGTTCCTAGCTCTAGTCCAGTAATCATGCATATGGTTGCTCTTGCATCTGGTCAAGAAAACATGATTCTCGTGTTCCTGCTTCTGGTTAAGAAACCATGCCCCTAGTGTTCATACTTCTGGGTCTAGTACATTATAGTTCATCTAAAACTAAATTCCAAAAACACTTAGAAAAATTCTAAGTTTTAGTTTTATGCTCAACAAATATATTTTTGAAGACAATGAAGCACCATGTTGAAGGAAAAATAGACCATACCATGAAGGACATAAGCCATTCCTTGAAGGACATTCAACCATACTTTGAAGGATAAAAGTAATATTGTAAAGGCTTCTATAAATAGAACTCGATTCTGAATTCAAATAACACAACTGATCACTACAATTTACAACATTCCTACAAGTGTAACAATCCCAAATCAGCAAGCAAAAACACAGTTAGAAAATTACCAAATTTATCTAAGTGTTTCAGAAAGAAAAATATGAAAGCTTATTCTATAAACATCCTCTAGTTAGAGAAAATTCTGAAACCCACAAACACTCTTTTTTTGTAACCAAGCCCAGTAGTGGCTGATTGTGTTCCTCAATGGCTTGACGGCACGAAGCTGAAAGTTGAGAAGACTTGTTAGAACTTGTAAATCCAGTCCAGTAGTGGCTGCCCTTTCCATAACAACTTGACGGTACAAAGTTGGAGGTGAGAAGATTGAACACAGTCATTGTGACAAACCAAGTGTTCAAGTGTAAGTTCTAACTATAATGGATTAAGTTCTTCAAAGGAATGGTCCGGATGCATCTACTAAGTTAGTAGTGAACTAGGATAAAATTGTTGGGTAATTTATTTTATCATTTCAGTTTTATCACTTCTGTTTTTTTAAGCCATTCGAAATATAAAAGCTGTAAACACAATTTAAACACCCTCATTTTTTGTCTTTCTTGACCAACAATCCTATGGTCATCCTACCTTTTCTATCAAGATATGCTGAATCAATCATGAAGACATATTTGGACAAGCATTTAATGTTGATTCTAAATCTCTAAAGATTTGATATGTGTTATTAATTCACATGTTGATTTCATGCAATCACATCAATAGTCAGAAACCCTAATGAACAAAATGATTCTCTATAAAAGGATTTGTGATCGACACAAAGAAGAAGACCAACAACGAAAAACAAGAGATGAATTTATGTCATTAAAAACTACAAACTCTTGTATTAGCTCTAAGTGCTGAGAAGTCTAAGAAATCTTCTAAGACAAAAAATATGTGTAAACACTCTTATGTGAGAATTAGTTCAAAATTCAATCTAAACATTTTGTAACTTGGCCATAGCATGACTATACTAAGCTCAAAGATTGATAAGACTTGAACATAGTCATTTGACTAGAAAGTGTTCAGTGAACATGTGATTCCATTAATAAATAGTAGATTAAACTTTTCTGTATGAAGGGATTGGACGTAGCTACCGTATTGGTGATAAATCATAATAAATTGATTTGTATTTCTTCCTTTGTCTTTTTATTTTTATTTTTACTCATTCCTATCTTCAACATCTCAGTTTTTAAATTGTTTTTAAAATTAAGTATTTTGAAACAAAACACAATTCAAGGGTCAATTTGTTGTGTTTGATTTGAAGAATTAAGTTGCATTAAAATCTACCGATTTAGTGATTGTTCTTGATCTATAGCTTGCTTTTATGTCTTTGTCCGAAAACGTAGACATGTTTACATGTTCCTTGGGTCTAAGGATTTATTTACATAATGTTTAACAACTCTTTTTCAGTTTCTTTTTTGTATAGGTTATTTATATATTTGTTTAATCACATTTTGCAATGGACTTAATTTATCAAAACTACTAATTTGTATGTGGAAGTATATTGAGGTATTTTGACTTGTTATCTTCTAAGTTATTTTTCCTGCATTTTGTATGAGTTATACAAGAGATGAATTGAATTAATTGACAAACAAGGTATTAATATATTATGCATATATACTCTATGGTTGCATGGAGGCTTGGTAAGTATTCATATTTCTTTTTGTTTTGGAGTAATATTTTTTACGTTGAACTGTGTATTCATTCATGTGTTTTTTT
>JBBPBP010000002.1:36495639-36507166 GCA_037974735.1 Cicer chorassanicum
TTTTTTTTTATATAAAAATAAACTAAATGTAAGGAAGCAAAGTATCTTCACTTACATATAACATCAACTAAGTCTATATTAAAACTATTAGAATTCCAAATTAAAGCAAACTAAAAATTATTACAAACCAAATAAAAATAATTAAAGTTCATCCTAATTTATTAAAAATATGGATCATCTTCCTGCTCTTGAGATCCTTATCATTATGATATGAATCTATTTCTCATGAATCACTATAAGGATCGTTCTAAGTTGGAAACTCACAGATTGGATCCAAAATCGCGTATTGCTGGAGAATGCGATAAATAGAGCTACGAAACTCAGAATCAGCCGATTCCAAAACGAGGTGAAAGATGACGTTCTGAAACGCAAGTTAGGCTTTTGAATCACCGAAAACAAGTTTGTAGAACTCGAGATATGATTGCAGGTTGCTTAACACAAAAATCGGCACAATTTGTGTATTAGGGTTTGATGTAAAGGAAACTGAAAATTATAAAGAAACAAAAGATAGATTAGGTTGAGAAGATGAAGAAGGCGCCACAATCAAGGATGATTGATAAGCCAATGAAGAATCGCCACAATGGTAAGGAAGCCATTGATAAAACTCAAGCAAGTTCTAATCCAAGAACTCAAAGAGGAGACCTAACTCACTCACAATTCTCATTAGAGAAATTTTAATTCATTCAAAAAATTCTTCCCTTCAATGAGGTTACAAATTCATAGTTATAGTAAAATTATCTCTAAACCTAACTGGGTCATAAGTGACACCATTCTCTAGGCCCAAATTGGGCTTACATCATTTTTTTTTTATAAAAATAAACTAAATGTAAGGAAGCAAAGTATCTTCACTTACATATAACATCAACTAAGTCTATATTAAAACTATTAGAATTCCAAATTAAAGCAAACTAAAAATTATTACAAACCAAATAAAAATAAATAAAGTTCATCCTAATTTATTAAAAATATGGATCATCTTCCTGCTCTTGAGATCCTTATCAGGAGGTGTGTTTCGTTGGTTGTAACTGTGGTGTAAGTATAGACTGTGAAAAACTCACACTTAAAAGAGAGATCATTAGGTTCAAGTATGAGTAGTTCGTCAAGTTCCACATTGACTATAAATATGTTATAATATTGAATATATAAAAAAAATATCTGATATAGCTAATATATTAAGGATTTTGGTGAAATTAGTGTCAAATTTATTGTAGTCCAAAATCATTTGATCTTCTGTTCAACTTAACACTGGAGTCTCCAACATATCAAATTCCATTGCCACATTTTATTGTAGAAGAATTAGTAGTATAATACTGGCTCCAAAGTTAGATGAAATACATGGATTTTTAAAATGATTTATATTTTATTGAAGTAGTAGTCCTATCAAAATCAAATTTAAAAAGAATGGAAAACTTTACTAATGAAAAGAGATAGTAATTGATCTAAGGTGGTGGTAGGGCAATCCCAATGGGACCGGTGGTGGCATGGCATTGGCATGGGAAATGGATGGTTGATCTGATGAGCTCGAGAGAATAAAATAATGAAATAATAAATAACGACAAGAGTGAGTCCCAAAGCAAGTGGAATAAAGCAATAGACATCCCAACATGCGAGTTTGGATTATTACAATAATGTCATTTTCTCTTGCCGTTCAACAGATTATCTGTCTCTTTTGTCTCTCTCCTTAACCTACCACCTCTATCCTTCTATTCTCTCCATCTTAATATTTCACACATTTTAAAAGCACTTGTGTTGATGAATCAAAACAAAACTTTTTAAAAACTTGGCTATATAATTGCATAAAGACAAAAATTATTTTCAATTTTTTAATGATACTTTTATTCATATATCATAATACAATGAATTAAAATATATTAAAAAAAAACTATAATAATCATTATAGTTATATATTAATGAAGAATGATTAATGTTTTTTTCTATACAAATATTTTACATGTATAATTTTTTTAATAGATTTTTTTTTAACACAAATTTCCTAAATTTCAAAAATTTAATATATTCGAATATTGATATAGCATATTACCCGCACCTGTACTACATATGGGGGCTCCATCGACCCCAATCATCTTGGAACAAAATAGTTAAAAACAATTACATGAATCATTTTCAACTCATAATCTTCTAATTTGAATTAATAATAATAGTGTACAAAATATTATTATCTCTCTTTTATTTTTACACTTATTTTAATATGTATAAAATGGTCAATTGAGTGATTCACTTATTTTAATTGCATCATTTTATTGTGGATAATTTACTCATCATCCAATAAAAATTAGCCACATAAGTTTATGTGTCCTATTTGTATATGTGACTAATTTCAATTGAATGTTGGATAAATTACCCACAAATTTTTCAAAGGAAATCTAGGTCTCACCATTAATTAATATTATGCCATCACTCTAAAATTATTTTATATTTCACTTTGCATTTATGATATTGGTGAACACACCATAATAATAATTTGATGAAATTATTATTATTTTCCTTTAATTAATGATATTTTCTTAATACATATATGTATATATGATTAAATATGACCCAACGATTGGGATGACAAGACAACTCACACTTTTGTATACCCACATGAATTTGTCCTGATATGGATGGGGAAAAGTTGTTTTGGTTGGGTGCAGATGCGGGTTTTCTCCGAAACTAAAATTTGGGGAGGGGGCGGGAACGAGTTTGAGGGTGTTGATATTCACCCTGTACCCTTATTCGAATTCGTCCCACTAGTAATATTATTGTTATTTTTAAACTTTATATACATATACATATTTAATAATGTTTTCAATATTAAAATTTATAATTTTCTTTTTACAATGTAGGTGAAGGCGGGAAAACTCAAATCATGTTGTAAACAGAAATGGATACTTAAATTTTATATCTGATATAAAATAAAGAAGAGTGTGACGTTTTTCCGTCTAGTCGAGTTTAGGGGTGAGGAAGCAAAATCCGCCACTGCTCCACCCGTTGTCATACCTACTCAATGTCAGAAATATTGAGTATTACTAAATTTCTAAATCAAAAACACCTGTATAGAAAAATGGACATATACAAAAATCTTTTTCTCACTCATTTAAACAAAAAAATCTTTAAATAAATTATTTATCAACTTTTAATATAATATTAATTATTTTTATTATATCATTTAATTAACCGTACTTTCATCTTCCGAGTTCGATATCTTATACTCTATATTAATAAAAATGACAAATGAATCAATACTTCATAAAGATAATTTGGTAAATTTTTATAATTTTATTAATAGGTATGAAATGATTAAATAAATCATGCATTGCATTACTTAAAAATTGTACTATATATAATTATAAAAGAGGTAGTAACTCTCACTCTTTCACACTCTGTTTTAACCTCACACTAACCATCCACTTTATAAACCTCTTCATTCCATTATTTGTTATTCCATTCTCATTACACAATCATAACCACCATCATCATTCAATTCCCTCTTCTTGTGTCCACACGAATGGGTTCAAGATCAGCACGTTGGCGCCAAAGTTGGGCTCCACAACCATTAACACCATTAATGGAAGGTCCTGACCCTGAAATGCAAGAAGAAGGAACCAAAAAGGAAAGTTCTTGGGAAGTTATTAGGGAATGGTTCAAAGCTCAAAAGATTTCCCCTGGAGGAAACATGAATTCACAATCATTCTATGGAACCATCCATGCTAAGACAAAAGATTTGAAGATGTTGCTTGGTGTTTTAGGTTGTCCTTTGGCTCCAATTCCCTCAGATCATGATCCTACTTTGAGTGTTCACAATCACATCAAAGATACCCCATTTGTAAGCTCTCTCTACTCATTCAAATGTTGCTTTTTTTAGCATTTGTTTTAGTCTAAACTCATATTCAAGAGTATCTCTTAACTCACACTTCTTGTAAACATATCTAAATGTAAATTAACAAATTTCTTTAAGTACATTTAATTTTAATGTAATGAAAAAAATTATTATTTCTATAAATTATTCTTCATGAATTTTTTTTTGTGCAAACAAAAATGTTATTAAAAAAGAAATCTTAAAAAAGAGATAATTAAATATGGAAAAATATTTAGAATTTCCTTATATTTTAACTTCCAAATACAAAAAATTTATTTTTTTATTCTAGATAAGAAGAAATAATTATGCAAAACTATAGGGTGTGTGATTTAAACAAACATAAGAGGAGTTGGTGTCATTTTTCTAACAAATAAAAATGACAACTGTTTGTCAAAAACAAAATAGTATGTTTCATTTTAACATAACTAAAAAGAGTTAAGAGTAAAATCTCTCTACTAATTATTATGTTAGTATTTTTTTTCTTCATGAATCCTGATTTTTTTAACTTCTTCAACCCGTTTAAACTTCAATTCAAATCAATTGAGTTATTCAATCTGCAATTTTTTTTATTATTAATCATTTTTTTTATGTTTTCTACACCATGATGTAAGATTTGGTTAACTTTTTGTAACTAACTAATTAATGTAATGCAATTTAAAACAGGAAACATCAACAGCCAAGTACATAATACAACAGTATTTGGCAGCAACAGGGTGTCTAAAGCAACAAAAGGAGAATAAAAACATGTATGCAAGTGGGATGGTAAAGATGATATGTTGTGAAACAGAGATATCATCAGGGAAAAATGTAAAGTGTTTAGGGACAAGAAGTAGTGAAAATGGTTGTTTTGTACTTTGGCAGATGTTACCAGGAATGTGGTCACTTGAATTGGTTGTTGGTGGCCATAAGATTGTTGCTGGTAGTAATGGTAAAACTGTTTGGAGACACACACCTTGGTTAGGTACACATGCTGCTAAAGGCCCACAACGCCCATTACGTCGCATTATTCAGGTACATTAACCATTAATCATCACAAAAAATACTCTGTTTTTTTCTTAATTGTGAGTTTTTTTTAGAAAGATTTTGTTTTTATTTATAAGTTACTCCTTAAAATTTAAGGTTATATATTCACTGCTATTTTTTTTTTGTCAATGTGTTTTTCATTTATCAATTATTTTATAATTTAATTCATATAGACTGCAATATAAAAAAAATTTATACGGTCAATAAATAAAAATGTTAAATTATTAATATTGTGATTTAATTATAATTATTTTAAAAATCATATAAATTGGTGGTTATCATTCGTTGATATTGTAAATTTTTTTACACTGAAAATTTATAATAGAGGTACTTTTATTTAAATAATATATCAATTAATAATTTCTTAATCTAATTAAATGAACCTTAAACCTATGAAATAGCTACCATTCTTGCATGTGAAAAAACTAATTTGTCAAAGAGATTAATCGATATTATACCGTGATAGATTCTTATTTGTATCTATAACATGGTTAAAAAATATATGTAAACTAGAAGCTATATTATTTTGTACTCTTTTGATTGGTTATACCCTTAAATATTGTCCTTAATTTCTACCAATATTAGATTCAAAATAGGTTTCTTAATGTAAATAAAATGAGCAATAATAAAATGGGTATCGACCAATTATTTTCCATGAATTTTGTGTTTGTTTAATTCGAATAGTGGAAGCACTCACTTTTTCTTTTCATGTTTTAAAAGTCGTGCTAACATATGGATAAACAAACCAAGAGAAATCTAATTAGGTTAAAACTTGTCTTATTTAAAACAGAATTATATATATATAATAAGATCAAGCTAGGACTTTTGGTCTATATATACTTAGAAACCAAACAAAATCTGAACTATATAGTTTTGTATTGAATATATATTTGTTTGGTGATCTAGGTTGTTGGGTAGATTTGAGGCTTTGGGGGGACAAATCCCTATTGTTCAAAGCAAGTTGTACCAAACAAAGATAGAGATTGAAATTGAAATTGAAATTGAAATCCCAACAAATATTGAAGGGTATATTTCGAGCTGACAATGATGGAGAAACTGTCCCTTACTTTACCCTACAACATAAACTTTGTTTATTTAGAAATTAGGGATATTTACATGCCACGTGATTGTCAATCTTACGTCAGCACTTATTATTGTACATAGTTAATGAGTCATGATCTTGGGATTGCAGCTTATTGTAGGGTAGCCCTGAATGAATTATCCTTTTGCTTTAACTTTTTCTTTTTGCACTTTCATGAATAGTCCATCGTCCACTACATTATTGTCCCTCCTTTCATGCCTTCATATTCCCTTTTCCATTTGTACTACTTCTTTCTTTAACAATGTTTGGCCTAGGATAACGTTCTCATTTATTCTCATTTACAAGCACACACTTTATTTATTTTTTAATACATATAGATGGATAATACTATTTTGATCTTAAATATAAATATAAATAAAAATTAAATTGAATTAATATATATAATTCAAATTTTAAATTAAATATATTTTTATTTATATTTGGTATTATAGGAAGTAAATAAATAGATATATATTTTCATATTATGATTATGATGGAGGGTAAACTTACGTGAACTAATGAGTATATACTCAAGGGCATTTGTCCCAAAGGAATAATTCAGTTGGTTAAAGTACATTGAATTGGTTATATACAGAAAATTTAGAGTTCAATATCTATTGTTAATATTTTACTTTTCTTTCGAACATATTTACTAACTATTATCATTTATTTATAAAATTATATACAATGACATTCAGATATGCCCCAAATTGAAACAAGCATGTCTTCTTTATTTTTTTATTAAGCAAAAAAAATTTATTAATATAAAAGAACTAGAGTTCAGCATAAATCGGAGTATACATTTGGATGATTTGAGTATTTTAATTGATTTGAACTAAAATTAAAAAATTAGAGTTCAAATTTTAGTGAAAGAAAAATTATTATCATAACAACTAATATACAATATTTGACTATTAGTATACATTATTAATTTGAGTATTTATTGCTTTTTCAGATTTTTTCATCTTATGTGAAGGAAATATATATATTTTTATATATTATCATGAAGAAACTTAACAATCAAAGTTCGTTATTAAAAAAAAATTTCTTTCAAGTTTCAATCTCTTGTCACAAAATTTTCTTTTTAAAAAAAAAATGAAAATTTGATGCGAAATCACAATTTTGGAGGGCTTCTGTTAATTATTTAACAAGTGTGCATTTTGATGTTGCGCACAACAGGGTTTGGATCCAAAGAGCACAGCAAGCTTATTCACCAACGCACAATGCTTAGGCGAGAATCGAATCGGGACCGTCGACTGCTTCGTGCTAAAAGTGTGTGCAGATCGTGAGACTGTGATTGAAAGAAGTGAGGGTCCCACAGAGGTAATAAGGCACATACTATACGGCTACTTTTGTCAAAAAAGTGGACTTCTCATATACTTAGAAGACTCACACCTTACACGTGTCCCAACACAAGACAATGATACGGTGTATTGGGAGACCACTATAGGGAGCAGCATTGGGGATTATAGAGACGTTGATGGAATCTTGATTGCGCATCAAGGGCGATCCATTGCCACGGTGTTTCGATTCGGTGAACTCTCGATGCAGCATAGTAGGACCAGGATGGAAGAGATCTGGACCATTGATGATGTTATGTTTAATGTGCCTGGACTTTCGATGGATCATTTCATTCCTCCTGCTGATATTCTTGACAATATAAATTCTCCATGATATTCTGACTTTACTAGGATTTTGTTTAACTTTTTTTCTTTTTTTTACTTTTCAAGTTAATGTGAATTGTAACTTTACTTTGGAGGGGGGTATAATGAAAGCATTGGTGGGGAGGTGTATTTTAATTTTTTTTATCTTTCTTGCTTATTAATGTAAGTTTTTAGTTAGTGGTACGCATTTCAAGTCATTAAGCTCAAATGACAAAATCAAGAGGTGCTATGGAATAATTGATCAACTGGTAAGATAATGGGACATATTATTATGTACTTTAGTAGTATTTGGATAAAAAAGTTTGGGATATTGATCAAACGATGTAGTTTTTATTTTTATGTTTCTCGTGTGTTGGATGGAATATTGATTTATATGTGAGTTTAGATTCAATTTTGTTAAATCATTTAAAATCAAACTTATAATTTACGAGTCTAATTCAAAATAATTTTTTTATTTGTTTGGTGGGTTTCGATTAATGCAAATTTGTGGTTCATATACAAGTGAATTTTTGGGTGACATTTTTATTTAGAATATTCATTTTCTTTAATTTTTTGTTTATTTTATTTTCAAATTTATATTCTTTTAAAATTGAACTTTCAATATTTTTCTCAGTGTTAGAATATATTTTTATCAAACAACTCATCTATTATATTGAATTCTTATACATATAGTTTTAATTGAAGCGGTCAAGTTGGGTAACCGTAAGTCTATTTTTGTAAACTGCACCCAACCACTTAAACTTATATATTTTTATATTTAAAAACATGTGTGACCAGTGACCCGTTATAATCCACCCATACATCAAATTGATTCATATAGATGACTCAGATTCGATCAGATCAACTAATTTTATTCAACCCTTCTTTACTATTTTTTCCTAACAATTTTTAATAAAAAAAAATCAATGTTTAATTAAAAATAACATTGATAAATAAACTAGTGAAAATATTGTTGACAATTTCTTGACTTAATTGCATTTGATTTTGACTAAAAAATTTATAGTTGATTTAACAATAATTAACTAAATTATTTTGTAGCGTATAGTTACTCACATATCATTTTGCATAGGTAATTTGATTGGTGAGTTAAGAAGGTCTTGAATTCAAACTAAAAAAACTAACATAATTCTACTAATTTACTAACAATTTTCTATAGAAAAAAAAAAAAAATTCACATATCATAAAAAATCAAGACACATAAAACTACCATCGACATGAGAGACCCTCTTAATTCCTTCAAACAAATAAGACATTCTATTAATTATATGTATATTACTTGTTATTAATTATACTTGCTCCGTCTATAATTATAAGTCACTTTATTCATTTCACACAAATTCAAGAATTGAGTTAATTATGTGCAAAAAAAGAGAAATTATCAATTATTTTACAAAATTATCATTTATTAATGATATAGGAAAAAGAAATAAATACTACTATAATTAAAAGAAGAGAGTAATAACTAGTAAAAAATATGATATGAAAATAAAATGACATGTAATTTTGAACAATTTGTTTTTTTTATACAAAGTTTCGTAATTTAGGAGTAGCACATAAATTTCGCCTATATAATTTAGGAGAGAGGGGAGTATGCATGAGAAGATGAAAATTTAAATTTTTACAACGATCATCAATATTAGTAATTAGTAATGTTAATAATGTTAGTTTTTGTTGTAGGTGGAAATCGAACTCACGATCTCGTTATTGCTTCAATCCCCTCACTTCAACCATCAAATCAACCTTATATCCCTTTAATGACATGATTGATGAAATAATAGATATTATCTTTAAGATATAATAATCACGTCTTTTTTTACTTCAAAGATATTTGAAAATTGTGATTTTCTTATGATTTTTTGTTTTATCTAGATAATAATGAAGTGTGTAAGAAAATAGTAGTTAGTTAGAGTATAGGTAATTAGTTAGATGAGTTAGTTGTAAGTTGTAACTCATTTACGAGTTAGCTAATGGTTTTTAGAAAGTAGTTAATAGTTAATCATTCATAAGCTCATAAATAAAGCATGATGTATTCATTTTAAATAATATTTTTCAATTAATTCAATATGTTTTCAACATGAATTCTCAAGAGTATCAATATACTCTCTATCTTGGTCATCAATATGATATTCCTCTGTTTGATCAATGGATTTATAACATGGTATGACGAGTCTTTGGTTATACCAATGAAAATGAATTTGAATTTGATTCACTCACCAATTGAATCCACAAGATTGTCCAGTAGAAGACGACATTCCATCTTGATTGTTCAAGGAAGATGCTTCGTTTCTCCAACAAGAATCATCGAAAAATGGCAATATCAAAATTGTTCTTGGTAGTTTTTCATCATTAGGTACCGAATGTTTTTCTTTGGAGAATTTTGGTCTATTTAATCAACAAGTGATGGTAGAAGAGAAATTGCATAAAGTTGAGGAAGAAACACAAAATCATACGATGTTTTTTGAATTCATTGTTTCTCTCATGTATCGTCATAATGATGACATCTCATTCATCACACCCCGTGAATGTTTTTATAAACCCTTCAATCACCATAATATTTTTTTCACAATTTTCAATCCCAGTGGAGTTACGACGTTTGAAGTTGAAAGAGACCCATTTGGTTTTTCGGTCATCCTTGTATATGGATCACAATTTTTGACTCCAGTGGAAGAAACAAAACAAAAAGATTTAGTTTCATTCTATCTCCAAGTTCTCGTAAAGTCCACACGAGCCTTGACTCAATTGCTTCACACTATTTTAGTTGAACCATTTTTAACCTCTTACAAGATGTCATGAGCTTTTTTTAAGGCATAAATACAACTTTCATTGCAAGAATTAGTCATCATAATGCAAACTTTACAAAATAGGAACCCCGGGCATGAAGAGTAATTTTTGGGGTTGGCTTATCAATAAATCTTGTTTTAGTTTGGTTTGTTAATTCCTTCTTTTTTCTTAGGATTATATTGTTTACATGTTTTTAACATAAGTCTTGCTTCAAACTTGATTGGTTAAATTCCCAATTCTTAGTTTGTGGGAGGGTATTATAAAATAGTAATTAGTTAGAGTATAGGTAATTACTTAGATGAATTCTCAAAAGAATCGATAGACTCTTTATCTCACTCATCAATATGATCTTCTTCCTCTAAATCTATAGATTTCTAACAAAGTGTATGATATCAGTATGTAAAAGGACAATCATTATTTTTTCACATATATTTTATTTATTTCTCCTTTCATTTTAAAAAAGAATTTGGCAGTAAAACATTTTTGCTAAATCTTATAATTTGGGAAGAGTTTAACGCACTCCTATAAAATTAATTTGCAATGAAGATTCATCACCACTTATAAAGAGTTTATCGAATCTTATTTGATTCTGTATAAGACTCCTAACACACCTCATCACGTCTATAACTAGACATGGACATATCTAGGAATTTATGAAACGGAGTCATAAAATTTAACAATAATATTTTTAATAGTTTAATACATTTAAAAAGAATTAGTTAAAAATATCAAAATCATGCATGTCGTTGGTTTCGTATCATAAAATCTATATCAAAATTTTGAACAATCCTTTTTAACAGTTAAGGATTCAAAATATCGTAGTAGAAAATCATCTTTTATCTTCTTTTCTCAGCATATTTTCACAATTTTTATAATAGAAAATGATTTATCTTTTATCTTTATTTTTAAATCAAATTTATCTTTTTGAATTATTTTTACAGTCATTTTTATAATATTAGAATTTCTCTCGTATAGAATTATTTTAATAAATGATAAATTAAATATAAATTTTTATTTTCAAAAATTTAAAATTCAATTTTAATTTTTTTCTTGTTAAACTTTTTAAAATATTTGCAAGGAAAATGTTTAAAATTTGTTAAACATTATTGAAAAAATCAT
>JBBPBP010000002.1:36514140-36526142 GCA_037974735.1 Cicer chorassanicum
ATTTAAAAAATTCCTACATAACTTATATACTTTAATAAAAATAGAGTTTATGATTATCAATTATATAATTTATCTTTTAAATCATGGTTAATATTTTATGTCTATAAACCATCAAAAATCAGCTAAATGGTACAAATTTGATATTGTAAATAAAGTTCAAATCTAACTTGAAACGGTTGTAAAATTGTTAATTTTTTTATGATTAAACTTTTACAAGACATTGTTCTTTTATCTTTTTTTAGGAGTAAAAATACTCATCTAATTACACACTCTACAATATCTTTTATCGCATTTTTTTTTATAACGATAAAAATTTACAATAGACAATTAATTATGTTTACTAATAGAGTAAGTCATAATATATAAGAAAGTCATTCAAATTGTTATCTGATCATAACAGATGATTCACTTAACCAATGTTAACAAGAGATTTGCAATGAGCACTTAATGACTTATACTCTGAGTGAAAAGAAAAAGACAAAGGAAATCAGTCAACGTGTATTCTTTTGATCAACAAGCAAAAGAGCGCTCATTACAAGATAAACTGTTGTTACCTACGTCATATTTTATCCTTACCCACGGGAAGTCCGTAGGGAACATAAAATTACTCACGGATTACCCACAAACACGAGTTTGTAGCTAATTCGGTCGTAGGAAAATATTTATCGACGGACACGCAGTGGGATACACTTACTTACGGAATGTTCGTGGTAGTATGAGTCACCAAGTCTCTGTGGATAAAGTTACTCATAGATCTTCCGTGGGTAAAAAGTAGATAGTTACCGATGAAAAAGTCACAAGTAACATTACTCACAGACAATCCGTAAAAAATTCTACTGTTTTCTATTTGATATTTATAATTTTATCCATGATATGTTCGTGGATAAATTATCATTTACACATGGAATTTTCGTGGGTAATGAAAACATGATTTTCGTTCTATTTTGTTTTTTTTTTACTGTTTGCTGTAATTTTTTTAAAATAAATTGTAAGCATATTAAAACATCATTGTCAAAACAAAGTGAAGTTTTATGTAAATAGTGTTTTCAAAATACACATCGTGATTACCACAATTCTCAAAATAAGGATAATTTACACTACTATAATTCACAAAATAAGCACACTTTCACTACCATAAGTTTCAAAATACATATAAAGACACTATCGTAAGAATATATATAGATAATTCCAACAAGACTAAGCAAAATATGTAGTCATCAAATCAGTATTATTCATCGCCGTCATCATCGTTAGACTCATCCTTTTCATAATTTGGATGATGACGACGAAGGGAGAACTTAGCCTGTATGGAAGCAACACTTTTGGCCAATGTTGCTAGCTGCATCTAGAGCTCTGTAGTGCGTTCCTCTATTTGTTGAACTTCCTCTCGTCAACGTTGCTCTGCTTTCCTTAGCTCCTCTCGCGCCTCGTGTTCTGCCGCTTTTGTTCACTCCTCAAATGCTGCTATCTATGCATCTATTTCATTAGAGTGCTGAGACAAGACATTGATGCAACCTCTAGATGGACAAGAATCTAGGACTAGACTTGCAACTCCTGGTCTATAAAGCGAGGATCTATCTCCATCACCACTAGATGTTTCCCCACCTTTGGAAGCCTGCTGCAACTTACCTTGAAATGTTTCCTGCTCAAATAGAAAATAATGTAACATAATCAAATTACTTTCATAAGAAATACAAATGAAAGAATGAATGATTTAATATTTCTTACATATGTTTTTTTTGCTCTTTCATTAACCCAAGACTTGTCCTTCTTCTTAGTGTGAGTTTTTAAAAAGACCTCATCCAATGTGTGGTCTCTACCTAATTCTTTAGCCTTACAAAAAATAAAAAATAGCAAAACCATGAATAAGATGAGAGCCACATTTCACCAGCAAAGGAAAACAACAAAATATTTCAGCAAAATAGCTCTATGCATTTTGAAATAGTAGGCATGTCCCTGAGCCAAACAGTAAATGGTAATACAGTGAAGACTTTGACATAGAAAGCGTACCATCCGAATGGTATGTTCAGCAATGAATATAGATCTACCAATATAGACAACTCTTCTTTTAGAAGAAGCACAATTTTTCTTAGCTCAATTTGATATCTCTTTATACGACGGATCCATCCATATCTTCTCAAGATCATTCTAAACAGTTTCACCCATCCAAGTTGGACATTTGCGCTTCTTTCTCACTTGCATTAACATATCAGAAAGACCCATGGATCCTTTTGTATTGAAGATATTATTAATCTGAAAATTGTGCTTAAGCAACTTTCTCTTGCAACATTACACTAGAAATAAGTTATAATGTATTAATTAGTATCCACACAATAGTTGAACTCATTAACAAGATATATAACATAATCGTACACCGAATTTGTGGAACCAACGTTCCAAAGTTAATTATGGGATTGCTCCCCAGCTAGGATACGAATCAACATATTGTGATGTAATGACTGAGGTGAGGGCCCTCGAGGAATATTGTGAACCAAACCCCACACTTCTTCACCGGTCAATATTGGAGGAGGTTCATCCTTCACAACCCTATTTTTAGTGAACGATTTTTTACTTCTTGTAAAGCCACAATTATGAGGTAAGAAACAACGGTGACAATCGAACCATGAATTTTTGCCACTATATTTTAAGGAAAAGCCTTATTTCCATCCATACACACCGGACATGCCAACTTAACTTGAGTACTCAATCCAGATAACATGTTACAAGCAGGAAAATCGTTAATTGTCCACATTAAAGTTTCGCTTATTACAAAGTTTTGTTTCATGGAAATATCATAAGTCAAAGCCTCTTCACTCCACAACTGTTGAAGCTCGTCTATTAATGGTTGTAAATACACATCAACGTTTGCTTTTGGGTTAGATGGTCCAGGTATGAGACAAGTCAAAAACATGAATGGTTTACTCATGCACATTTCGGGCGGGAGATTATAAGGGGTCACAACAACAGGATGACAAGAATGTGTGGATGAAGATGCTTGTATGTATGATGTGAATCCATTAGAACATAAAACAAGCTTTATATTTCTTAGTTCATTTGCGAAGTTTGGATACCTTGCATCAAAATGCTTCCAAACTTCCCTATCAGACGGATGACGTAATACGTCTGAACTCAATCTATTATGTTGATGCCATCTCATTTGGGAGGCAATTTCCATTGATGCATACAATCTTTTTAACCTATGAGTGATTGGCATATAAAGCATCCTCTTAAGTGGAATGTCTTTGTAGTATAACATGCACCCTTTAACACAACAATCAATTTTCTCATACTTCAATCCTAGCATGGTCACCAACTTTTTCGCTAGGTAAAATTTTTTTGGAAGTGAATCCTTAATAGAACACACATCTACAAGCATGCTTGCAAAGAAATCAAGAAATTTCTGCGGATCATTCCAATTTGATTTGCAAGCTAAAAGTTTCATGCATATTATAAGTTTTGAATTAGAAGCCGCCTCATATAAGGGTTTGTTTGCAGCAATTAACAAATCATAAAAGTCTTGAGCATCATCATTTGGGGGTTCTTCATTAATCTCTTCCTTGTTGCCCTCATCACCCATATTTTGGAAGTCATACGTAGGACCAAATGCATCATCGACCATATGTTGCATTAACGTAAATGGATCATCGTTATCAATATATCCACTACTACTTGGAACATTTTTTGGGTCAATAAGTGGGGCTTCTTCACCATGCTCAGTCCATACCAATAATTTGGTTGGAATCCAAACCTATACAAGTGAGCTTTGACTTCACTTGCAGACAATACACCACTACACATGCAATTGTGACAAGAACATCTGATGCCACCATCTTTTACAAATTGATTTCGACTTATTGTGTTTGTTATAAACTCTTCAACACCTTTTGCAAAGGCTGGTTTCAACCCCGCTCGTTGAACATAAAGTCTATCATATACCCAACTAGCCATCCATATTTTGAAGGATATCTATACAAACCGCAAACAAGTTATTACTCAAAGTTCAAATTGAAAATAATATGTTCTCCAAACACAAACTAATTACCAAAACCAATTCCATTACCACTTATTATTTTTACATCAATTATTTTAATATACGTAAATAACTCTAAACTAACGTACTACACTATATAAGAAACAATAATGAACCTGATGCAGATGTAAACATACGCCATATTATCTATCACATTATTATTAGCCAATGTATAGCATATTTCACTTCATATACAAATCATGTTGCGGCTACACAAATCAACTTAAAAAAAAACATTCTAAAAGACCCAAATCAAGGGTTGGCAAAAAAAAAATGCAGCAAAAACAAACAAAAAAAAAACTCTAAGGAAAACCAAATCAAACAATCAATTTGACATGATCTAGAATCTATTTAAATGATCTAGCATTTTGTCTATTTCCATTGATAAACGAAACTCTAAGTTTTCAATTGCGTATGTTTTGTTATTTTTTTATTGCAGTTTCAAAAGTTGAAAGACAAATGTTACATACTATTAACTCCCTTTATCATAATACCACTATCAAACTTCAAGAGATTCAAGATATTTGTGAATGTAAGCATATACATCGGTCATGAAAAACGCAAGGCACAAATTGAAGGTTGGTGCTGCCTAGCTTTAGAACAAAGCTATAAGTTAAAAAACACATTTCTTTGGAACAAGTGCAACAATACAAAGAGACAACACAACAAAGTAGTAGAGAATTTTACAAAAACAAATGCAACAAAACAACAAAGACAATAAAAATAGATAACAAATAGGAATTTATTATAAGAAGAAAATTGCAAAGTTAACTTACTGGGAGACCAAAGATGATAACTTTCTTGTCCTGCAACATAAAATTGAACAAAGACAAATATTATAAAATATTCACTCCCCTTTCCCTTTACCATAACATTAGTATCAAACTTCAAAAGATTTGTGAAATTTGCAAGCAAACTACTAGTAGCACTACACTCTACACAATCTACTCCAAATCACAACATGCATATGTAGCAAATGTATCTATATTTATAAATTGGAATGGAATCTGAAACATGGTAATATGAAACTAGAAATGAATTATGTAGCAAATGTATGGTAGCTAGTCCCTGATTTTCTTGTAGTGAGAATCAAGAACCAAACAACCAAGAACAATCTCTAAGTACATGATAACAATGCTAATATCCCCAATATAGAGAATATAAGTCCTATGACTTAACACTAGAGTCCATAGTTCTGGTGTGGGAGCTAACTAGTAAACAAAATGAAACTAAGTATTATTATGAAAGTAAAAGCAAAATAATTAAAATCTAATTCTAGAAAATGAGATTAAGAATTTTTCTTTGTTTCATACTATGGTCACACTATAACATTGCTATTCTAAAGACGGTGTGAAATATATTTTCAATATAAAATCCCCTATTTTCTGTTACAATAAGAGCTTTACATATAGAAGGTTAGAACAGAAAGATAAAACCCAAAATAAAGTCACAAAAGTCAAAACATTCTTTGAAAAAATAAAATGCTAGCACTTTTTCCTTGTTCATATTTCACTCAACTAGCCTCAGATGATATCAGAAGCACAACTAAATGACGTATAAAAATGTCACACTACTTGACCCCTTCAATGCATAACATTCACTACAACACTATTAACTACAACATTATGTAAAAAAACAAAGAATCAGATCTAAAGAATATGAATAATTTCGGATTTGAAGGAAAATAGTTAGGGTTTTATATAAAAATTGAGGCTTTTTTAGATAATGATGAAATTTGAGCACGATAATAAAGGAAGATAACTTACCCTTAAAGAAGGAAATAGCTAGTGATGGCGGAAACAAGACAGAACGATAAGAAGAAAGAGAACTTGTGAATCAGAGAGAGCGATCGTCAAGGCGACAACCAAAGCGATCTGAGTTGACAGAGCGGCGACAATTTGGTTTGAGAAGGTTGCAATCTGGAGGAGGTTGGAAGAAGAAAGGTTAAGGATTGTACAGAGGTAAGTGAGAATGATTATGTTTTTTTAGTTAAGCGAGAATGAAGAGTTGTTTCACATAAACCTTTTTTTTTTTAAACTCAACACAAAAACCTTCTAAAAAAAAAGAAATTAATAAACAAAACTTTACTTGTACGTCACCCATGGACAATTTGTGGAACAATTAAAATTATTCTCTTTATTTACCTACGGAGAAGTTGTGGTAAAAACAACTCGAAGAAATTTCGCAACACCTAAGCGGGAGTTGCATTTTTTTTCTTTACCCACATATTTTTTTAATTTTACCTACGGAGTAATTGTTGAAATTAATTAAAAAAAAACAGTTTATTTTATAAAAATTATACACATGGTTTTTTCGTGGGTAATTTTCGTGGGATCGGTGGGTAATTTTCTGTAGGTATACGAATGTTTTCTTGTAATGGCTATTATGATCATTTTCCTCTAGTAAAAGTCAACTATAAGTCAAGACTTTTGTTGATCCTCTATTCAAGACGAAATTCAAAGCTTTGATATAGGATTTAAGAAGAAAAACATGTGATATTTAAGTCACATAATCCTCTAACAAGAGAAGCCTCTAGAAAAGTCAATGCTCTGATAAAAGTTAAATCTGCTAAAGAAGTAAATGACTCTGAAACGTCTATATTTTGAAACGATTCCTCTAGTAAAGCTATCATCTGAAAAATAAATGTCTCTGAACATGTCAACGTTGAAGTCAACGAAGAATTATTATAGTTTGAAGACAAAATTCCTCTGGCATCAAGATAAAAATGTTGCACATTCTCAGATCATTACAATACAATTGTCTTAATCGTACAACAACAGACTGAAACAATACCATAAATAGTGCATGTCCTTCAATGGTTCTGTAAATTATGACAAAACAACAAATATGTCCAACAAATTTATTTCCAACGAATATATTCTTCGGTATTTAAACAAAACAATTTGAAGTAAAGATCATGATGATCCTCATCATCCACGAAGAAAATGGACTATCAAAAAATGAGTTTTATAGTGAGGATAACAAAATGATAATCAAATGATAATTGTAAAAGATACAAAGAAGAACGTTTCTCAAAGATGATTTATGTAGTAAAAGAAAAAGGAAATGTTCAAATAAGATTCTAAAAGGCAATGTTCAAAAGACCTTTCTCAGATTATGTGTTAGTTCAGACACATAATTGAATTGATTTACTCAAATCCGATAATGACAACAACTTTTTAACTGAAAATAGGTACTTGAATAGGGGTAAAACTCCTTGTAATCTTTAACGGAAGTTTGCCAGAATATTGAGAAGACTAGAAAGGTTTCTAGTGGTATGTCTGGAGAGGCAGAAGAAGAATACTTAAAGTCCGAAGAGGAAAATAATGCTTGTTTGCAATTGAATTATATTGATTTAAGTTATCGACTATACAAGAGAAAAATATCCCTTTAAGGGGAAGATTAGATGTAACAACAGTTTGTTTGTTGTAAACTAATATAAAAATATCTATGTCCCTCTATTCTGTTTCATCCTTTTAATTTGACTAGTTTTTTATGGTTCAAATTCAATTGATATTTGATCTGAGTTAATTATAATCAAAGTTGAATGTTTTGATCAAGAATATCTTGTTAATTTATCAAAGAAAATAATTTTTAAAATGGCCAATATAATTCAAACTCTCTTTTTCTATGTTTTCCCATACCTTTACCACCAACATTAGAAAGATGATAAATTGAGAAAAATAAGAAATAAAATAAAATATAAGGACAGGTAAGGTAATTAATATAAAGATAGTCAAGGCAAAACTACCAAACTACCCTAATCCTATCTTAATCAAAAGTTGTTTCCTTGTCTTGTTTCCTTTGCTTTATGACAAAAGCATATATAACAATATTTAACGACATCACCAACATCACTTTTAATTTAATTGGATAAATTGAATCCTCTAACTGGCCAACAACTAGGCAATGTTCAGGGTGACAAAGCACTTTCAAGACTACATGTTATGTAGATTTAGTAAGGCAATCTTAGCTTGTTTCCTTGTGACTTTGTTTGGTTTCTTTTTCCACTAAAAAATAAAAAACACAAAAGAATGATGTTTCTTGCCCGCTTATCTTATGGCTGATTTTCTTTTGAGAGTATGAAATTTTAAGTGCTTATGAGGGAAGAAAGGAAGGGTTGTCACTTGTGGGGACAAAAGAAATTTCTTTGCTTTACTTTGTTAGAGCTTAATGTGAAGAATTTTTAACGAGACCCAAAGTTGTGATTGGGATAGTTAACTGATAAATAAAGTACTTGGACTAATTAATTGTTATTTTAAATTGCTAATAATGACTAGGAGCCTATAATATGGTTCCCGTCCAACCATGGTTTAAACATCACGTGATGCGACCATAATTTTGTGATTGCTGCAATGTTTACATCTGCATTTAAGGATCTCAATTGTATAAAAATTTCGAATTTGATCACATTTATGATTTGCTCTAATTTTTGAAAACCACGTTCAAATCAAATCAAGTTCAGTGCAGTTATGAACCGGTTTAAAACTCATTTATAAATATAAATCAGTTTAATACTTTGAACAAATTTTTAATTAAAATAAATTTCGAACTAGTTTTTTGAAAAAAAGAATTTTAAAATTCTTTTTGAAAAAAAGAATATCAATTTTTTTTATTTTTTTTTCAAGAAAACAGATGTAAAATTTTTTTGATAGAAAAACTTTTCGAGATAAAAAGTTTCAATTATTTTTAAAAAGTAAATTCAAAATTCTTTTGGTAAAAAATTTTCGAGAAATTCTTTTCAATTTGTTTAAGAATTTTTTTTTGATTTTTTTTTGAAAAAAATAGATAAAACAAATTTTCAAACAAAATGTTTCGATAAATTTTTTTTCAAAATACATGTTTCTATATTTTCTATATGTTTTTTTCGAGAAAAAAAATTTCAAAATTCTTTTTTTAAAAAAAATCTTAATTGAGGTTAAATATTTTTTTAAAAATTGTTAAGGTTTTTAAATTAAGTTTGGTTAACTGAATTGTTTTAAATATGTAGTTCTTCTCACGAATCATTTTATTTGTTTTTTTTTTTATACAATGCAATCCAATTTACTATATATTTTGCACACCCCTACTGATAATGCCGTAATTGCCCTAATAAAATCTGCATTGCCACACTATAACATAGTCGGTGTAATATGGTTGCATCGAAGCTGCAACCGACTATGTAATAAATTATAATTTTTATTTTATTTTGTCTTTGTAAAATAGATTTAGAGAGTATTATCAAAGATTAATTATATATATATATATATATATATATATATATATATATTTTATATAAAAAAAAGTGTTTGAGAATGAGATAATTACGAGATTTTAGAGAAATATTAGAATATGTGTAAGTTATTATATAAATAATACACTGTATTTGATGTTAATAAAAAATAAATCCAAATTGCAACCAACATAATATATATCTCAATATACATAATGTCTTCAACAAGAATAACCACAATTGCGACTCCATCCCAACCACAAATAAAAAAATATGTTGTAGCAAGTTTTTTCAATAAAATTCAACTGGATTCATTTTTTAAAATTGTATAATTGAATATTTATTGAAAAAACTCATTACAATATTTTTTTATTTTTTTTATGATGTTATTAGTTGACAATAATGGTAAGATTTTTTTTAGCAACATAAAATTGGATTAACCTGCTATACCAAGTAAACCTCAAGGGCTTTCGTTTGAATTATTTTCCAAAAGGTCCAATTGTTAAAATCTTTGAAGATATCTCTTTAAGAGTTATAAGAGCACCTTTAATGAGAGATTCTTGAAAGATAATAAATTGTAATACATTGGGGCCTGAAATATTCTACGTATGTTGGTATGTGGTTAAATGGGTTGGTACACAAACCATGAACGAATAAATACCAGTTTTTTATGAAATAGAAAATAACTTTTTTATGAAATTAAAGGGGATTTTTGATATGTATATCCCTTTTTTAAACTTTTATTTCCAAATTGCCCTACTTTGAAAACTATATACCAAAATGCCCTCTTTTTTTTTTTTAAAGAGAGAGGTCGCTTCCCCAGGGAACGACCATCTGAAGGACTAATTTTTCACACGCAGTAGGAAGTCGCTTCCCCAGGGAACGACCTCCAACTGCCTTTATTTTTTTTTTTTTAAAAAAACATTTATTGTTATTGTTATTAATTTAATTATTTAAAAAATATTAATAATAAACAAAAATAAAATACCTTAATAAATTATATATTTTAATTATTATTATTATTATTATTATAATAAATAATAATTATAATTATATATTTTAAATTGTTATAATTAAAATTATTATAATTAAAATAATTAAATTAAAATGATTAAAAACACTTATTGATTAAAATACCTTAATAAATTATACATTTTAATTATTATTATTATTATTATTATTATTATTAATTATAATTATAATTAAAAATTATTATAATTAAAATTATTATAATTTAAATTATTATGATTAAAATAATTAAATTAAAAGGATTAATTATATTATAAATAAAAAAATACATTAAAATAAAAAAAATTATATTAATAACATGAAAATATAAATTTCAAATAAAATACATTAAAATAAAAATACATCAAATTTGAGTAGATGTGCCAGCAGCATTTGGACAATGTTTTCTACTATGACCAGAGACCCGACATAATCCGCATTTTCTTGGTACTCTTTCTGTAGTGTCCATTTCTGTTCTAATGCGAATGAATATGCCTTGTTCACGAATATATTAAAATAAATGGTCCACGAGACAGTAGTTCCAACAGAAGGGCGGCCAATTGGTCATTTCAGTGTAAACCTTTCTAATAAGTGGTGCGATTGTGGGAAATATCAAGCTAAACATATGCCTTGTTCGCATGTGATAGCAGCATGTTCTAGCATAAAATATAATTATTGGAGCCTTATACCTGATGTGTACAAGGTGGAAACAGTACTAAAAGTCTACGATGAAGCGTTCCAACCCATACCAAACGAAGGATATTGACCACAATATGAAGGTGTTAAGGTGTGTCACAATCCACTAATGCGGAGAGTCAAGAAAGGTCGTCCAAAGAGCAAACACATTAGAACAGAAATGGACACTACAGAAAGAGTACCAAGAAAATGCGGATTATGTCGGGTCTCTGGTCATAGTAGAAAACATTGTCCAAATGCTGCTGGCACATCTACTCAAATTTGATGTATTTTTATTTTAATGTATTTTATTTGAAATTTATATTTTCATGTTATTAATATAATTTTTTTTATTTATAATATAATTTAATCATTTTAATTTAATTATTTTAATTATAATAATTTTAATTATAACAATTTAAAATATATAATTATAATTATTATTTATTATATAATATATAATTATAATTATAATTATAATTTATTATAATAATAATAATAATAATTAAAATATATAATTTAATTATAATTAAAATATATAATTATTGTTAATTTATATAATAATAATAATAATTAAAATATATAATTTATTAAGGTATTTTATTTTTGTTTATTATTAATATTTTTATTTTTTAAATAATTAAATTAATAACAATAACAATAAATGTTTTTTTTTAAAAAAAATAAAAAATAAAGGCAGTTGGAGGTCGTTCCCTGGGGAAGCGACTTCCTACTGCGTGTGAAAAATTAGTCTTCAGATGGTCGTTCCCTGAGGAAGCGACCTCCCTCTTTAAAAAAAAAGAGGGCATTTTGGTATATAGTTTTCAAAGTAGGGCAATTTGGAAATAAAAATTTAAAAAAGGGATATACATATCAAAATTCCTCATTTTGTAGTTTAAACAAAGTAGTGTTTCACAATATCGACTAAATTTTTTTTTATTAGTTGAATGAAGTTGTATCCAAGAGGAACCACTTAGATTTTATTTATTTATTTTAAATTGCAAAGTTGCAAATGTGGTTAACCACTTCAATTAGTTTATTTCCTTCTTTCTTTTGATATATATATATATATATATA
>JBBPBP010000002.1:36526471-36563124 GCA_037974735.1 Cicer chorassanicum
AGATTATAACTACAATTAAAACAAATAAAAAAATAATTATTGATGACTTACTATTTTTAATCAACTATTATTTTTATTTTTATTCGAACACTAATTTTTATTAAAAAAACACAAATTTTAATTATTGGTTAAATTGTAATTCTTATTAGAATACAAACTTTGAATATAAATTTATTAAATTCATGATTAAAAAAAATATTTGACATAATTAAGACATTTCATTTGCCTTAAACAGTAAAATTAAACATTCGTTCTATATAGGACAATTATTTCTATTATGTTCCTCATTTCGATAATAAATGTATTTTTTTGGAGCTACATTTATCTCACTATATGTTCTATTTCTTTATATTTGATCTACTTTGTTATGTCTTGAATCTGAATATGATTATTAATATTGTTCACTTTAAAGAAACTCATGGCTATAAATTTTGTTGATATAGTCTAATGTGTAAATTGAGTCAATATCGGCGATATAATTTTCCACAAATTATATGTGAACACAAATTATTCTCCGCAATCACAACATCAAATATTTAAATTAATTTTGTATATATCATTGCCTGTCGCCGAGTTTGTGGATTTGTCAACTCTTTTACCTCAACCTCTCTCTATGTCCCTTGTAAATTTGTTCAAGTCATTTTTAGTTCCTATTTGTATTTTATAGGAACTAAATATATCAATTTTTATAATTTTTTTAAAAAAAAATAGGAACTAAAATTAAATAAAAAAAATTTGTAACTAAAAAGTTGAAATTGTTTTATAAGGACTAGTGTTAAAAAGACTAAAATAAAAATAGGTTATTTATATTTTACAGGTTGCAAGATCGATTCTCACTTGTTAAAAAATTTAAAAAAATAAATAAATTTGAAAATTATTTAATCCGTAGAAAAAGAAACCAAAGTGATATAATTTCAATGATTTGATCTAGTAGTAAAAAAAAAATAGATTTTAGATCTAATAGGTTGCGAGATTGATCCAAACTTATGTCATCCATGCAATTTCTTAATAAACAATAAATTCTTTTCTACTTAGTATACAAAATCATTAAAAATTATATATATATATATATATATATATATAATAAAAGTCGTTCTTGTTAAATACGACTATGCTTAAACTTTACAATGAAAATTAATATATTGTGTAAGTCGTGGTTGGTAGTATGTATGATTTACCCCAATTTAGTAATATTTTTTAAAAGTACACTAATATGAAAATAAGTTTGAAATTTTACACCAGTTCTGTAAAAAAAAGTCAAAGAAAACTATAAAATTGGTATCACAGAAAAATTTGGATGAAGGCTAAAAAGGGTCATGGATTAACTCGCAAATTTGCATACATAAATCGCAAAATTTATAGACCAAAACATAAATAAAGTTTGGTAATTGCTAGTCTAAATTTACTCACCAGTGCAAAAATATTATCTTAATTATGTTTTTGATAGTATTTTTTATACAAATTTTAACTACTGAAACATGAAAAACATAAATAATTTAGCATTGATTAATGATTTTACATGTGCAATGAAGAATGTGCATGCATGACAACATGTACAAGTACCTTCCATAAATTGAGAAAGAAATGAGTATGAGTTATCTAAGATCTGTTTCCTAAATCAACATGGGTAGGATAGGATTGCTTTGAAATAGTAATAACAACATATAAAAAAAAAGGTAAATTTGGCTATGATCTTCTTTGATCTTTAAATTGTTAAGACTCATAACTTTGTGCACATAAAGGTAGAAGCTTCCTCGATATTTGCACGCATGGAAGTGCGTTGTATTCTTCCTCCCCTTTTGGCTTTATAGCTTTTTCTTCTCTCTCTCTCTCCCTCTCTCCCTCTCTCTCTCTCTCTCTGAGTACTACATATTAGTGGAGCAAGGGAGCTTTCTTGCCAACTTGCAGTGTGCCTTAAAATTTTCTCTGCAACCAATAAAGGTTGTTGGCGTCACCCTTTTTTTTTTTTATCACTTAAGAAAGAGAAGCTTCATGGTTATTTATATTCTATGGATCTAATCTCATATAAGGAAATTGAGACAAGGTGAAGGTTTATGCATGTGTCTTTGTATGCTTGTTTATATATATTTCTTTTTAAAGTAATTGTTTTAACAAGCTGGAAGGCAAGGCTACCCATATAGGGTCTTCATAAATCTATTAATAAAATTAATGTACCAAAAGATTACTACATATTATCTAAAGAACACCACCAAAAGGATTGTCCTTCCTTTTTTTTTTTCCAACTCTCTCTCTCTCTCTTGGCTACAAAAGATTTCCATGAAACTAAAGCTTATATCCCTCCTTTCGCTTGATGAGTTATAGTAAAATCTATAACTAAAATGCATCGGGTGCCAATATAACATGACATAAGTAGTAGATATTTAGATTAGTTGAGAGTTCGATCCTTAGAATTTAGGTTGAGCAAAACTTAATGTTTTAATTTTTATAAAATTGGCGAGTAATGTAACATCGACCTCCATTTATAAAGACACATGTCAAGGCTTTATCTTATATATTGTTGGAATTCATTAACACACCTCTCTCACGCTGAGAAATGTATATCTAGAACATGACTTGAACTTGAATGGCTTGATAGTGATGACTTGATAGTAGGTGGTCCAACAAATTTTGAAAAAACTTTTATACAATCTTCGAATTTTGGTCGGACTTAACTCAACTCTTACAAAATCAACTTGTAAGGTTAAGGGTGTCACTCTTTATGAAATTTTAAAAAAATTTATCTTTTATCAATTTGAGACTTGAGTATTTTCCAATACACTCCTCATACTCAACCCTATTGAACTTGGTGTGTGGATATAAAAAATGGGTGACTCGATCGATAGATTTTTATATTAAATTTAATTTATTATTTCAAAATCAATTTATAAAGTGAGAATTTTCATTATTTATAAATTATTAAAATACTATTAAAAATATAAAACAATTGCTAAATTCAAGAATCAAATCTTGAAGAAAGTATTTAATAAAAATAAACCTCTTCTAATTAATTAGAACATGACATGTTACTCTACTAAGGATGTATTAACTATTTACTTTTTAAAAACAAGAAAGTAAATAAAGCTAGACAAAAATAGAAGGTAAGAAAGAAATATTGCAAGTGAGAAGAAATCTTGTGTGATAAGATAGAACCATGTTGTCCTGATCATGTTATTCTCTCGAAAGGAATATAGAGCAGTAAAGAAGAAAAGACAGATACTCTCTGTCGGTTTTCAACTCATATGATATCAATCTCTTAGGAACTTGAAGAGAAAGCTAAGATCATCTCTACACTTGAAAATCACTTGCTATTTTTAAAGTTTATTATTCTTTCTTTTTGCCTTTCTTCCATTCATATCTTTCTAAATTCTTTTTTTTTTTATTATATAAATAAATATGCCTTGAGTACACTAAGATTTGTCTCTCTCTTTGTTAAATTAAATAAATATAAAAATAAAAAAAAACTATTTTGTTTGTTTTTATATTTTCCCGAGAGATTTGTCTTCAATCATTGAGTAACTAACTTGTGGAGTACCAACTAACTTCAAATGATTAATGTTTAACTTATTTAGTAAAGGCTAATTATGACTTAGTATGCATTCAACAAAGTCATCATCACCTCAAAAGCCTAAACAAACTCAAGTTAAACAGAATTTTTATCTATCAATTATTTATTTAATTATGGTCATAGTTGGTGGCAAATTTGGAGAATCCTTTTATTCGAGATGGATATTTTTTTTTGGTGAAATTTGAGATGGAGTTAACCCTTTGTATTATTAATATATTTTAAAATAATTATTTAATGTTACTTTTATTAATTTTTCAATTGAATTTTTTTTTACTCGTATTTCCATTTCAAATTAATTTTTTTTCCCTTTAATTTTATTCTATTATCCTTGTTTTCAAATCTCATAAAATTATATTATTGCTGTAAAAAACAAAACCCTCATAATATCAATGTAACAGTAAAGTGCTTCCATGACATAATCTATATGTCATACTATGGACATTAATGTTACCAAAAATCACTTCTCGAAAAATAAAAATTCTATGAAAAAAACTGCTTAATAGTGACGCAGAGAATGTTCCACACATAGTGTCAGAAATAAAGAACATTAGAAGTGGGTCCAAGAAAAAAGATACAAAGAAAAATCTATGTGATAAAAAGAAGTAAAGTTTATATGCTTGCTTCAAGTTTTTCTCGTCTATCATAACAACATGCAGACAAGTATTATCATGAGATGTGGATAATAATTTTTTTTAACATTAAGGTTTTTAGAGGAAATAGATATTATGATAATTCAGAGTTTAACCAATATAAACATATAACTAAAGTTTTACTAAACGTTATTTCCATCAGAATTTAAATTAGGACACTGATCAATTTATTTTTAACTGAAATTTATTAAACATTTGAGTTTAATCACTTAGTTATGTTGATAATAAATTTGTTAAAACAAAAAAAAAATTATAAAATCATTAGTTAAAGATGTAAAGTAAAACATACAAGTGTGAAAGCTCACATTAAGCACATTTATGAAGTGCTTTAATAATTATATTATAGTTAGAATAATTAAGACTTTGGTTTGCCATGCAAAGGCATTATACCACATAACACTAATTGAGAGAGGAAATATCCCTCATAAGAACTAATGATTTCCAAGACCAAATTCAAAACCCTAAAAAGTTTCACATAAAGGTTCAAATACATATACCATAATTATAATATCCAATAATCTAAAAACTATAGATGATAATAATTCTTAATTCTCATCCAAATGGTGAGCCTCTACCTTGTGCCATGGTACCAGTACTAATCATAGGACTCATCCTTTCTGAATGAAGTGGTGCTCTTCTTGGTGATGGCCTTTCAAGTTTCATAGATCCATCAAATTTCTTTTCACCTAAAATATCCCCTTGAAGTAAATTTTTTGTATCATAAATATCTGATATAGTGTCAATATCATTACCTCTATCCAATGATGGTGGTGCAATTTGAATTTGATGATCATCTAAGCATGATGAAGGTGTTCCCAAATCTTGAAGCCTTAAATCATCACTCCACATTAAAGGACTTTTTCCATTTCCACTATAAGGGTTAGGGTTAGGCCTCTTTTTTCCAAGACATAAACTATCATTGATTTGCATGAATCCATGATCAAGTTGATCGCCGCCGCCGCCGCCGCCGCCACCAAAAAGATCAAGATCTTGAAAAGATGAAAAACTAAGAGGTGGTGAACCAAATTCTTTCAAGAGTGCCATATTTTCAGGCATTCCTTGAGGTCCAACAATAACACTACCCTTTAAGTTAGTTGCCATGTTTTCACCTGCAAGTGTTTGATAAGCTTTCTCTAATATACTTTGCATGTATTTCCCTTGAGCTTCAATCCTTAACTGAAGGTGTTTTTGCACCTGCCATGCAAATAATATATAATTATTTAATACAAAATATTAAATTAAGTATGCATACTTTGTGAAAATATTTTTTATTTCCATTTTTTAAAATATTTATTTATTTTAACTTGTTAATAAAAATATGTGAGACTCTTAAAATAAACAATTGAAATTGAGATCAAATGATGAAACGTTAGTTAATGATGATGCATTTTTGAAAATAATGAAAATAACTCTTTCGATATTTTCATTGTTTTTGAAAATTTGATAATTGTTCAAATCAAAAGTCTTTTATTTCTATGTTAGCAAGTAAAATTAACACAATTTTTTTCAAATAAAAAAAGAATTGTTTTCGCAAAATAAATGGAAGATTTATTTATTTTTCATTTGGAATTTTTGTAAAGTTTGTGTGTTTACCTCAAGCTGTTCATGAAGTCTTCTTTGCACCTCAATTTGCATCCTAATTGCATCAACATGTGTGAAAAAAATTAGAAAAAAATACCACCTTTGAAAATCTCTTCAAATTTTCTTTACATCAATTTTGGTTCAAATTATTAAAACCACACATATACTTCCTCCAAAATATAGTTATTAAAATTAAGATCAAATACATTAACGTTCAATCATCATATAGAGAGACGAAGTATAATGGAAGAAGGGAATTAAGCAAGCATACTCATTCATGTTGCGGCCAATCATGGCAGAAGAGGAAGCAGTATTTCGTTGCAGTTCTAAAGCTGAAGCTGACAGTGCAAAAAAGATTTTGTCAATATAAAAAGAAAATGTCATGTGTAAAGATCATAAAGTTCAAAGTGCAAAAAAACAAATATATATATTGAGGAACCCTAGAAAGAAAAAAAGATCCGTCACCTCTCATACCATCCTTAATTGAATGATCATTGAATTCCTTGTGGGGTTGCTTCCCAAGCCTAAATTTCTATGGAATAGAAACAACAAAAAGAAAAAGAACATCAAACAAAGGGACATCATATATTTTAAGAGAGACATTAAACAAACCTAAGAAACTAACTATATGAAAGGTAATTGGACCCCTACTACAATACTACATCTACAACAAGTTTTATGGTTATATTAGAGAAGAAGAATATTAAATTAAAATAAATAAATGGGGATGAGAGATAAGAAAATTAAGAGAGATAAATAGTTGTAGAAAAATTTGCACTAAAGAATCCAATTTGAAAAGGGTTTGGATCATCTCCTACCGTTTTTTAATTGCGACAACAAATCATTACATACAATTTTTTTATACATAAACAATTTTATTGCAAAAATGTTTTAAGAGATGATCTGAGTTCATATTAAAGGAAATCAAATCCTTTCCTACCATACAGCGGTGCAGCAAAATTATCTTGTCAATTAAGACACAAGATCATATATAAATATAAAAGATTTTCTGCACCGTTACATCGTAGGAGAGGATCTGAGTCCATATATATATAAAAGTGTTCTAAAAAGCAAAAGAAAAGCTTGAAATGAAATATGGTTTGTTTTGTAATATTCAAACCTGAAGATGACTCTTGAGGTGGTAAAGGGTGAGACCCTTGACACCCATAACCCTCATAATAGTTTTAGGAGTGGCCTCTACAAAATTTAAGAGATGAAAAATATCTTAGTAATGATTAAAATAAAGAAAAGAAGAAAAAGAGTGTATGTGAAATAATTAAGAATAGTACTATCAGGTCCTCCAAGTTGAGTAACAGCATCAACAAAACGTTCATGGAGTTCAACAGTCCAACGAAGACGAGGTTTAGGGTCTGTTGTGAGAACAAGACCAGAGTCACCTTGAACACACATGGGTCTGTCATGTGAATTCATAGTTGAAGGCTTCTTTGGAGGGAACATTCTTTCCATCTCTCTCTCTCTCTCTGCAAAGAGAATACTCAGAGAGATTCAAGAACAAATGCGGATGCAAAATAGGGAAGAATAGGGTGCGTTTTTGAAGGAAGGGAATGGCTTTGGTTTAATGTAACCTTCTCAAAGTATAAAGCATGTGAGATGGTGAGAAGGAAACTAGTATAGCCTTACTTAAAAGAATGTGTTCAATATTATTATTAAGAATTTTTATTTATTTTTTTATAAGAAATTAAATAAAGCTATCTTATTCCAACATGCATACCTTCCTTTAGCAAAAGACACCTCACTCCCTATTCTCTCTCTTTTTCTTTCTCACTCTAACATGGCCACCTTCATAATTACTATATCATATGCATGCATGTATAGGGATCTCAATTTTGTATACTAAGCGGATGTGGTTATCTTGCAAACTTTTATATTGCGGCGAAATGTGAAAATTGTGGTAAGTTGAAATTGCGGTTGTGGATATTTCAAAATCTACAATATTATTATCGCAATTATGATTGTAGATTGCAATTTAAAACCAGTGTAATTAGTAAGTAGATTTCATGTTTACGTACTACTCACGTTCGTAGTGGTTTGATCAAGATCGAACGATAACACCATGTAATTTTTTTCATTTATTTATAATTTAAAATATTCAAATTGAATTCAATGTTTGATCTTTATCGAAAACTTACTGATATCCTGAATGCAAATTTACCGACTACATTCGGCAAGACCATCCTTAAAAATTTTGGTGTCTTATGCAAAGTTTGAATTTGATACCCTATTTTATTAGTATTCATGTTCCTTATTTTATTATAAGTCATATAATGATAATAAATTTCATTATATTTTATGCGATACTAATCAATACGTTATGTTTATTTGATACATATTAATTAATCAATTCATCTTGAATCTGGTGACTTAGATAATTATAATGAATTTTGTTATGTTTGATGTAATCAAAATACTTTTGTATGACAAGATTTCATTCAACAATCATCTCAACAAGAGATAATTTTTTTGAGATGAGAGTAGGAACGGCCAATTGTAGTAAAAGAGATTCTAACAAAAAATAATCTGAATTTTTTTATCTTCTTCACAAATTTTAGGGACCAAGGAGTAACGAGAATATGAGAATCAAAAAACCAAACTTTTCTATTTTTAAAAACTTTAATTTCAGTATAAAGATAAAAAAAAAACGAATATTTTTTGTACATATTCCAACCATAAAGGTTCAACAATTTAAAAATTTAAAATTTTAGATTTAGAGTAATTAAAAAAAAATATTGAATCACGTAAATTTTGATATTTTTTAACTATATAATTTTTTATACTATATCTTTTTTATTATATGATTTTTTATTCTATAAAAATAAAATTTAATACTCCTAAAAATTTAAATCTCTATAGGGTCACATACCCTAAATATCCTAAAGATCAACACTAACACCCGGATTCCATGCATAGTTTATTACATTCCAAATAGAGATACCCTTTATTAAATTTTAGATTTATATGCATAGATATATAGCTTTTTGATGGCATCATGAAGGAGGGCCTCAAGCAATGATGATGATGGAAAATTTGTAGACTATAATTTTACATGAATATTGATTAATGTTGGGTTAAAGCATTATTAAGGACATAATATCTACTTTGGCTGTTTATTTTTGCCTAGGGCATTTCGTGGTACGACACACTTTTTAGCATAATTATTAGTACGAAGATATAAGTGGCCTCTCAGCTACAATGGTAATAATAGAAAGTGTTGACTTTATGTCATTACCATGAAAAAGTTTCCAATCATATATTTGACAAAATTTTATTTATTTATTTCAGATTGATTTGTACATGAGCATATTGACATAGGATTCTCTTTTTTTTTTTTAAAAAACGTGAAAAAATATGAGGAAGTACTATTTTGATCTCAACCATTCAACGAATATATTGAATGAGAAAAAAAAATTGTGTCAAAGTAAAAATAGAAAAATGAATTATTGAGATGAAAATATTACTTCCTCATTTTTTTTTGAAGGAATGCATTTGTTATTTATAATTGGAATTATGTGTAATATATAACTCATTATTTCTATTTGGAATTATGGAGTTTGCATTGAAACAAAAATTTAATTTTTAAAGAGTTAAAAAACACAATGATGAATTCATTTTTAATTAAACATTTCTATATTTAATTTCTTAACAAATACCTCCGAAAGCACTTCTTAGCATATGTGTATATATAGACACATATATACACACTAATGTTAGAATATGAATTAAAATTTCATAACAATAAGTAATACTAATAATGGTGGAAATTCAAGAGATGCATTAGAAGAAATGTAGGTATATTTAAAGTCTTGAATTCTTCATAAAGTACTTTCTCCGTTTCTATTTATAAGAAAAAGTAGGTTAACAAAAGATGATGTATTTGATCTAAATTTTGGACCAAATACATCAACTTTTGTTGACTCACTTTTTCTTATAAATAGTCTTGAAAGTAAATTTCTTTAAAAGTAGTGTAATTGATGTCAATGTAGAAGATTCATTCTCAATAATTAATTGTAGAATGTTTCTTGAATTGTAAGGTTGGATCAAGGTTGCATGTAGGGGCTACTGATCGGGGCAAACCCGCAGAACATTAGTATTTGGGATTCATTGCTCAATTCCCTACCCAAAAGGTTGGGGTCTTGAAGGAATAGATTTGAGAGCCTTGGTGGAAGATTTGTCTTGCTAAACTATATTATGAACATCATCCCTATTTTCTATCTTTCGTTCATCAAGATGTAGATAAAGGTTTGGAAACTTGTCGTGCAAATCAAGAAAATTTTTGGTGGAGTGAAGGGTTGATAAAAAAAAACTTCCTAGGTTCATGAGTCTAATGTGTATAAGTCAAAACAAGGAGGCAGGCATTGGATGAAAAATCTTCGCATGTTCAACTAATGTCTTCTAGAAAGATGGAGGTAAAGGGCGTTGACCGTAGGTCTTTCACTTAAGTGTTAGGTATTGGTCGTAGAACATATTTACAAATTCAAGGTATCTCATTTAGGAAACAACCCCAGGATCCCAAGCTTGCTCTGTTTGGTGGAGAGACGTCTCTTTGTTGGGATTCAACGTCGACTAATTTATTGACATGTTTTCTTAGGCGATAGTTAAAAAGATTGGAAATGGGGTATCAATGTCATTCTAGCATAATGAGGGAGTATGGAAAGGCACTTTTTGCCAACAATTTCCAATGCTATATTTGATCATTTACTAGTTTAGTTCGTTGGGTTAAGGACATATGGGTTTGGGATGTTACCTAGAGGAGACAACTAAACATTGGTACTAGAATAGTTACACCTCTTACGAGAAATATTTGTGTTAGGGATATGATAGGTCGTCTTGGGGACATAAATCATATGGTCAGTGTACTCAGTTAAATTGATCTAATAACCACTATGGACAGATGTTCCTATAGTGCATGATCTCTTAAGGGTTAAGCTCAGAGTTCTTACAAAGGTTTGGATGAGTTTTGCTTCGGCCATAGTCATCGCCTTCTCGTGGCCAGTGTTTTTAGACAAAGTGTCTACTAGACAAACCTTCTACATCATAAGGTTATCTGAGATGACGCAGAGTATTCATGTGTCCTTAGTGGGTCTACACAAGACTTATTGAGAGATATATTTTTTTAACTTCCCATTTTTCTCTCCAAATTTGTTATAGATGGTTCAAGTGGAAACTAGAAATCTCGCCTTACTTATTTGCTTTGTTTGCAATATTTTTTGTTTATAAGTGTTGCTAATTGCAAATGAATGCTAGCTATCTTTTGGAATTTGGTTGTGTGGTTGATTTGAAAGTCGTGGAATGATGTTAACTTTTGTGATATGGTTTCGTGTGTTCAATAAGTGGTGGAACATATTCAATTGCCTTCTTATAAATGGTTATTGAAATAAGAAATTAGGATACTCCTATATCTTCTTTGAGTGGCTAAAGGATTCAACAACAACTCTTTGCACATAGTGCCTTTGTGGTTGGAAACAATGAACACATAAATTGTATTCCTTCTTCTTCAAAGACTTGGGACACTCTGAACAAGTACTTGTTGATATAATAAAAAGATGTGTAGGAATAACAAAACTAAGGAGTGCAGGAATAAAGTGACTCAAGTAATTTATCATGGTTCACCACTAACTTGGCTACATCCAGTCCCTTCACTTAAAAGGATTTAATCCACTAATTCAACAACTTGAATTACAAAGGATTTGACCCTCCAAGTCGGTCTTCTCAAACACACTGACAACCCTGAACTTTTGAGGAACACATACACCTTGATTGTACCAGCCAAGTCTTCTCCACACAATCTAACAACCCCAGATTGTTGAAGGCACACTAACACCACTATCGGGTTTGAATACAAATGTTTTGAACTTGAGTAGTTGCTTCTAACAAGTTGATTATAACAATGACTATCACCTCTAAGAAAAAACACTTAGAAAATATTTCTCATTCGAACAACTATTTCTCTCTTTGAACTCTAAGATTAATTTGGAATTTTGAGCTTGAGTTTTTCTACTCTTTTTTGGTTTTTCGATAATCTTCTTCTTTAGCCTTGAGTGTCTATTTATAGATAATATTAGAGCTTGAATTTAGTCATCGCTTAATTATGAATTGTACCTTCATTCTTAGTTTGATCAAAAATGATCTTATTCAAAAATAATTTTAAACAAGATGCTTTTTGATAATATGTTCTTTAGCCAATTCTTCTAGATTGATTTTGTTTGTATTTTGTTCAGATTGAGTTTGTAAATTCTTCATATTATTTCTGTTCATAATTTGTTCAGATTGAGTTTGTAAATTCTTCATATTGATTATGTGCATATTTTGTTCAGATTGAGTTTGTAAATTCTTCAGATTGATATTGTTTATATTTTGTTCACATTGATTTTGTAACTTCTTCAGATTGATACTGTCCGTATTTTGTTAAGATTTTTTTCGCAAATTCTTCAAATGGAACTTCATTCCTATTGCTTGCTTTGATTTAGGCTGAAACATAGTGTTGGACCAATTCTTGAACTTTCACAAGTAGGAATATGACTAAGTCCAATTGAGTATTTTGTCCTTTGTGAAAATCTGAATCATATCTTTGCAAATAATTCATATCTTCTTGTGATAAATCTTGATCAAATCTTAATGTAAATAATTCATATCTTCTTGTGATAAATGTTGATCAAATCTTCTTCAAATCTTCAATCATAAATATGAATCAAATCTTATTTTATATTGTCTTCGAAAACATGAATCTTCTTTTATACTTTGTGAAGTCAAATATATTTTTCTTATAAAAGACTTTTGTTAACATCAAAATTCTAAGTATAAAACCAACTTGGTTCTAACAAGTGGGAGATGGAGGAAAAGGTTGCTTGAGCTAGAAGGAGAAAAAGGTTGTTTGAGATGGAGAAAAAGAACTATTTAGCAATCCCTTCTTCCCTAAAACACTCATGAACCATCTTTTTTGAAAAAATCTTCAAGAACAATTTCAACCATATCTCCAAGAAGATGACACCCCTTCAAACTTGCAAGATATACACACCCTAGAATAATCATCAACTCTAATACTGAAAAGAACTTTCCTTTATTTTCCCTTTTATGGTGCAATCGATTAAACTCACTCGCTCACCTATGGAACAATCATTCCATACAAACGATGCTATGCATTTCATGTCTTTCTCTCAAAAGTTCAATCACACAAGAAAATGAATCAGAAGAAATGTTCAATCTTGGTTATACTCTTAACTAAATGAATGCTGAAGAATGAATGAATAAATCTTATAAGGAAGGAACATGTCAGTATTTAAAGAGACATGGTTCAGTTATGAAAGGATAATGCAATGTAACAGAAATAACTATTTTGAAACTGATAAAACTGAACTCTGTAGGTCATTTGAGTCGATCCACAATATGCAAAAATCGAATTCATAAGCATTAAAGAACCATAATTTCAAACCTGAGTTGCGTGAATAGTATCCTTTCTTTAAGTCGACTTATCAACTTTAGGGAGTTTGATAAGTAGATTCATACATTAGGTGAATCAATTCATCAGTTTCAAACACCCTAAATTGATTTCAAGACCCCCTTAAGTTGATTGATGAAGTTAAAAATCACTTTAAAAATATTTTTTGGTGCATTGAATGACATTCAAACATTTTTTTAACATGCACCTAAAGTTATGAATGATGAAATGCAGTTTATAAAATATTTTTTTATTCAAGAACTTTTGTCGACAATGATAATTGAAGAGTCAACAAAGACATAAAATCATCTAATTAAAATCTAGTTTTGACATTCATCAAGACACTAAGTCTATTCTAGAGAAATTTGTATTCACAAGATGAAAAATTTCTATAAAAAAAGTATGCTTCATTGTTTTCCTTATACCCTCTTAATCTCAAAAATATATGATGAAATATTAATGTTGGGATAACAACGAAAGAGTTTTGGCCCCTCAAAGGTAATAATTTTTTGGCTTAAATATACTTTTAATTCCTACAAATATGAGTCATTTTAATTTTAGTCCTTGTAATTTAATATGAGTTATTATGATTTTAGTCCATGTAATTATTTTATACACATGTAATTTTCAAAAAAATTAAAAAAAAAAACCATTATGTATTTTTTTAATTAAAAAATATTGTGTTGAATTGTTATTGATGTGGCATTTGATGACTAGATTTATGTTGCTGACCATGCAGTTTTTATTATTAAAAAAAAAATTGGATTTCTAAATCAATTAAACTATCACTGTATACAAAAATCAATTAAGCAGCAAATCCTGAACTCAAAAGCAAAAGATTAAAGCCATCATTGTCTCAAATCCTGATTCAAATTCTAAATTTCACAACGCATATCCATTGAATTCAAGCCACTAAACATATGTTCATAATTTCTACGTTTGACGTAAGGAGTGTTGAGTTTAATCCATAACTGCCATATAGAAGGTTATTATACATAGTTAGTTAGTTAGTTAGTTGCCTTGCATAAAACTATAAAAGACCTATATAACTAACCTCTTGTAACAAGTGTATTGTAATGTGTGAATAATAAGTTTCTTTTATGTGAAGATTGATCTAGGATCGATCCTAGATTAATGCAAAGATCAATCCTCGTTTTTCTGAAAAATCGTTTTCTTTCTTCTTCTCCTACCCAATGCGCATTATCGTTTTGTTCCAACAATTGGCATCTAGAGCTGGGTTAAAAATCAAGGGAAACACGAGTGAAAAGTGAGGGGAACAATCAAGGGAAACACAGAGTGATAGATTCTTGATAGGCATAATGAATAGCAATGGTTTTGGATCACATATTCTGGTTCTTGATGGCAAGAAATGGGATCGATGGAGTGTATTGATTAAATCTTTCTTTGGAGCACAAGAAGTGAGTGAAATTGTGCAGGATGGCTATGAGGACTTGGTAGAGAATCCAACTGATGCACAGAGGAATGCATTCAAGGAAGCCAAGAAGAAGGACTGCAAAGCTTTGTTCTACATTCAACATAATGTTGACAACCAACATTTTGAGAAGATTTCGAAAGCCACAAGATCCAAATAAGCATGGGACATCTTAGAAAACTATCACACTGGTGGAGAAAAGGTGAAGCAAGTGAAGCTACAATCCTATAGAAGAAAGTATGAGATGATGCAGATGAAAGCAGATCAGAAGGTAAGTGCTTACTTCTCAAAAGTAACAGCCATAGTCAATCAAATGAGAACTTGTGGGTAAAACATTACAGATCAGATGGTGGTAGAAATGGTGATGAGATCTTTAAGTCCAAAATTTGATTTCATAGTTGTAGCTATTCAAGAAGAAAAGGATGTGAAAACTATGAAAATTGAAGAACAGCAAAATTCATTGGAAGCACATGAGCTTCTGGTGTTTGATAGAAATTCTGAAAGATCAGCTCATCAAACATTTCAAGTTCAAACTACCAAGAAGGAGGGAAACCAGAAGGACTTCAAGAAAAAGGGAAAGAGAAGAGCAAATTGGTCCAACAATGGCAAGAACAAGATTGAAGACAAAGTTGAATCTTCAAAGAAAGGGGGTTCTGGCAAAAGTCAGAACAAGAAGAAGGATTTTGACAAAAGTAAGGTACAATGCTTCAACTGTGAGAAGTATGGGCACTTTGCAGATGAATGTTGGTTCAAGAAAGATCAACAGGATGCTGAAGAAGCAAATATGGCTCATCGAGATGATTCCAGTACAGTGTTGATGATGGCTACTACCAGTGATGAGAAGATCAAGAATGAAGAGTGGTTTCTTGACTCTGGATGCTCAAACCACATGACATCACATAGAGAATGGTTGACAAGTTTTGATGCTAGCAAGAAAACAAGCATAAAACTGGCTGTCAGCAGAAACCTAATGGTTGAAGGTAGTGGAAATATAGTGATCAAAAGCAATGATGGCAGAAGAATCATTATTGCAGATGTGATGTATGTCCCTGAGATGAAGTGTAATCTCATGAGCATTGGTCAATTGGTGGAGAAAGGATTCTCAGTGACTATGGATGGTGACTCTTTGAAGTTGTTTGATGCAAAGAAGTTGGTGCTCAAATCAAACATGTCAAAAAATAGAACCTACAGATGCAACATTTCAAGTGAGAAAATGATGTGTATGTCTGCAGCAGTTAGTGAAGATGTTGAAGGCTTATGGCACAAGAGGTATGGTCACCTAAACTTTAGAAGTCTTAGTGATTTGAATTCCAAAGAACTGGTGTATGGGCTGCCAAAGCTGAATGTCAGAAAAACTATTTGTGAAATGTGTGTGAAAAGTAAACAAAGCAGGTTCCCATTTGTGTCTGAAGCACCTAAAAGAGCTACTGCAGCACTGCAAGTGATCCACTCTGATATATGTGGTCCTTTTGAAGTATCTTCATTGGGGGGAAACAGATACTTCATCACTTTTGTTGATGAATTTACAAGAATGATGTGGCTGTATACAATCAAGCTTAAGAGTGAAACATTAGAGGTATTTAGGAAATTCAAGAGCTTAATTGAAAAAGAAAGTCACCAATCTATTAAGATCTTGAGAACTGATGGTGGAAGAGAATACACCTCAAAAGAATTTGAAGATTTCTGTGTTAATCAAGGTATTGTGCATGAAGTGACAACTCCATATACACCTCAGCACAATGGACTTGCTGAGAGAAGAAACAGAATCCTATTGAATATGGCAAGAAGCATGATCAAGCAGAAAAACCTACCACACAACTTCTGGGAGGAAGCAATCACTGCAGCTACTTATATCTTAAACAAATGCCCTACAAAGAAGCTGAATCAGAAGGTTCCAGAGGAAGCTTGGTGTGGCAGAAAGCCGAGTGTGAAGCATTTCAAGGTTTTTGGCTCATTATGCTATAACCATGTACCAGATGTTAGGAGAAGCAAACTTGAAGATAAGAGTGAGATTGTGATACTTATAGGCTATCATCCCACAGGTGCCTATAAGCTTTATAATCCTGTAACTCAAAAGGTGCATATCAGTAGAGATGTAATTGTGAATGAGGCTGAGAAGTGGAAATGGGAAGAGGAACCAGTATACAACAAAGAGAATCAACAAAGTTGCATTTATCCTGATTCTAGTGATGAATCAGATGATGAAGAAGTGATCAATAATGATGCAGATGAACCAGAAGAAGTGGCAGCAGCAGTGAGACCTCAAAGAATCAGACAAATTTCAAGCAGGCTGAATGATTGTGAGTTAATTTCTGATAATGCAGTAAATGATGAAGGTGATATCATTCACTTTGCATTATTGGCAGACTCTGAACCTCTCACTTATAAAGAAGCATTGAAGATTGATGTATGGAGGAAAGCTATGATGGAAGAACTCCAATCAATTGAGAAGAATCAAACATGGTAGCTAGTTAACTTGCCAGACAAGAAAAGGAAAATAGATGTGAAGTGGGTCTTCAAACTGAAATTAAATCGTGATGGAAAAATTTCAAAACATAAGGCCAGGCTGGTAGCTAGAGGATTCTTACAGAAACATGGTATTGATTACAATGTAGTGTTTGCTCCAGTTGTAAGGCTTGAGACTATAAGATTAGCGGTGGCTCTAGCTTGCAAGAGAAGGTGGTCACTCTACCATTTAGATGTAAAATCAGCCTTTCTAAATGGTTCACTTGAAGAGATTGTGTTTGTGTCACAGCCTCCTGGCTTTGAAATAAAATAATGATTAAAATAAATCTATCACCTAATATATATTTTATTTATATAATATTAACTACAATTATATTATTATAAAATAATGATTAAAATAAATCTATCACATAATATATATTTTATTTATTTTAAGTTATAATAAAACAAATCTAAAGCGTAAAAGAAGATTTTAGTTAAATTATAAATCTTAAATCTAATATTATTGTAATCATTATTTTATACTAATATAATTAATTTAATAATAATAATTAAATAAAACAGAAGATTTTAGTGATTTTTTAAAATAGAAAATAAAAATTAATTTAATAATAATAAATAAATAAAACAGAAGATTAATAAATTTTAAATTATTGAAGTGAAAATATTTTAAACATTACTTGGCATAAGTTTATTATTAATAAAGATCAATTTGTATATTATTTTATATTTAAGGATATTTTTGAATATTGCAGGGATGAAATTCAAAAAAAAAATTTCAGGGACTAAAACTGAAAAATGTTATATTTACAGGGACCAAAAACTATTTCCGTTTTTCAGTTAACGATTTTGTAAAGTCCACTTAACGTTAAGGACCAAAAATAATCTTTTTTTGATATTAAAGGGATGTAAACAAAACAAAAAATTACGAGGACCAAAATCAAAAAATGTTATATTTACAGAAACCAAAAACATATTTAAACCTTTATAATAATTAACTTCCTATTTTGTTTCTTCTTCACACTACTCAACATGACACTTGGATGAATACCCAATTTGGTATCATAGAAATTGGCTTTGTGTAGTATTTGGTGTGGTTCGTTTGTTGACCTATTGTTTTTTTTAGTGTAATCATATTAGAATATCCATTTTACTATAATTTTCTTTCTTATCAAAGAAACGAATTTCTCTATGAACAAATTATGCACTTACATTTAATGGTACGTGCCACTCTTATTCAATTTCTTTTTTGAAACGCATTCTTATCCAAATTGACACAAGTTTTTCAATAAAAGAAAAATGCACAAAAATATAACAAGATTCTAAAAGAAGACATGGAAGTGATCATGAGCATACATTTGTATGCATTCTCTTTTCCACAAGCGTGCATGGTCTTTTGGATGTAGAATATAACTTTTGCACTTCCACAAAATAAAGCAATCAAACTTCAAGTTTTCAATTTGAAAATTACCTTACCCTACTTATGTTTCGGTGTAACATTTAAGGAACAATAAATTATAATTGATTATTTAGACAACTATTGTACATAAAATGCCTAAATGCATATAGAATCACTAAAGGCGTGTATAGAGGCTACATATCCCTTATTGAGAATTATGTAACCATTTTCACTTTGTTGTCTTCCATAAATAAACATAAATTTAGGAATTTCTTTTTATGATGATTTATACATAATAAACGTTTTTTTACACCAAATGGAGTTCAAACTCGAAACATCTCACTCAAGATAAGGGCATGTATATCTTTTTCAAAATAAAGAGAATGAAGTCAAATTTTAACAAACCAAAATTGTTTTGTTACCATGCACGATGAGAAAGCACAAAAAAACAACGTAATATATGGAACCAAACTTTAGGGTATGTGGTTGGTAATATTTGAGGATGTAAACATCAATGCATAAGGTAAGGAAAGGATATTATTGCTATGCGGTGGTAGCTTTTAAATAGAGGAGTGGGGGACCTTTTAATTCTCTCAACCATTTATAGCTCATACCCTTATCACTTTAGTCAAACGGAAGATTGTCCTTCCATACATATATATATATATATATATATATATATATATATATATATATATATATATATATATATATATATATATATATATATATATATATATATATATATATATATATATATATGTAAGCATTCTTATTATATGTACCTTAATTAGTGTGCTATCATTGATCCCAACAAATAAATGATGAATAAACTTAAAATTAAATACATCTAATTTTTAACCCAAATAAAAAAACTGAATGGTAACAAAAAATAGAGATAAAAAATGAGACACTACAAAAAAATTTGTCGTAGAGCGACTAATTTACAAATCAATTTTTTCTCTCTAGTGACCAATTTAGTAGGATTTCTACTTTACATTAAAAAATTATCATGTTTTGATGCTATCAAAATTAAATCACCAATAATCGAATGATATGTTATCTATGTACCAAAAAATTATTGATCAAAAAATTTATAATACCGATACACACTGTTTTTTATCGTAGAACTTGTTAAATTGATTTTTCATATTGATATCTAAATCGCTCGCTAAATAAGTCTGCAACATATTTTTTGAATTATTTTTAGTTGAAGGTTGGTAAACTTCTAATAACTTGTGTTCGCAATTAGTTTCATATTTTTAGTCTCTAATAAATTAAATACTACATAGAGTTTTTTATTGTAGTGAAATTTGTTACCCTTTTTTTTATTACTGAATTTATACTACTAAAAATATTAAAAATAATATTTCACATATTTATATATATACTCATAGAACACCATAAAGGCATCAATAATTCTAAATTTCAACATAATTATTGGATAAAAAAATTAACATGAATAAAATTAAATTAAAAAAGAAGAAAATCAATCGTATACGAAAACTGAGATAAAAATAAATAAAAAAATCTTGTTATAAATTGTATGTGTGTTACCCGAGTTTATCGTATTCATTGCAAAATAACAAAACAGGTTAAAAAAATTGTTAAAAATTTCATGTGAGTTTACCCAACTTTTCTCGAGTTTACCCAAGTCTAACTGGGTAAATTCGAGTTTATTTTTGAGTTTATCAAAATTCAAGTTTACCTCTTAGTCGATTCGAAATTGATATAAAAACTCGTGGAGTTGTATGACTCCATGAATTAACTTGCAATTTTAACAACATTGCAACCACTAATAACTATAGAATCAATGATGACTGATGTTACATATCAGTGTATAACTATATACACCATCAATATATCTCCATTAAACTCATATTCTTATTCAAAATTTATGTATTCCCAAATAGTTAATTTTAAATATAATTTATAATGAATACTATTTTCACTTTATCTAGTTTTTGGGCTTTTATTTTCAAATAAAAAGGTAATTGCATTCTTTTCATTCAAATTAAATAGGGAATAAATGCTTTCTTCTTTGACAATAAAAGGAAGATTCCAGCTCAAAATGTTTAAATCTGATTACAAAATCTCATTCAATAGTTTATAATTCTCAACTCATTTTATTCAAAACCGTCAAATTTTACATAAATGGGACCCGCCAACTAGTAAACTTTTGACCATATATATCAATTAGCAAGGCAATTTAATTCAATACATCATTGATTTCCGAGTGGTAGTAAATCTTATAAATCATTGAAATCTAGATGATTAAGATTCTACAATGCCTTTGTATTCCTCTCTTGCTATACTTTATATTATTTTTATTCCGTAATTTGGTATATTACTATTATAATAAAGTCATATCATATTTAGTGAAACAAACTAACTTGTAAAAAAAGTATAATTATAATTCAATCATCCATTTTAATAATGGTTATGTGATTTAATTAACCAAGCAAAGCAAGTAGACTTCACTTTTAGTTTGTGCTATTTTTAAAAAGGTAGAACTCTATGGAAAAAGAAGTGGGATGGGTTATAGTGTTCTAAGGCCCTGTTTGCTTGAGTTTGAAGCATCTTTATGGGCTAGAAATGAATATATTCCACACCGTATGAATATATTCCTCTACAATGTGAAGTTATGGGCCCCATCTTTATGTTTAATTCCATCTTTTGCAAAGTCTCATATCTCCCACCCCCAATTTAATGGGGCATCTTTCTTTAGCGCCATGTACTTGGATTACACTTAAGGTTGAGTACGTGATAAAATAGATCATATTATTTTAGAACATTAATCTCACTTAATTCAAGACATAATCAATTTGGCCTCCTATTCAAATATGTACTCTCTCCGATTTTTTTTATTTATGTATAATAGTGGATTAATAAAAGTCGATGTATTTGGTTTAAAATATGAACTAAATACATATGTTTTATTAATCAATTTTTACTTATAAATAAGGTTAGGGAAAGTATATGGTAAAAAAATAAACTTAGTATTGCCTATTAAAAAAGCTTAGTCTTATGTTTCTTCTTCATCTATAAAAGGATAGTTTATGACCATTTCGTCGAATTAGTTTATTCTCTCTTTATTTAAATAAGTGATTTTTCATACAAATTTATTTTTTTTATGTTTTATCATAAGTTTTTTTTTTCTGCCTCAATGCAGTGTTTTCATAGGTAATAGACTCGTTTTGTCAATATCGTATTTTGAGTAAGATATTTATTGAGGCTATCACCAAATTCAACACATTCTCAGTCTTACATATAGTTTGTCAATAGTTTGTCAACACGTGGTGGATTGTTGATTTTAGAAACCACATATAACTGGTTGTTAGGATTAAGGTTTTGGTTTGGTTACTTCTCAATGTTTTCTGAAATATTTGTGTATTGTTAACGTCTTTTTGATTTTCTTAATCATTATATTTGATCTCAACTTTCTTTTTCATGATTTCTTTGTTGTTCAAGTAGCCTATCCAAGTGCTAGAGAAGGAGAATCAACAAAAGCAAACACACATCATCTAGCAAGTGTTTATTTCTGCGTCACAAAACACAAAACGCGTAGGCAACTTGATGCTAAAATTTTTAGCTTCTCACATTCCGCAGCCTTGGAACACGATATTTACTTTTACAACACTGATCCATACATAGCATTAGACAAAATTTAAAATCACTCAAAAGACTAAATTTAAACTAACTAGGAGACACCTTATAATTACATTGTTATCTACAACATAACTGCATACCGAGATAAATACTAGGACTTATCTGGTTGGAGGTGTGTTATGTGATGCATGGGACGTTACGAGTACGCTAGTGCTTCTAGATTTCTTGTCTTTTAACACGTGCACCTCTAGGGATGACGTCAGGGATATATAGTTTTTGTGTTGTGTCGTCCCCTCTTGTCGAGGTCACCACGTTGAATCTTTACTCAATTGAACCTCGATGCTAGACCTATCTGTTCGATTTGCATAGGATTTTCTCAAAGACAGATCCATAATGCATTTGAGTTGAGTCTTTTAGGCGCATACCATTTCATTATAGCTACCAATAACATGATACATCGGCCTTGGTGTCTATTGGATGCTTTAGAACGTGATGTCACATTTTCTTATCCAACAAAAGTGATATGGACAGGGATTTCTGCAATTGGAGACTGGAGAGCTAATTTATTATTAATTGGTTTGTCCAAATGTTGTGACATTGGTTTGGTTTTTTCTTCAAGTGTAGTTGTTGTTACTTGTCATACTTGGTGTACTGGGCCAAATAGGCAAGGTGTTTTACAAAGATTAGTTTGGCCCAAAATATAAAATATGGATTGTAAGGCCTTTTTATTAGGGGTAGCAATCTCTTGGTTTGGTGTATTAAAAATATTTGTATAATTTGCAGAGTATTTTTGTAGACACTCTGCAATCCTTTAAAGAAGGTGATTTGAATTTTGTTCATTATAATGATTCGTTCGTACTTTTATTAATAATTTTTATTTATAAAAAAATAAAAAAGTTATGTGATTTTTATTTTCTCTAGTTGTTATTGTATTGTGAAATTGCATATTTTTATTTGTCTATTTATCTCTGGTATTTCAATCCTATAACACAAATAAAAAGTATTTGACACAAAATCTATCGGAGTATCCAATGAGCAATTAAAGAAGCACAACTCCGGTTTAATATTTTAAAAAAAGAAATTAAATTGAGAAGTTATTAGAATTTTAATATTTTTATTTTGAAATAAATTATTTATCTTTAACATAATATTTATTTTGTAATAAAATTATTTAATTTTAAAATAATAGAAATATTAGTTTTATAAAATAATAAATAAAACCATTTTTAAAATAATATAAAAAAAATAGTTTTTTAAAAATATATACAAACAAAGTTTTAAAAGTATTTAAAAATTCATTATGTTTTAAAATAATAAATAAAATTAACTTCAAACAAAATCGATTAATTGGATAAAATTTGGTTATGAAATTGGTTGTGTTTCTCTAACCGATTTTTGAAAACGATATTTAAATTCAATCAACTTTATTGGTTATTATATGAATATGGTTTTGATATTAAAAAAAAAATCAAATCAAGAATTATTTCAATTAAGATTTGAGAACGATTTGTGTGAGTTTGTCAAGAAATAGTATCCTTAATCAACTCTAGAAAGAGGGGTTGACTGGAGTTCAACTTTTTCTAAGATTAAGAATCATGCAATAGGAAACAATTGGGTATGTGATAGACTCGCGTGAAACAACGTATTGGAAATCAGATTTCTTTTTACAGATTAATAATATTGTTATCAATTAACACAAATTAGCATTGATAAATCCACACAACATAGAATGTTTGATTGAAGGTTTTGAAAACATTGGTTCCTCAATCAAACTTTTGAAAAGTACTGCTAAACATTTAATGATTGCACAATTGATATAAACATAAATTAGAAAAAAAGAATTTCTAATAATGAATCAAATCACTAATGTTGAGAATATTTCAAAACAACATTTTACCTCAACAATTTAAAACTAAATATGATTCATAATAGAATTTTCCATGTTCTTAATCTTTCTATCAATCAAAATAGAAAACAGTAAGTTCTCTACCAAACTCCAAATTAAACAAAATTGATAAAAAAATGAAATTGTAAAAATTAAACAAGTTAAGGAAAAGAGAAAATTACTAAGCGATTTTGGAACGTTTACAAGATTTGTCACAATTGTTACAACATGTACACTAATTCTTCTTTCCTAAAGCTCTCGAACCAGATTCTTAAAACAATCCTGTAGAGTAATTTGAACTCTTTCTTCAAGGAGAATAACAACTCTAAACTCATTGCAAAATAGTCCCTAGAGAAACTACCTCTCTAATCAAAATTGAAGATATCCCCTCTTCAGCCCTTCAACACTACATCAATTGATATCCCCGTGATAATTTGCGTATGGAAGAGTAATTTGAACCCTATCATCAAGGAGAAGAACAACTCCTAACTCATTGTAAAATATTCCCTGGAGAAACTACCTCTCTAGTCAAAACTGAAAATATTCCCTCTTCAGCCCTTCAACACTACATCAACCGATATCCCCATGATAATTTGTGTATGGAATAATAACCCCAACATTCATATTTCATCTATGTTGTTTCTCGTACAAAACCTCGACCACAAACTCAATTTAAAATAGAGAGAGTTTTCAATATGGAGTGTGGTCTTTCATGCTTGAAGTTTACGGAATTGATTAAAGTATTCTTAGTGTTCCCAAAGGTTTAGAATTATTTATATATGATGCATGAAAACAATTGGAAAACGACTAATGTTTCCTAATTGAAATAACAACTTTGTAACTATCAAAAAATAAATATGCAGACTTGGTGAGTCGATTTAGACAAGTTGTGAGTTGATTAACACGAATCTTGAAAATCAATTTTGAAAACTACAATGGTGTTAGTCGATTCACAAAATTTCATGTTTTGTAGTGAGTCGATTCACAAGCCCAATGAGTCGATTCACATTTTTTAACATAAAAAATGAGTTTGTTACTTCAGTAAATTGATTGACAAACATGTAAGTAGATTTACAAAGTCAAATATCACTTAAAAAATATTTTTAATGCATTTCAAAGTGTGTCAATATGATATCAATATGCAACAAAGTTTATGCATGCTAAAACATGATTTTTCATGAAATCTTTGTGATACAAATGGCATTTGCAACAGATTGAGAATAAGAATCAACAAAGACATACACTCATCATGTAATCTACACAAACCTAATTTTGACATTACTCAAAACACTAAGTCTAATCTATGTTCTAGGACACCCTTATAGTTACAGTATTTAACTGAATCACATTAACAACTTAAGTCCATTCACTTAGTTATGCACGACTCTAATTTAATAATAAATAGATAGTTTTTTTTTAACAACTAAAATTAATTGTTAGTTACAAGAACTTTGATATGCAGTGACCTAAGTTTAAGTTCGAGATTCTCCACATTTAAAGTGTATAAATCTAACCACTAAACTGTTTGACAAAAAAATATAATGTTAATAGATTGGAATCACCCATCACCTTATATCTCTCCATCCTTAAGTCCTTCCCTCAATACCACCAAGTCACATTAAAAAAAAAAAGTTAAAAAAAAAAAAAAACAAGATACTTTTTTAAAAGACTTTTTCCAAAACAATGTTTGGTTTGGGATAAGGCTAAACAAGTTCTTAGATATTAATCATTTACTAGACTAAGAATCTGCGTAGCGCGCGGGTAAATATATAATTTTTAAAAATTTTAAATTTTTTAAATATTTTGTAATATTATATACACAATTTGAAAAAAAAAATGCATGTAAGATCTTACAATTTTGTCTTTGATAAAAAGTATTTTGATGGGTCGCAGAATGTAGATGTTGTTTATAAATTACTTTTAATATCAAGTTCTAAATAATGTGCAACTACTTTGGTGTATTGAAACAAGTTTCATAAAATACAAAAATTGCTTAGAAAGTATATGCTTGAAATAACTTTTTTCTATTATTGAACCAATTTACTATTTGAATGAAGATAAAAATACATTTTAGTATATAATGATACAAAACAATTCCAATATTTTCAAAGAGCATACAAATTTTCCTTTAAGTCTATATAAACGATGGTATAATAAAAATAAATAAATAAAATGCATGATAAACAATATAAATTGAACTTAAAGAACTTTATACTTCAATAATGAATTGTTGGCGTAATTCTAAATTATATTCTTCTATATGGTTTAAATATTAATTTTAGTTATCTAATAAGTGGTGTGAGATAAAATTGTATATTTTATATAGTTCTCACTAAAAATGAGTTATTTTTTTCATTAGACGATACTATGTAATATTCAATTTGAGAAAATTAAATAATTGTAGAAACAAATAAAGGTGGATAGGTCTATCTCATAGACATAAAGTATGTATTATACTTCATCTGAGGAACCTTAGAGAGCTATGTTACATTTTTTGATTGTATTATGTCTAAAGATGAGATTAAAAAGATAGTATAGTTGTCATCATATTATACTGCATAACTTATATGCTATATCACTGAAATACAAGAGGTGTGTTGGTGTTAGAAACATTGATATATTTGGACCAAATATCAACACAACAATTGACCACAAATATATCAAAGCATATAATTAGAATTAAAAATCAAATGTGTAAACTTAAAAAAAAAATATGAATTATCACACTTTTGCTTAACAAAAAGGAAAAAAAAACATAAAAATAAGCCTATAAAAAAATACAAATTAGATGCAAGCGAGTACACAATTGTCGAAAATTTATCGAACACAATTTCAATAGAAAGAGTTGCATAGGGACCTAAATATATTTGTCATTGTCTTTTGATTCCAAATAAACATAAGCAATATTTGATATAGAATAACTTCCACTAATTGTTGTCATCTAGATATTTCTTGCGAAATCTTTAAAAGGACCGAATAAATTAATTGGAGAGTTAAAAGCATAGAAAGAATTGTTATCAATAATGATAGATGAGCAATTATTGTCAAATAAATATTATTGATTGTATCGTAATTTGTAACCTATTACAACCTAATATTATTGATTGTATCGTAATTTGTAACCTATTGCAGATTAATAGTTCTACACACTATTATATGTTAAAATGTGTGTTAAAGCAAATTGCAAATAGAACAATAAGGGGAATGGAAGAGCGTCTCTTAGATGTGTCACATTAGATTTTTTGGATATGACAATATTTGAATGAAATGACACTATATTTGATGATATGTCGTAATAGTATTTGAGAGTTTATTTTAATATATTTTAATAGAGAATGAATTTTTAAAATTTTGTTTACCAATTACTATAACATCAATCAATTAAAGAAAAATTATTTAAATACCCAATTGATTAAAGATATGAATTGTCCAAAGAACAAGTTAGACCGAAATTAGTGTGTCTTTTACTCGGTTTAAAAATTAGATCCTGCGAATTTTTAGACTCGAATATGACCCTTGACTCGATTGAATCCAAAGAGATACGAGTCTAATAAAGATGAGACAATACAAAGACAAGATGGAGTAAGTCCCAAACTCGTTTCCTTTATCAACAATTTCCTTGCTTTGTCTCTGTTTTTGTCCGAATTTCTTTTACTGTTTCATACCTGACCCAAACCTTACGGGTTGAGATGGGTTGATGGACTAGACTAGATTTTTAACACCCCTAATTAAGGATATTGTTTTTCTGTTGCAAAAGAAAATTAAGGATATTGTTTTGAAGTTCGTACAATACACTCTCAAAAAATTGACAATAAAAAAGGATAATCCACAATTTTGATCTCTGGATGTGCAAGGCAATATCACATTAGTCTCTAATTCAACAAAAAATTCAAATTAGTCATTGACTCATTTAATCATCTGTTAATTTAGTCACTGACGTTAAGTTGACTATTAACTTGGCGACATGGAAGATTATGTGGCATATGATGTATCACTCTCTCGCTGCCACGTGTGAGGCTGAGTATGAATGACCAAAATTATAGTAAAATTGAAAGAAAAAAATCATTAACTATGAAATAATGTATTCTTTTTACTGCTATTTTATTCTTCATCCTTAACTTTAAACCTAACATTTCTTCTTTCTCCAATTTCTTCGTCATCTTCTTCATCCAATTTCTTCGTCAACTTCTTTTTGATTGGAGGAAGAAGAACTTGGGGAAGAAGAAATGTTAGGTTTAGGAATAAAGATTAAGATGAAGAATAAAATAGGTGGTAAGAAGAATAAGTTATTTCAGACTTAGTGATTTTTTCTAGACTATTTTTGTAGACTTGTTTTCTCGCTCACTACAAATTAACGTCTCAATGTCAGAAATGGGACCGGGGGGGAGCTTATTTGTGTTGGAATTTAACTTGGAAAGAGGCTATCGACGTTCACAAATGGGCAAGGGAGGAATAGTTGAATATGTTGATGCACAACATTCAACTAGTGGCGAATAAAGGCGACGGTTGGCCTTGGTGTCCAGATAAAATTGGTGGCTTCTTAGTCAAAAGCTTCAATAAAATTTTAAGACTTAAATATGATATGCAGATACGCAATTTTTTATTTTTCCCCTGTAACTTTTTGGTTTTATTTTTGTCCTTGTAAATATTTTTGTTTTGTTTTTTTTTCTGTTGTTTTAGTCACTGCAAAATTAGTTTTTATTCAATTTGGTCCTTAAAATTTATTATTTCTCTAATAATTGACAGACTAAAATCAAATATTATATATATTGCAGGCACTCGTTCCAATAAAAACTAATTTTACACGGAGTAAAACAAAAGTACAAAGACTAAAAACAAATAGAAAAATATTTGCAATGACCAACATCAAACAAAAAACCTTACAGAGTTGAAATCACTCACACTTGTGTTTCCCAATTTTTAAATTCTCACACTTTTCACTTGTGTTTCCCTAGATTAGAACTCAAGCTCTTGATGTCAATTGTTAAACACATTGTATGACTTAGAGGATTGAAATTGAGAAGAAGAGAGTTGAAAGAATCAAGTTTAAATCAGTTACTTGTTGTCTAAGCAACAGACCCGACTTTAAGTTTTATATCAAACAGTTTACATAGTGCGAATTACAACTAACTAACTAACATCATTAACCATATGTTGATCTCCTTAATTAACTTTTAATCAATATCAATCATTGTGAATTAACTATTTTACCAGTAAACGTGTAGACGAAACTTTTTTTACAGGTATAATTTTGTTGGTTGTAAGTTTTTTAGTGTATGGGATTGAATTTATGGTTTTGATTTATGAGATTCAAATTATGCCTTTAATGTCAATAAAATTTACTACATAGTTTCTACACAAAAACTATATAAATTACTCACACAAAAATTATATTATCTATGAGAGGTGATATATATAAATTAATAGAGTAATATATTTATCAACATTGTATAAATTAATTTAAATTTTTGGTTTCTTTCAATTTTATACTCTAATAGCATACTATTTTTTATTTTTATTTTTGGGAGAAGTCTGCATAGTCATAATTTAATCAAACAATGCAGATTATGGGTCCCAATCAAATAGTTGCATCTTTCTATTAAGCTTGGATGTTTCCAAACAGATATATGTACTCACTCAAAGAATCCAATATCTTCAAACACCCCTTACATCCACACGTTCCTAAACATTGCCGACAGAACACTACTTTTTAAAGTGAAATTATTGACCATATTTATTGCACAAAAAATATTAATTACTAAATTAATTACCAGTCAATAATATACCTTTGGATTAAAATATTTTATTTTTCCAAGTAATTAATTGCTCGATAATTGATTTAATAAAATAATGTACACAATTATTTAAGTGGACGAAAAAAAAATCATTTATCTTCTACGTTGTACCTATAACTTTGGAGGAAAACAATCACATAGTCGTTAAAGCTAATTAACAAGAAAAACAACCTGGCATGCAAATAAACAACAAAATTCAACTTTATCAATATCATCATGGTACTAAACACTTATTTCCATATTTTTTTAAAAAAAAAATATACTTATTTCAATATCAATCAGAAATTACAACTTGGATAATATACATTGACAAACAATATTAAATACACCCACCAACCCAAAGACTTGTTTTTAATTCCTTGGTCTCAATAATGCCACACCAAAGTTTTAAATAATCACCCAATCACAATTGAGGAACAGAAATATAAAGATTTTAAATATCTAGGCAACTATATAAATATCGAAATTACAATTGTATTTGTTTGCAATTTTTGACAATATCAAAAATTGCTAATACAATTGTAACTAAAATTTAAAACTATATTTCATGACACCAATTATTTCAAATTTCATCGCCATTCCAATTTCTCTTTTGCTTTGGTCCTGTGGGTCCCTCTTCACCCAACAATTCATTAGGTAATTTCAAACCAGGAACTACTTTCTCCAAATTATTCAATTCCTCACCTAAATCATAAGTAATTTTAGGACCCCATTCCCTAAAAAAATTCAACCAAGCAGGCTCAACAATTTCATTCCCCAAATACTCCCCAGAAACAATTTCAAAATCAACTCCAAAATCAATAACCATATCACTCTTCTTAGTCTCATTCTTAATTCCAATTTCACCAACACCTTGAAGAACAAGTCCAGCTTTTGGATAAATAGCATGACCATTTAATGAAGAATAAGCAATTGATTTATTTCCATTTTGAAACTCAACTTGGGAAGCATCAACCCATTGACCATTACTATGTTGAGAAAAATAAACTTTTTTTAACTCTCCATTAAAATTACTTACTCTTAATGTCACATGTTCCCAATCACCAATATGTTGGCCTATTTTACCGAGCGAAATGTTATCAATAAGTCCAACTTTTAGTGTTCCCGGGCCATTAAAAGGGTAAAATATCCACATGGCTAAATCGGTAAATGTTCCTCCAAACATTGGTTTAACATGAATATAAGCTTGACAACTTTTGTAATCACCTTTTTTCACTCTCTCTCTGTTTTCTTTATCTTTTGGAAGATCCAACCAATAAGCACCATCACTATTTCCACCTTGAGGAAGATTTGAACCTAAAGGGTCAATTGCAATTGGATTTGACTCTTCACCTTTCTTATAAAGCAATGCCCCATTTGTGAAATACCATTTAGTTGAACAAGGTTGAAACTTTTCATTAGGATGTAAATACATAATTGGTGAATAAGTTTGTGCTAGTGCCTTAATTTGAGGTAAATTAGGCATTGATGAAAATTTCAAGTTTTGATTTTTCAAACAAGAAATAGGAAGAGGGTTACTTGTTTTTTCACCAATTTGTGCTAAAAAAGTTCCAACAACAACACCTAAAGCTTGAATCCCTCTATTGATTGGTCTTACATTTTGAACATTAAATTCTTTTTCATCAAATTTTTTGCTTGGTCCCCAAATCCATGAACTAATCTCACATTGGTCAGTGAAATCTGATCTAACACAATATATTCTATCAAGTGAAGGCTTTTGAGGTGTGGTTGTGACAATATGGCCTAAAGGGTTATAACCATTAGGTGCTATTGGCAACCAAATGTAACCATCTTGATCTTGTTTGATTTTTTGAGACTTGCTAGTCCAAACAAGTGTGTAATCAATTGGTTTTTTTAAGGCTCCATTGGATTCATCTTTTGCTACTAGAACCCAACCAAAGAGAGATTTATTGTTAGGTTGGCTGTAGTGTCCTAATGTAAAGAAACCTTCGGGTATTCCTATTGGTTCAAAGAATGTTGCTCCTTCATCGTTTTGTCCACCTTCTAGTGTTGTCCAAATTTTGTTGAATGTTGAGATTTGTGACACTTTTAGTCCACCTAAATCAATTATTCCACTACCAAATTCACCACCTAAACACATATAAAGTTATCATTAAAATATATTTTACAATGGCATAAAATCACTACTAAAACAAATGCAGTTGGTTGTTGTTATTTGGTTTTAGCCGAATTGTGTATCAAGTTTTGTACTCTATTTTCTAATTATATTATTTGCCAACTCAAAGAAAAATTACTACTAGAATCAATTAAATTAGTGACGAAAGAATTAACGACGGATTTTTCTGTCATTAATTCTTTTGTCATAATTTATTTGTTTTAGTAGTGATAATATGAAGAAAGAAGGAAAAGAAATGTGTACCTTGTGGCCAAACTGGTAAGTTAGCTGGAAGCTTGAATTTGGTGTCAATGGGGAGAGATTTTTTCTGGCTAGTAGTTGATTGGTTCCCCATTATTGAAAGTTTTCTTTTTTAGACAAGAAGAGATTGAATGCTGTGTGGGGTAATTACTATCACAAATTGGTCATTATATATAGTGATGCAAGAAGCATATTCCATCCACAAACATCTTGGCGTGTTAAAATTTTATATGGTCTTTTTTATATGATAATTTTTTGTTTACTTTTTCTTTTGTTTTCTTTTTTTGACAAAATTGTTTTTGTTTTGTTTACTTTTTCTTAGATATTAAATAAGCAAAGTCCTAGCAAATTTATAAAATTAATTGAAGGGAAAAATTAAATATTTGTGATTTTTTATAGGCAAATTGATTTTAAGATGTGGATAGGAGATATTCTATTAGGGTCTTTGATGGGTAGGGATAAGATAGATAGACACATAAGGGAGTTTGATAAGAATATCATGATATAGACAATATGGGTATTTTTTAAGAAAAAAATTAGTGTGCAAAAATATTATATGAAAGTTAAGACATCTCAACTATATTAACACCTCAAAGTAATCACTAGTCATTTGTAGCACTTTAATAAATTTATTAAAATAAAAAGAAAAAGTAAAACAAGTTTAAGAAGATTAGGTCAAAACACAAGAAAACAATTCAATAAACTTTAAACAACTGTTTCATTAAAAACTTTATCAAAGAAACTCATGGGGATAAAACCATAGTGAAATAAAAAAAGAAAGGTGTTTCTTCTCTTGTTCTCCTATATGCTCAAATACACGACTTAATTGGTCAATTCGAACATATAAAATATACTTCTAAATTCGCTAATCTAAACAAAAATAGACGAATAAAAGAAACTCGCTAAAAAGAATGTATCGTAAGAAAACAAAACAAACACAATCCATTACATGAAACAGTATCCCAGAAGCCCAAATCGATTACAACTATAAACCTCTTAAACTTTAGAGAGAGTATCATCCCACCAAATGAAATTAGGAACATCAAAGACTAATAGGGGCTATCGTGTATGCACATCCATTGCCCTCAAAATAAATGTGCTTAAATGGCAATACAACTCGCACATGCGGGTGTGCACCTGAACCCGTTCTGATTTGGCCGGAAAAAAATCCGCTTTGATTGAGTGTGGTTTTTTTTAAAATTAAAACTTGAAAATGGAAAGGATTTGCAGTGTTGATATTTACTCTGTACCCGGACCCATTCCCAAACCCCTAGTAGAATTATTGCCATTAGATTTATTATTTTTTAAAATATTAAAAATTATAATCTTCTCTCTATAAAAATATAATTTTAATATTTTTTCTTTTATTATTGTATAATAATAATTATTTTAATATATTAATTATAATAAATATTTCACACCCAATAAAAAACGAAGGCGGGGCGGGTTTTCTTCAACTAGTCGGGTACGGAAGTGAGGAAGGCAAAATCCGTCCTCGTTCCGTTGTCATGCCGAATCAAATACATTTCCTTATACAAATGCCACTAGTTTAGCCACCTATTACATAAACTCCAACGAACAACATCATGGTTTTTAAAAATGAAATTTAGAAGTTGAGCGTCCAGATGTAGTGTTTCTAAGATGATCTACAAAACAACCCAAAGTAATAGCTAAATTATCTCTAAAAACACTCCCACAAATCGTTAGACCAAGACTACCCTTAGCTATATTGTCTGAGGATAGTGAATTTGCGCATAGATGAAGAAAACATTAACAATTATATCATGTTAATACCAAATTCCAAATGAATATGCTTATTATCAAATCTTTTATTGTTTTTACAATACCAAACTACATTAGCCAAATTGATAATTTCGGACAATTAATTTGAACTATTATTGTTATCATATGTTTGATGCATTATCTTTTCTAGTTATAATCATTATCAACGGTGTAAACTTTGTTAATTAACATGAAAGATTAACTTGACACACAAAAAATAAAAAATTACATTGAGACAAAAATTAAGATGAAAGGGCCTTAATGCAACCAACATTGTATATCACCATACCATGTGTTTTAAACAAAATATAGATAATAGTATGATAGGATATGAAATTATAAAAATATCCATATTTAGATTATATCTAACATTTTTAAATTAATTTTTAGTATGAATTTTCAAACTTTTTTTTACATTTTCATTTTTTTTTATCATTTACAAGGTTTAAAGTTTTTGGGTCATACAAAATAATGAAATAAGCCTTGTAATAAAATTACATATAATATTTTTAAAAATAATAATTAATCTGTTAATTAATTTATAATTTTAATTAGACTTTAAATTTTTATTTTGCATTTAAAATATTTTCCATTATTTTTATGTTAATACTTTCAGTTTTGTAAATAATTTATATTTGAAATTATGTTTCCAAAAATAAATGGTGTAAATACTATATAACACTAAAGAGACAAGAGTATTATCCAGATGGGATAAGTGCTGACAAGTTATTGTAATCATCGATCAATCGTTACTTAACTTTACATAAGAATTATATATGTTGATACAAAACAAATAAATATCATTTAATAAAAAAAGACAAATAAATATTACGTGTTCGCACCATGACAAATTGATATAGAATATTAATGAATGATAAACGTGCAAGTTTATTTGTTTTTCGTGTAAACTAAAGTTTGTTTTCCCATACGAAACATCCTGTTGACAAAGGCATGTGTGAAATGAACGCATATCTTTCAATTATTATTTATGTAATTGTAGTTAATATTTCATTTATTCATATTATATTATGGATAACTCACGTTGCATCTTAAATAAAATTGTAGGTCTAGCTGCCAATTTTATTTTTTTGGCTTCATCTAGCTGCCAATATTGACTTATTAAAACAAAGCATGAGTTATATTCATCAATATAACGTGTCAAGTACTATCAACCACCAAAGCAACATAATGTACAATATATATACTACCACTATATGTTTCTAGTTTATTATATCATAATTATAGTAATCACAACAACACACACATTGGTACGAAAGTTTTATAGTATACATATGATATATAATTAAATAGGTAAAAACTATCGGGAGTCTTTACTTTATTTATTTGTAACGATTTAGTTTTTCTTTTTTCGTTTAGATCGTTCATATTTTTAAAATAATTACAATGTTATTATTTTTCCATTTCTCTATTTACTTTTTTCCACATTTTTTTTAAAAGAAAATTGTGTTCTAAAAAAAATATTCTTCATTTCTTCTTTTTCATTTTTCATCATCTTTCATTTGAATAATCTTCTTCAAAAAGAAAAAAAAATTAAATTAAAATTCATAGAGTTCGTCAAACTCATAAATTAAAGAGATAAATCCAACAAACCCTGTAATACGGTGAAAATAACTCAAAATTATAAATCGATTATGCAATGACTGAATTTATTACTGCCGCCAAATGTTATTTCTCCTTATGCCAAAACTAAAACAAGATTCATCAAGCTCGTTTGGTATTGATTTTACATTCATCAATGTTATTATAGACGCAACTTCACATTTAAGATTATGGGTACAGATTTTTGTTCCCACCCTTCTCTTGGTACATGCAGTGTTTTGTTTAACTAATTAATGTTTTGTTTTGTTTAGTCAAAATGAGATAAAGTACTAAACTGTTATCAATAATTATGTTATTATTTAAACTAAATGTAATCAAACTTATCCAAACGAATCAATAAAATAAAAAAACTTATCCAATTAAAAATAATTTTAATGTTATATACATTACTTGTTTAAACATAAATTCGAATTTTCTTTTGAAATACAATTCACTTTTATGTTGAAGAAATTAAGACATCGTCTAAATTTACAACTTCTTTAATTAATTAATTAATTAAATATATATATATATTGATGGTAATATAAATTAAGCATCTCTCCCTTAAAAGGTAAACTTAGAAAAACATTAATCATATCAATTGATTAATAAATTTATTAAAATTATCAATCATTTTAATTCACATAATTTAGTCAAATTGGTTCTTTATTCAGGAACCTCCTTAAGAGAGAATATGCATTAAATTTTAGTCAATTTTGATGTATATACAATACGAAATTCATATGTAGTGGCAGATTTAGAGATCAAAAATAATTGGTCATCTTAGAGATCATTATAATTGACAAAATAAATAAATAAATCAGGCATAAATAACTTATTAACAACCACAAAACTAATCTCTTACTAGGATTTTAATTTTAAATCACCTTATATAACACTATTTTTTTTGAAGTGTCTTTTTTTTAAAGTTTTTGTTCGTTTTTATTTGTCATTTTCAAAGTTTAAAATAGTATTTACAAGTTTTAATATATGACTATTTATTATACATAGAAAAATATATAAAATAAAATAACAAATAGTTAAAAGTATTAAAAGAAAA
>JBBPBP010000002.1:36563494-36594990 GCA_037974735.1 Cicer chorassanicum
TCAAAATTAATCATCACTGAATTTTGTAAAAGAAATATTTAATACATATTGTAATAACAAAGTGTTCAAAATTAATCATCACTGAAATCGATTATAATTGTAATATAATACATATTTATTTTGCAAAAAAGAACGATAGAACATAAGAGTATATTATATTAGAATGTAGTTCAAATATTCTTGTGTTAAGTCCAATTCATATTTAAATTTGAGTTTCTCATTTTTTTTATAATTAGTGTGAGAATTTTATCATTAGACTTTTTTAAGAAAAATCAAGTCAAACTTATCTTAAATAAGTGAAGTGCAAGTAGTTACTCTTACTCAAAAGACATAGATTAATTTTTGTCCTCTATTTTTCTATAGTTCGAAGGCATATTACTTTTGTCAAAATTAAGGAGTATATATATTTCCAATATTATAAGAGTGTCACACACACATATCATCCATGGTTTAAAGTTAAATAATCATCACATGATGCAAGTTCACTCAATTTAATAGTAATTTTTTTACATGATAACAAACAAAAAAAGAGTGGAAACTAGGAACATTTAGCCTAGAAAAGCAGGTACCAAGCATGTCTTGCATAATGATTAAACCAAGCAAAGGACAAGCATTGTCGATAATAGTCCAGTCCAGCTAAACCCATCATGGCCAAGGTTGGCAAGAAAGTCAACTTTTGGTATCATTTATTATATATTTTGGCCTTTTCTGACGTTAAATTGAGCCTGTATATTAACTTGAATGTTGGACTAGGTTGTATGAGTCACTAGTGTAAAAATTAAAATTACCTTTTCTTCTTCCACCACCACAAAACTGTAAAATCAAATAAAGTTATTGATGTGATTATTCTAGTGTTAGTTAGTAATTAAAATGAGTTCACTATAACATATATTTGTGGTGGTCATATAAGTTAAATATAAAATTTTGTGGCAGCCAAAACATATACAATAACTAGTTTTTGTTTGTGAGTAAACCACCACAAATTTGTGACAATAAAAGCTACCGCAAAGACGAACTTTGATATAAAAAGACACAATTTACGATCGTTTTAATCGTCACAAATAGAAAACTTTATTGAAAAAAATAATTTTAATAAATAAAAATTAATATTAATATAGTTTATAAAATGAAAATTTTTATTTTAAAAATTCAATATAATATATATAATATTTATTTTAATATTCATTAATTTGTCAATCGAATGAGAGAAACGTTACAGTCGTTTTAAAATAAAAATCAGAGAAAACTATTTATAGAGAGAAGTTGGAAGTAAGAAATAAGAGGAAGCATGGTAAAATGACATATATACTAAAAAAAAAAGAGCATTTGTGACGCCCCAAGCACCCACAATAATATGCAACAGTCAAAAAACATAGTGCGATTTGTGGTGGCATTTGCCGTCAATAATATGCAACAGTGAGAATTTTGTGACGTTATATGCCACCACAAATTTTTGCTGGCATTTCCAATCCGTCAAACCCATTATGAGGGTGTAGACCGCCACAATTTCAAATAAATTTTCCCCAACATGTGACCACTTTTTACCGCCAGAAAAGTTACAATATGTCAAAAAAAAAAAAATTGATTTGTGATGGCTTTTTCAGACACTAATAACAACCAATTTAAATTTTAGTATTTGTGAGAGTTTTTTTACCAATAATTTGTGATGATTTTTTACGGCCACAAATTTTTTTAAAATTAGTCACAAATTGATGTTATTCTTGTAGTGTGTTTTAAACTTGTAGTAGGAGTTTGTTATAGTGTGTAACTAAGTAACAGCTTGTTAGTTAGTGTGCATTGTATAAATACTTCAATATGCTAGTAATAAACGTGTGCAATTATTATTCTCTTATGTGAGGTTGAGTGCATTTCAATTAATTATAGTGTTCTAACATCCAGTACCCCTAATCTTTTTTCTTTTTTATTGGATCTGAAATGTTTTGTAGAAACATAAGGTTCACTAAAGAAGTATGAACTCATTTTTTCTTTTTTAGATTTTATTTTCGTGAATTTGTATTGAATATTTTTTTTCAAATCTTGTTAAAGTGTTTTTTTTCGTGAATTTAAGTTTTTCTGAGTTTGTAGTTTATTAGGTTTTTCATGAATTTATAGGTTTGTTAAAGTGTTTTTTGTGGGTTTGAGTTTGTTGTTTTCTCATTTATCTCACTTGTTGGGGTTTTGAATTTGGATTTGAATGTGAGAAGTATGGATTTGTAGTTGTTGTTGTTGTTCTTTTAAAGTTTTGTTGTTTTCTAGGTTGGAGCTCGAAGAAGAAGAAGAAGACGAGAAGGATGATGATGATAATGAGAAGGGTGACTCAAACAACTCTATCAGACATCCAAGTTAACATATAGGTTCAACTTAACGATATTTGACTAATACTGACATAAATAATCAAAGTAGCTAACGGAATCATAATTAAAAGACCAAAGCAGAACAAAAATTAATTAAAGAATCAAATCAAAACCGAAAAAAATAATAAGAGATCAAAAAAGTATTTTAATCTTTTTCTTTTTTACGAGAAAGTGGAGAAATTATTAAAGATGAAGGGTGCATGTTATTATCATGATCTTAAATTAATCAAACCACATATAAGTAGAGGCTAAAAAATAAAAAATAAGGTAAACGTAGAGATCTTGCTAAAAAAAATTTAAGGAGTTCAAAATCGACTAATTGAAATACTTGGAGCTAAAATGCATTTAAGTCTTTTCCTTTAAGGATGAAGCAAGTGAGTTTTGAAGGCAAGAGCTGAACATTTTTCATCAGCTTTATGGCGTTTTGAACTTTGATTGCGTTATTTTTTTATCACTTTTTGAGTATTTTTCAATATATAAATTCACCAAAATGATAAAGGAAATTATAGTCTCAAAATTGATAAAATACACAAAACATTGATATAAAATAATTCATATATTCCCGAATAATTATAATTTCAGTTCGAATTGAATTTATTTTCAAATTTCCTCTCCTCATAAATTATAGGTGTTGGCCTGCTTTTATTCTAATACTTCATTTAAGGTCAAAGAAAACGAAAACCATTTGTGTTAAAGAAATAAAAATTGTTACTGTCAAAAAAATGCAAATTAATGCAAATAACTACCATACGGATAATGTTTTGCTCAAAATGCTCAAACACACACCCTACTGAATTAGTCATATACAGCAGAATCAAATAAACAAAAATCAGGTCACTAGTAAAAACGTACCAAAAATACTAAAAATATTTGCAGCTAAAACTCTAGAACACTACAAATAAATTTATTGTACAGTTCACCGATACTAATCAAAGAAATCAAGAGGATAAATTATAAAACGAACTCGATATATTCTAATCATCTAATGGATATTGCCACCAAATATTAAAATCATAATTAAAACTTAGTCATTGCTTTGAGCCACCACCCAAAAACTATCTTTAACACGATCTAGTCTTTGCTTTAAATACATATTTATCTTTTACTTGTTAATTTTTCAAAATTTTAAATTAAATTTTTAGAAAATATTATTCATAGTGTAATTCGTTTCATGTATCACACGGGTAGACAACACTAATTGTATTAAAAAGAGTAAAATAATAACAAAGTGATTACATCTATTAGCTAACAAACTAATAACAAATAGCTACCGATCTCTAACTAATTATCTCATTAATAAAAATAAAATAAAATAAATATCATGCTGCATCAGGTGGTGTTTGAGCTATAACTATCCTGTTTTTCCAGTTGTAGCCTCATAATCCTAAATGAAAAAATTAAATACTAATTAAAAAAAAATTATGTTATTTATCGGTGTTACTTTACTAACCGTTAATTTTTTTTATTAGTAAAGTAATTACAAAGTGATTACATCTATAGGGCAACAAAGTAAAAAAAAATAGCTATCAATCTCTAACTAATTATCTCTTGAATAAATAAATAAACTAATTATCTCTTATATACTGGTTCAAGTGATGTTCCAGTTTATAACTTAGTGTATCATATTTTTTTCAATTGCACCCTCATAATCCTAATTGAAAAAATTTAAATACTAATTAAAATTTTCTTTATATGTTTTTTACCGTTTTGTTCAACTATTTCGTTCAAATTTAATTTTTCTAGTTTATCCACTATCAACTAATTTAACAATTATAAGTTGATGCATTACCATTGGACTTATATGCCATGTGCTACTTTATAAACCAAACAGAACATTGGTCAGTAAGCCCTAATGTACATCACTAAACCAAAAGGATCAAAGGGTAATGTGCATTATTATTTATTCTGGTACCTTTTACAATGCTGCACAGAAAGAGCGTAGGTACTAGCATCTTCTACAAATTGATAAACACAAGGTAACCCCTCCCACTTCAAAACTCCAAATACATTTAATCAGCAGCTGAAAACTCTATAAGCTTGGCGTCGCCTCATCATTAACTCACACCTCAATCTTTGTTCATGTTTCCCAAGCAGACATACTTGATCTGGAAAAGTGACAAGGATAAATTTCAATGGTGTCAGAAATTAAATAATTCACTAAAAAATTGACAAATTGGTCATGTACGTATTCAAATGTAAAGCTAAGAGCTTCACTTGTAGTGACACTATCAATTTGTAGTGACATTTTCATACACAGTATCATTTCATACACGAAGTATCAGCACATTTTCATTGACCCAAAGCAATGAAAATGTCTTAAACACCATCAACTAATCAACACAATCCCCTAACAAACTGTCCACAACACTCCCATAATTACTGATAAATATGCTATCTCTTCTTGCCTCTTTAAACCACAACCAAACTGACTTTACATACTTCGAAGGACAAATGCACCAGTTTCGTTTAGAAAAAATAAAGAGGGAAACTACAGCAATGAACACTTTGAATTTGTTCTTACCTCCAAATATTCATCCATCCCATATTTGGAACCTTCTCTTCCGAGGCCTGACTGTTTAAATCCACCAAATGGAGCCACCTACATCATCACACACATAGATAAATACACCAACAAAATATCCCATTTCTGCTAAATCTCAATTAATATGGAATGAGACTCACCTCTGTTGAAATTACTCCTTCATTAATACCGACAAGTCCGTATTCAAGAGCCTCAGCCACACGCCATGAGCGTTGGATACTGTTTGTAAATACGTATGAACCCAAGCCTTCGTATATACAGGTATTTTTCCATGGTTAAAAAAATGTGATAACATTAAACCAAGAGTGATCAGATATTGCAAAATTAGTAACATCCAATAACAGTATAGGAGGAAGAAAAAAAACTTGTCTTTCAAACTGTACAAAGAACCAAATGAGAACTACCTGCATTTGTGTCGTTAGCAATTCTGATAGCATCCTCTTCAGTTTTGAATCTCAAAAGGGGTGCGACAGGTCCAAATGCTTCCTCTCTAGAATACGACAAATAGGAGAATCAACAAAAACAAAGTCCGCAAGCCAGAAACACTAGATAACAATTTAAAGAGTTTACCTTGATATACGCATCTCATTGTCGACATCACCGATGATTGTTGGTTCATAAAAAGTTGATCCAAGGCTATGTCTTTTACCACCAAGAATTACTTTTGCCCCCTTCAAATAAAAGCAATTGAATCATCAGAACTATTAGCTTTTTTTTATTTTAATTGCTTATCCATCTTGCTATATTTTCTAAAGAGAAGATTAGCAGTATATTTGGCAAACAAAAAAAAATTTAAATTTAAGTTTTTCTGCTCAAGTATAAATTGCAGATATAGAAGAACAAAGAAAGATTTAGGAGAAATCATTAAAAAGACCTTAAAATAAATGGATTTTCTAAAGATCAGATTTTTGAAAAAGCACATTGGCAAAGATGACAAACCTTTGATGTAGCATCATGAATTAAGGATTCAACCTGCAAGGCAAATCACAAAGCAAACCAAGAGGCACAAAAGTTCCCATGAGTTGGAGGAGACCCTGCAACAATGCATACAGAAACTCAATAGAAACACCAACCTTTTTTACAGCAGCTTCATTGATCAGAGGGCCCTGTTTAGAATGAATATAAATGGAGTTACAGGATGGTCTCATAAAGCTTTAATTAACTAACAGATTTTATATCAAACTTAGGAGAAAACTCTAAAAAATAGAGACAATAAAAACATATTGCTACAGAAATATTGGAAAGGAATTGTCATATCCAAAAGTACTCTAAATTATAAATTTATGAAAATCACCCACTGAGTGGGAAAAATGGAGAGGCAACGTAGGCAATTTCCATTGTCGGTTCAAAGGAAAAACAGATTATCAAATTTAAAAAGATACCTACCTGAGCCACACCTTCACTAAAACCATCTCCAACTTTCATCCTCTGAACAGCATCAAGCAATGCATTTGCAAATTTGTCATATATACCTTCACAGAAACTTAGTTGAATAAAAAAATGCAAATGTCTTAAACACTTAAACAAACAATGCATCTAAATGGACATTGAATTAGTGTGAGACAGAAGAAGCCAAATAATCAATAGGAGTACACTAACACTAAGAGTTATAAAAAATCTCATATAGGAATGTTGGGGCAATTTCTCTTTATTCTTTGTCTTTTGTTCTCTTGTATGCATTTTTTAAATTTTTATTTGTTTTCAAAACAATTATGAATTTCATGTCATAATTATGTGACAAAATTAAATAAGAAACGACTTGCTGAAATCACGACCATTAAAATTGGTGTAATACAGGCAACAAAATGCTATGCAAGAATCTGTTAGACTATTATTATTAGCAAATAAATATTATATTTACTATAATAGCATGTTTAAAAGAGGGAATTAAGAAACTGACTTGTGGTCAGTTTGGGTGGTTAACTGCACTGAGCAGTTTATGTGTATAGAGTAGTTATTTTATGTATAAAATAAGGGAAAGTCAAAGGGGTTGATTATCTTGGCATTTGTATCGATTTGGGAACCTCTTAGGGATTGGGAGTGTTCTAGATCTCTCGATATATCCAGAGAATAGAATTGTAATCTTCATTTTATGGCAATATAGTAGTTGCTTTCTATCAGAATCCTAAAAAGATATCACAATGTTATATTATAAGGCATATTATTTGAACTAGCTAGAATGTGTTCTGACACACTCGCACTTTAAATATCTTATAACTATTAATGAATTGGGAATCATAAACACAATGCAGTCAAACAGAGGTAATGGATGGCAAATAAAAAAAAAAAGCACTATTATTGACTCAAGTCCCACAATGAGTAGAGATAAGGTCCAAATATAGTTTATAAAGAAAGGCACTCATCACCTTACAAGTCAATTTTGTAAAGATGAGTTAGGACTAATATAAAAACCTAATATGGTGTTAAGAGCTTATCAACACGGGTCACCCACTATTTGTATCCACGCACCAAGCCCAATAGAGTTAAGCTTGGAGGAGTGTATTGGAAAAAACTCAAGTCTCACATTAAATAGAGATAAAACCTCAACATAGTTTATAAAAACTAAAGAGAGACACCTCTCACCTTGCCCCTCACTTTAGAAGCCGGTTTTGTAAGGATGAATTAGGTCTAATATAAAAACCTAATAACTATAATAGTAAAATTGATAGTTTGATATCTTTCTCATCTAACCTTCCTGCACGAGAATTCTATTTGCACAAACACATGTTTGTCCGCTATTACGGAACTTGGCTGCAAGCTGCACACAGAGGAATTTATTATTACTAATTGATCAAAACAGAAGGCCCGAGAGAATCATAAATTCACAACATGCACCTCAACTTTCAATTTTGGCATTTAACCCAAAATCAATTTTTATCACTTTATTCATTGTTGTGAGTTGTTAGCATCACATGCTCGAATTTCCCAACCACATATCTACCTGTTCATTCCTCTATATTGATATTCAAAACATTTGACTAATAAAAAACAACAAATCATCAATCATGATAACTTTTCAGGAGAAAAGATCTACAAATTGGAAAGGAAAAAATTAACAAAAGGCAACCCAAAGATAGTTCAATATAATAACTTCATCTCAGCAAGGTAGATTAGAATTTGAAGCTAAAGAAATAATCATATACCTAGACTTCCGCAATTTATAATTATACACACAAAATTCAAGTGAAGATGATACATAATGTCAAAAAGAACACTACATAAATTTGACTAGTTAAAAAGTGTGTATTTAAGAATTGGTTGATTAACCCTCTTATTCTAAGAAATGTAGAGCAAGGGTAAAATTAAAAATAAAAAGATGCCCGGAAAGAAAAGAATGAATGATAAGACTTATAATGACTTGAGAAAATGATTGAAAAAACCAGCTGCTTAATTTGAAACTAGCATGCGAGGAACCAGTACATCCGCTCCTAAAATTGCAAGTGCCTAACCCAGTAAGCCCTCGGGCCTCGTCCACTATCCAGCATTGTATTAATCAGCTGCAGCATTTCTTTGATTTTCATATAATCATTAAAGTCAACATGTGCTGTAATTATTTCTAACTTACTGTTCCTTTCACTGCAACATCCAGGTCAGCATCATCAAAAACTATGCAAGGCGCATTGCCACCAAGTTCCAGAGATACCTAGTATTGTAAAAATAACACATATATAAGGGCTAAAAATCCATTTTAATATAATGATGTCTAGATCTGCATTGTGAAAAGATCAGCCTAGACAATCTATGGTAACTACGAAAGACTACAAAAGAAATAATGAGTGAAAACAAATACTAATTATGATTACATCTAATCATACTTTTTTAACCGTCTCAGCAGAACCTGCCATCAATTTCTTTCCCACAGCCGTCGAGCCAGTGAATGTAATCTTCCTTACCTAGAGAAGGTGATAATTTCTTTCTTAGCTGTTCAGTTACATTTACAGGGTAATTGCTTGGTAAAATCTTATAGTAATAGAACCTGTGGACTAGCAACTAAAGCGTCTCCAATATCAGGAGCATTTCCCATAACCACGTTCACAACACCCTACAACATTAAATAATAAATATCACAAAAGTTAAAACCATAAAAAATGGCAAGATGAAAAAATCTCATTTATAAAGTAAAGAATAAAAAACAGAAAAAGTCTGGAAACATGTAGCAACATAAGAGGCAGGTAAAGACATAAGGCTCAAAGCTTCTGTAAGATTTATGCAATATAGTTGAAAAAACTAATCCAAAGAAGCCAACTAAGTATTTCTCTTCTACAGATCTACTTCAGAATTACGTTATGTATCCTGCATGAATGTCAATACATTCTACAATAATAAACTACAACGATTTATGTATTTGAAATGGAACCACAATGTTACAGTACAATCCAGTATTAAAGTTAGTAAAATACTCAATCAAGGAAACTTCAATAACAGCACATAAGTAATCTAATTTTGACATGAAGACATAGCACACTAGATACCAAAAATATCTTAATAATTTCATTACAAATAACCTGATGTACTACTTTTTAGAATATTAGAAAATATCTTTAAATATCTTTTATATTATAGTAGAGTATCTTAAGTTATTTCTTAGGGTTAGTTTATAATCTTAGAGTATCTCTTATGATTAGATTTTATATTATTATTATGATTTGTTCTTGATTTCCTATTTATTTAGGATAGAGTTTATGTATCCCTATAAGCGGAAATTAGTATATAATCTTAGAGTATCTCTTATGATTAGATTTTATATTATTATTATGATTTGTTCTTGATTTCCTATTTATTTAGGATAGAGTTTATGTATCCCTATAAGCGGAAATTAGTATGGAGTCTTTTGTATCAAGTCATTATCAATAATATTCAAGGTTGCTATTATTTTCTCAACTCCTTTTATCTAAAATAAAATCCCATAACTTCAACATGGTATCATTGTCTGGTTCAATCCTCCATGATCTTTCTCGTCGCTATTCTGCAAGTTCCCAAAAGTTTGAGGATTATGTCCAGGGGCGTCTTTGTTGCTGTTTTTGAGTCTGTAGAATTTCTGATTCAGTTGTGCACCTATTTTGGTGTTTGGCCATTTGATCTTGCTTCTGCCTCTGATTTTCTGACTAAGTTCCTTGTTTTTGCGATTTGTGATTTATAGTTGTCTTCACACTTCTGCGTTGTCCACTAGTTTTATTTGTCTTTTTGGTATTCACAATTCAGAGTTTTGGGTTGGTTTAGCCACTAATTTCAGGTTGCAAGTGCTTTGTTCATGGGGTTCTATTGGACAAGGTTTTGCTTCTAGTTTTGGTATGTTTATTACTCTAAAAAATCAAATAAAAATGTGGTTCTGGTTTATTCCTTTCAGCTGGTGTCCCCTTGTTTTAGCTGTTGATGTTGTTTGCTACACCACATATATGATTCTGCTGCTATTAATGTGCCTTAATTAATTTATCATTCCGATCTGGTTCAAAGTTGTGACGCCACCAACACCGTCATCAATTTTAAGTTTTCCTTAGGATTTCAGCTGCGATTAGCATTGATCCAATATTGTTTCAGTTTTGTTTGAAGATGTTACACCTTTCTAGTTGGGGCTTCAATTGTGGTTAGTGTTGGCCGAATATAGTTTTTTGTTTTGGTTTGAAATTGTGAGTTATGACATCTTCTAGTTTGGGCTTCAGCTGCTATAAGTGCTAGCCCAATATAATTTCGATAGGGTTTGTCTGTTGTTCATGAAAGTCAACAATGGTTTCTTCAATTGGTTGTTCACTGGTTTGTTCTTCCGCACAGACCTTATAGGTTGATGGTTTTGGCATCTTCAGTGGGTTATCCAAAATATCATTTTGGGTATGATTATGTGAGGTGTTATATTTTCTATTTTAAACGGTATATTTGTAACAAACTTGAAGCTTAGCAAGTTTTAGCTTGAGGGGGAGTGTTAGAATATTAAAAAATATCTCATAATATCTTTGATATTATATTAGAGTATCTTAAGTTATTTCCATAGGTTAGTTTAAAATCTTAGAGTATCTCTTAGAATTAGATTTTATATTACTTATTATTATTATGATTTGTTCTTGATTTTCTATTTATTCATGCTTGAAATTATGTATCCCTATAAATAAGGATTAGTATTGAGTCTTTTATATCAAGTCATTATCAATAATATTCAAGGTTCTTATTATTTTCTCATCCTCTTTTTTCTAAAATCCCATAACTTCAACATTGCAGAAAAGGGGAGATCTTGATCACGCCGGAAAAGAGAAAATTATGATTTCATTTCCAAACTTTTAGGAAGTCGCCAGCGGAATAGTGGCGAGACGGTTCAAGGAGGATCAAACCAAACTCTGATACCACTGTTGGGTCATGAACAGAGTCTGAGGATCATCACATTGGACTTTGAACAAGTACACAAGTGGATTGTCATAATGTATATGACCCCTTTCACTTATATGGAGATCAACATCGAATTTTCCATTCAATGTAGGACTCTTACTCATACTAGACACATCAACAATACTTTGAAGCTTACATGGCAATTTTTAGTAAAACATAATTACTAACTTACCAATCAACATAACAAAAATTATTATGTAACTCCAACACTTCAAATTGAAGGTGTCCGGTATCCGACATGTCATTGTCACATGTGACTTCATTCAATCACTTTCATTTTCTTAAATTATTATTTATTACTAGTGTCACATCAGTGCTTGATATGAACCAATAAGCCAAATATGCAATGACTTCTTGCTACAGTCGTAAAAGTAGGTTTAAGAAACTACCGCAGGTATTCCAGCTTGAATAGAGAGTTCTGCTGCAGCTAAAGCAGTCAGAGGCGTAAGTTCAGAGGGCTTTATGACCACTGTACATCCACATGCAAGTGCTGGACCAACCTAACGTAAGAAAAACAAAAAATTTGAATTGACTGTTTTTCACTTAATCTTAAAACATTATAAGGTGAAAATGGATAAAATCTGGAAAGTCTAAACATACCTTTCGGGTAATCATAGCAAGGGGAAAGTTCCAAGGTGTAATTGCACCTACAACCCCTACAGGCTGCAAACCCCAAGAAGGGGTGAAAAAGAGTGATAGTCAAATGTAAGGATTTATGAAACAGAGATTGAACATTCAAAAAAATGCATTCCACTGTAATTTTAGAGCTACGATCCTATCTTCCCCCCTTTTGACATCCAAAACTTCATTTGTCCAATATTCCAAAGCTTGTTTGCATAATGCCTACTCTTTTTCTATACCTAGCCTTACCTGTGTACCAAAACTTAAAGCCCGATTTGTTAAGTTCCTTAGCCACTCAGTTTCTTGTATCCACCCACTATTTCCATTGATTTACTAGTAAGTAAGCATACATTCAAAATACCAAAGCAAATCTTCCACTCATGAACTAACTTTTTTAACCACACTTGTCCACGACAATGTTGAATCCCTAACAACACAACCCTAATGCTTTGACATGATTTGTAATGCTAAATACCAAGAACCATTTACATCTCATACACAAATTTAGTGAAATGAATGGATGTAGCATAACTATAAAGGTTCCCTAGGAAATTGCTTAATATGAAATATGAAACCTAAGACATCAAATAAACCTTGAAACTTACTTGCTTTAAAACAAATAACCGCCGATCAGATAGAGGTGCAGGAATTATATCCCCATATATACGTTTGGCCTCCTCTGATGCAAACTCAATAAAGCCAGCACCATAATTTATCTGAAAACAGTAACTTTAATAACATAAATCTAACTTGGGAAAAAAACTTACAAACAAAAGGAACAATAATTGGCAAAGTACAAAATCATAAAAATTCAACCATCATGTACCTCACCCATAGACTCTGTAAGAGGCTTTCCTTGCTCCAAGGTTATGAGCTGTGCTAACTCTTCTTTATGTGCCATTATCAAATCATACCTTAAAAAAATTGAAGAGAAAATTCTTTTACCATTGGACACTACTTCTCTTAACGGTTGATAATAGAAAAGTCATACAAATTGTGGAAAATCCTATACTTCATGAACATAGCAAGCATACAGAGGTGGACTACCATTATACCAGATAAGCCTTAGCCAGCCAAATTATTTCTATTTTCACGTTTCTACTTCTCTTCAAGTGGTTGACATCTTAACCAAGGCTATGACTAGACAGCAGCATCAGTTTCTTGTCGACAAACTATAGCTGGATAACCAACTAGCATCAATTTGAGGGCAGATGTTAATGTAACAATCCAGGATGCGGATATGTTAATATTTATCGCATGTCTTTTAGGCTATTGGAATTATTATTAAATATCCATATATTACAACTGTACTATTCCGTATAGACCTAATCTTAGGAATTAATTTCCTATCTTGTAAATTTGCAGTAAATATCTGTATTCTGTAACAATTCTAATTTTATGAATTTATTCATCTCATGTAAAGATGCTGAATGACTATTTAATCATGGCCCCCGTCTTTCCCAAACAGAATTCCCTAATTATTTTGATATGTTTTATATGATTTTCTGACACCAAAGCTTAAAACAAATACAAGGCAGCAGCTAAGTCAACTATTTTCATCATAGCAGGTTGTTCATGAATCGGATAAACAACAACTATACCATTTCCTCAGAAATTTGCTTCGCTCGGCAGCAGTGATTTTGCTCCATGCTACACAAAGAGGAAATCCTAGTTATTATAGTATCGGGAATAATCCAATGAATACCAACAACAAATTTTTTAGTTAATTCATAAGTAACAATTTTTTTAGAGTATGATGCATATGAAAGGGGACTATAACATATGAACATGAACATAATTGTAGAACCAACCAATGGAACATCAATCCATCAGCAAATGGAAATTGGGAAAGGGTACAATTAACATGCTAAAACCAATTAAACTAAGGTAATACTCACCTTTGAAATTAAGATGGAAATATATATATCTGCTCAGTTTATGCTAGTCACTCTAACACACAGTAACACAAACAAAAGGGTGAATGTTATTAACTGAGACTCTGTTTATATTCACTTTCAAAGTTGTGACTACCCTAATCTGAATCAACAAAAATTAAACTTCGACTTAAAGCAAGAGATGTTACTCCTGATAGGTCTGCAAGCTCATAAGAAAAGAAACCAAAAGAATGACCTGAGGTTATCCAATTCTTACACTAAACTTGCTATTCTTATTCAACATAACAATCTCAGACACATAATTAACCAATTTTGCCCCAGATGTTATAAAGAAATTAATGAAAAAAATATCAGTACCTACCTAAGCTATTTAATAAGTATGCACTATGTATCTTACGCAAAAACATATACATCAAGTTATCTATGATAGTATATCTTAATCCTCTCTTATTTCTACTTATAGTCTAAAATACATAATAGCATAAAAATGTGAAGTTTCATACATCTAAATGCATCAAAAGCAGAGGAAATTGCATCATTTGTTTCTCTTCCACCCATGCATGCTACATCTGCTATAGGTTCACCTGTTGCTGGATTATAAACCTGCAATAGCATTGAATATATAAGATTCTTACACAGTAGCACTACCATGGAAGATGGAACTTATAGCAACAAAATAAGGAGAAAAGCAACAAAATAAGGACAAAAGTATAAGCAGCAGCAACAAACTATGACCATCAGCAGTATTAATTGAAAACAAATCAGCAAGCCCCCACTCCCCCACTTTTTCTTAAACTTTGCAAGAAAACTAGTAGAAGAAGAAAAGAAGGGGAAACATAACAGCAGCTAAGGCAAACCTTTATGGTTTTCCCATCATAAGCATCCCTCCATTGCCCTCCAATGAGTCCCTGAGTCCTCAACAGCCCAGAATTGTTAAGTTGGGAAGCAATACTCTGTGCATCCGTGCTCATCTGTCATTCAAAAGAGACCCCTTACTCATGCACAAATTAAATCTTTAATGATGATGAGTAGACACTCATTTTATAGAGGTATCGCGGTTGTGCCCCGACCAATGCTGTAGTTACGTAGCACTCCTTATTATTGCAGAAAATTATACAACCAATGTGGCAATCCTTGGCATTGCAGAATATTATGAACATATGCAATTGATTATGTGGCCACAATGAGAATCACAATGTGGTTGCAGAAACCACATAAAGCTGGATATTGCTGGCAGCCACAACTAGATTGTTGATTTTAAAACCTTGAAAAGTCACTTATCTGGTCCTTTGATTATAAAACATATCAAATCAAGTGAATGAACATCAAATGTTGACATCAAAATGATTGACATTATTAATAATATCAAACACAAAAATCAACAAGATCCAATATAACAAATTATAATTATAATATAGTCATTTAAAATAATCAGTTAACAAAATCATTTTTATGAGAAGCTATTCAAAACATGATAAGGGTATTATGGGCAAACTCAAATTCTAGAACATATCTTTACTAAGAAGATATTATTCATAGAATATCTTTATTATATACTACTAATAAAATATTCTTATTAGTTAAACACCATACTAATTACTTAAACACCTCACTAATAAACTTAGTGACTATTTTCATAAACCTTCCATAATTTGGGTTTGCCCATATTACGCCTATCCATAGTTGCGTTCTCATCAAAACAGTTTCTCATTTGAAACAGTTTTTAGATTATTTTCAGATTCTGATTTATTTTAAAAGTCGTAACAAACAGATGAAAATAACTTTTAAAAGTGAAATAACAACCCTTGATTTTCTCACTTTGGAGCCAAATTATGATTCCTACTTGTCAAAAACACAAGGAACCAAATTCACACAAACAGTTTTGCATTTTTGAATCAGGATTCAGGAAATTACTGTTACATATATAAATGTACAATAATATTCAGCAATGTTTTAAAGTATGATTGTGATGGCAGTTAGAGTTAAGTCGCAATCGCTATTGCTGTCTGATACAATATTAAAGTAAACAGTCATTTGAGTCCGCCATCGTCAATATAATATCTGAATTTATCAAAATTATAAATAAAAAAAACAGACTTTTGTTAATTAGTTTGGTAATTAAATGTGTCTTTTGTCAATTAATTTGGTCTTGGAACGCGTCCTTGTTTGTTATTTTAATCCATGAAGTTAATAACATAATCTCACATATTTAGGAACAAAATGAAGGTATACTCTATAGTGAAGAATTGCTGATAAATGCGATTGATAGTGACCTAAAAAAACAATCACATTGACAATAACGCGAAAGTCTGTGAAATGAAACATCATTTTCAAATGTAATGTGTAAATTGGGGGAAAAGGAGAGGAAGAGATCATGCCTTGCGAGTGAAAGGAATTTGCATGAGGAACTTAGCGGAGAGGAGATAGTTCGATGATCGGAGTGCGGTGCTCATGCTGCCACTAATCTTCAGTGCCGCCATCATCGCCCACTGCAATCGTGTTCGTGTCAGTACCAAATCATTTCTTTTCTTTTTATAGAAACAAAAATTAGAAGGCCGTAGTTTCCTTATTATTCCCAATTTTAAAATCATCCTCATTAATACTTAAAAATTATTAATAAAACTATCTAAAATTTTCCGTTTCAATTCACAAAATTATTCATTGCAATTTACTAATAACATAAAATTAATTAATGCATGATTTAATTCATTAAATCATTTTTGACATTTAATTGATTAAGGTTCAGATTCAGGTTGTCGGTTGCGAGTTGAACTCACAAGACGTTGTCAGTTACTAGTTGTGAATATCGGCATTTGTAAGTTGAGTTAGCATTTAAGAAATTGTTCTTATTTATGGTATCGTTCAAATCGGATATCCTTGTTATACCACCAAGATTAGATTTTCTTTTCATGTATATCTCTTTTTTTTTAAAACTCTATAATTTTTTTTCCGTGAAGTGGGAGGTTGTATCCCGGATATGTGATCATCTATAATCTTTTAATTTTTTTATTTTTTATTTTAACATCCTCTTAAGATTGAAGGTGAAGAAACTAGGATTGAAGATGAAGGTTGTTGAGTTTTTATTATTTACTTGGTTTATTAATTAATTAATTAGTTTTAATTTTTTAATTAAATGATTAAATCAATTAAAAAAATGAATTTTAAATATTAAATATTACCTAATCAAGAACGATTACACTTTCACCATGTGTCACTTCATCCAAAATTAGTCATGTCACCATTTTTTTACTAAAAAAGATTCATAAAATACTTTTTTAAAACTTATTAGAATTTGCAATGGTATAAATCAAACAAAAAAATTACATGCACTAAAATCAAAACGAAACATATTTGCAAGGACCATAAGCATATTTAAACCTTTATATAATCAAATCAATTAAATATATTATCCTTATAAAAAGATTCTACTAAAAAATACATTTATATAGACATAAATATTTTAATGTACATTCGATTTTAAAAATGTGTACATTTTCTAATAATCATGCAATAGCTGAAACAATGAGAAATCATACAAAATGAAACAAAATTGAATGCATAGAAGTAAATGAAAACAAATGCAATTTGAAATTTAAATTTATAGCAATAAATGGAAATAAAAAAACAATTTGACGTGTAGAAACTAATAATCACAAATCAAAACTTTCTACTAGACATTTAAATATTGATAGCTTTTTTTGAATAACAATAGAAAAATATCACATAAAAAATATTTTTGTAATTACTTTACAGATTACAAAAGTATATACTTCATATATTCTAAATAAGTGTCACGTTTACACACACAAAATTACCACAAAAGAAATGTCTTTTTTATATAATATTAATTATTATTATTTTCAATTATACACTCTATAGATGAGTTCGATTGAAATCAAAAGAACTATTATACTTATTATGAAGTTTGGCTTGTTTATTGAATTTCTGAAACAGATGGATGATGTTATATTTATGCAGGTGTACATTGCATTATAAGGAACAATAAGTAATTATTAATTATAGTTTGATATAATATAACTTTTGCACTATATCTTACCTTTTCTCAATGGTAGAGTTTGACTACAAAGTATGGGGTGACCAATCTAAATTATGATGTATAAATCAAATATGCAAATAATATTATATAATAAAAAATTTAAGTTGTAACAAACACAAAGTGGAGTATCAAATAATTTAATTGCATGACTTAAAGTAATGTTCGATGCTCTTTAATTAACTTAATATCATCAATAATAAACTCATAACTAATACTTGTTGCATTCTCCCTTTCAATATAAACCGCCTTGATATTTGTCAAAAAGTCAACTTCCATCTTGTTTCTTAACCTAGGCTTAATAATTTTCATTCATGAAAAAGATCTTTTAGTTGTGGCACTAGACACCAGAAGAGTCATAATAAGACGGAGTAGTCTATCAATCAAGTAGAAATTTTGTGACTTTTCAGTTGCAACCAAGCATGAGCACAATTCTTGGACAGTTGATAAATTCTTCAATTTTAAATCTTGACGAGCATCAACCAAGAAATGTCGGAGTTGAAATTTCAAATTAATTTTCTCTTGCATATTGAAATCCATAGGGTAATATTTTTCTAGAGTGCAAATTTTTTCAATGTTAAAAGTTTTATAATTATCCTTATGAGTCAAAGTACAACTTAGAGTTAACAAATTCATTACTTACTCGCTAAATCTGTTATTCAACTCTTGTAATTGTTGGTCAATGGCAGTAAAAAATATTTCATTTCTAAAATAATGCTTTATTGTAACCTGATTTTGTTGAAGACGAGAGCGTTCAAATCTTGTTGTTGAATGAACATTGTCGAGATCAGGAATCTCAATATCATGTTTTTCATAAAAAATCTTCACTTCAATAAATAATGCATCCCAACCATCTTCTCTCAAGGCTTGAATAAGATACTTTGTTGTTCTAACCAAATACATGACATTAACTATATCATGAGATTATTGTTGTAAGGTTTGACAAAGTATATTAGTTATTCTCATAATGTCTTTCATCAAATGCAAGATAAATACTACAAATAATGTAACACTAAAATATTTTGATAAACGTATGAAATTGATGTGTAATCAAAAAAAAATTCACTATTACAATTGGAATCTATCTTGCCAATGGGATAGTACTGACTATTATCATGTTTATTTCTCTCATGTAGAAGGATTTCAACTTCAAATGAAAAAAGAAAATAGATTGTGATTTTTTTTCTCTATGATTGTCAATTTTACTTCTTTTTTTTCCACAATTCAATCTCTATGAATATTCTCTACAAGTTAAAGAACCAAACAAAAAAATGTACAAAATAATCAACAATGCAAGTAAATATGTTAGAAGAAATAGAAAAACTGCATCGTACGAGTAACCTCAAGGTATATTTGATAAGAATTTTATTTGTCTCTTCATTGTTTATCCACACCACAACCATTGTCAAGTATACCACATTGAGGAACCGCCACATGTACACTTTATCAGATAAAACATGTTTTATTTAATCTCAGTATAAATTATGTTAAATCGTCATTTTTGTAGTTGAAAGATATGAAAAAGGACACTAAAAATGTCATATTTTAAAATAAGAGGACAAATTCTACGAATTGAAAAAAAATAAGAAGACCAAAACTACAATAAAATGAAAGTAGAAAGGAGAATGTTGTTGCGATAACCACCTAGTAAATACTCAATTTGATCATATAAGCGAAAAGACTTAGAATCCCCTAATGTGATAACTCAGAGTGGAATTTCTACCGAAAGAGGTGTCTAAATTTAGTGTGTGACACACCTCATATAGAATTATATCTAGTGGAGCAAACATATGAAAAACACACACAAAGATGCTCATTTTGATCTCGAAATGTGTTAAGCATTTTCAATAAACTCCTTAAATATATATTGAAATTATAAACACATCTCAAATATCTCTATATATTAGTATTTTTATAAACTAAATTGACTAGTGAAAACATATTTAAGGACTAAAATGACAATTAAACACATATTTAGAGGTCAAAATAATTAACAAAATATATATCTTTACTAATATAATCCTATAATGTCTAACAATATGTTTTGGCGTCAAAACCATCATATAACACACGTTGTAATTGTAATATTATAATGTATATAAAGAACATGCCCATGAGATAAACAATGATTACTTAAAGCCATCATTTAGATAAACAATTATAACATATCATCATTAAATGCTTAAAACCATTAAAAAGATTTCCAATAAACTATTGGTCAATCAATTTGATTGCATGCTTAGTCATATTGTCATAATGACAACAAATCTATGCATAGTCCATTATTATACACATGTAGTGCATGAAGTCACAATACATGTGAAATAGTCGTGCATAATATGTTATGTCTTACACTAGTTATAATCATGTGCTATTATCTAATAGACTAAAAATTGATAGCCCACAAACTAGTCATGCATGTTAATGTTATGTCTTACACTAGTTATAATCATGTGTTATATCTAATAGATTAAAAATTAATAGCTTACAAAATAATCATGCATGTTGTGCTATGTCTTATACTAGCTATAATCATGTGGTATTATCTAATAGTCTTGAAACTAATAGCCTACAAAATTATCATGCATGTTATGTTATGTCTTATACTAGCTATAATCATGTGATATTATTTGATAGACTAAAAGCTTATATCTTACAAAATAATCATGCATGCCATACAATGTCTTACACTAGCAATAATCATATAATAATGCATACATGTTATGCTTGCACACATTGTTCTAAATTTCAAGGCTTGCATGATTTAGACTTATAAGATTTATGGGCAAAAGTTAGATATTTAATAATAATTATTATTATAAGGTGTTGGAGTTAGTTTGCATCCATAGAGATCCCAATTGAAATAATTACAAGCTATTGTCCTTAATAAGCTACCTAGCAAGCATGCACATGTGGGATGTGACTTGATGTAAACATGCTATATTTATACCACATTATCATCAATCATGAACGTCAAACATACATTGGTCACTGATTAGTTAATAAATTAAGAGTTATGGACTCAATTTAGACATGTAGGAAATAATTATTTTAAGCATTAAAGTTTCATTTTGAAAATGATCAAGGACACTCAACACTGGGGATAGATTTGTAGTGTCAACAATGTAATAATCAAGCTTATAAAAAAACAATGTTATACTCCAAAGCATGAATATCTCTATCTTCACATATTAGTTACCCTCAATGTGTAATACGAGTAATGACATTATAGTTTGACTTTCATGATTGTGGATATGTATAGACCAAGCTTCTGAATTGTGTAATGGAACTTGATTAATCATCACCAAAATAGAGGAAAAAAATGTTCTTTAATGAAATGTTCTATCAACAAGGAATATCGGGACAAAGGTTTATACATCTAGATTGTCATTCACACCTTCTGATCCCATAATTTCATATTCAAATTTCAATGAAGACAATTTTCTTTGTTCATTTTGTTTGCAATGACTATTAATAAAAGTCAAAGACAATCTTTGAAGCATGTGGGAGTTTATCTATCACAACTTGTATTCTCACATGCGCAACTATGTGTTGTCATTTCAAGAGTACAATCCAGAAATGGTTTGAAGATATTGATAGTTGATGATCGATGAAGATTAAGATATTACCTCAAATGCATTTTTTAAATAAATATTTCAAAATTTAAAATAGACATTTTTTTATAAAATTCATGTTCATTTATACATTTATTGATGTTTTGCATATTATTGTGAATCCAAATAATGTTATATTATTTCTAAATATATTTTCATATCTATACATTTCTTCATGACTCGAGTGTAACACCCTTTAATTTAATTAATTAATTTAAAACCCTTAGTTTTGTTTATTCTGTTTTATTAATTCAGTGTGAAGATAGTAAGATAATTATTTATTGGATGTTCAATTATTTGATGAAGTATTTTTATATTAATTAATTAATTATTGAGATTTTTATTATTAACTAATTAAAACTCGTAGAAATTTCTGTCTTAGAGTGAACAATGACCAAGTCAATTTTGACTAAGTCAAAATTGAATCACCCACACTACTACCTTTGATAACTATATTTTATTTTTAATAGGTTTTAGTTATAGGACCGTGCATTTTCCCTTGTGTCCATTCAAATGTGTAACTAGCGAGAATAAATACATGAATGTCAATTAATTCTTAACGTTTGGTCATTGAATGATATTATTTCAATTGAATTCCTTATTCATGTGTGCAATTAAACTCAATGAAGAGAATAATTCATTCTCTCGGATCAGCTCCACGCCTCCTTTATTAGTCACATACATCTCTCATTCGTAGGACACGATTAAATTTTCAGTAGAGAAAAAGAAGTCATAATCACCCACAAGTCATTACTAACGGTTCATTTATCTCAAATATTTTCTAAGCCACTCAAACAACCATCCTCACATTCCCTCGCATTCCGGTCGAAGTTCTAAACTTTCGTTCCTTCATCTTGGTGAGATTTTCGAGGGCTATATAGTGTCACCTGAAAGGAAAGCACTCAAGGTAAGGGCTTTTCCCCATGCAAGGTTAGGCCGAATATTAAATTAATAATTTGTAAGATATTTATATGATGTCTTGATGTGTTAAAAGAAAAGTGTTGATTATATGTTTGCCTTAGATAGTTTAACTATAATGTTTTGTTTTTATGAGTAATATGTTTACCTTGATAAAATTAATTGTAAAATTTTGTTTTTTATTATTATAACATGTGTAATATGCTTGTTGTCATATATTTGATGTAAAGTTACAATTTTTTTTGTTGTCTAGGTATATTCAATTATAAAGTTATGATTTTTATTATGATCTCATGAGTAATATGTTTGTTAGGATGTTTTTAATTTAAAGTTTCGATTTTTGTGCTATTTCATTTCAAAGTTTTGATTATTATGAATACTATATGAGTCTTGAGGAAATTGATGAAAAATTCTAATTTTTAATTGTGATAACATGATTAAGTTGATTTTTGTGACGTGTTTAGTGGTAAACCTTGAGTTGTATGTCTAAATGACTAATAATTGGGAGAAATTTTATAGTAGAAGAGATAAAATTTATATTTGTATGTGTTTTTTCGTTATTTGAGTTTTGATGTCTATCAATAGCACGTGGCAAATCCAATTTTATAGTTTATAAAGTGAAATTTGTGACTCTAAGATATTTATTCGTGTGTTTATGTGTTATATATTTGGGATGGTAAAATTACTGATTCTCGATTGTAAGCATCGATGAGAATAAAATGTTGATATCATATGTGATTAAAATTTAATCTTGAATATTTTTATCTTTGTGGTTGCCTAAGTGACTGGTTATTTGTGTTTTAAATATTATTATCTTTGAGGTTGCCTAAGTGGCTGGTGATTTATGGTTTGAATAGTTCTCTCTTTGTGGTTGCCTAAGTGGATGGTTATTCGTGTTATGACTTTTTCTTTGTGGTTGCATAAGTGGCTAGTGATTTGTAAATTTCGAGCATCATTATCATTTCATGACATATCATATGCATCTTTGTGGACGCCTGTGTGGCTGGTTTAATTTTCCCCATTGGTATGGGTGACTTCTGTGTGGACACCTGTGTGGCTGGTTATATCCGGATCATATATGTTTAGGAGCATGCACAACTTGCAATTCATTTTATTGTTCTTTTTTATTTTGATCTAATTATTTGCTCTAAGGTGAGTTGCTACTCGATTTATTTAGATGTCTTTTTATGACTTTTGATACATCTCTGTGAATGATAAAAAAAAAAAAATCAATTTCTCTAAATCTTTTATTACAAAAATATTTTATATTTATATTTTATGATTATTAACTTATTATTTGGTTTAATTTTTGCCGTGGGATGAACTGACCCTTTACACCAACATTTAGGTACTAAGGATCTCGAAGAGTTGCATGAATGACGTTTGCTTAGCGCACGCGCGTGGGTAAAATGGGTACTTTAATTAAAAAATAATGTTTGTAGTGATAAGCCCGATGTGGTACATTTTTTTAAGTTTATTTACTTTTCATCGTCAATTTTAAATAGAAATGCAGAGGTGAGGTCCTTCCGCTAGGAAAAATCTGCATTAGTTGTTTTTATTTCACTTAAGAAGAATTTATTCTATTTTAGGACGGTAAGTGAACATTTTCTACAATTAACAAATTATCTTTACAAGAATAATAACATACAGTAAAATTGCGTTGTGCTATTTCATAAAAATGAAATCAATTTATTTACTAGTGAAATTTTATTGATCACATGATGAACTACTTTCTGTAAAAAAATAAATAAATAAATAAATAAAAATTATGTCGTTTTTGAAAAAAAAAACAAATATTTTTAAGTAATGTCATTGATCAAAATTCGGGGCTACATCGAGCATCACACGAGTATTCGTCTAGTTTACGTATATTTTTATAATTTCAATACATTCAAATATATTATGACATCAACTCACACATTCAAATATCAAAATAGTTGTTTACTCAATAGTCACAATAATTTCACTATTAATTGATCAATTATGTTACTCTCTCGCCCCCACGAGAAGTGAGTGACTTCTTTCGATATATCTTATTTCTTCTTTCATTTATATACTTTTTTCATGAACAAAGAGGGCTAAAATTGGTTAAGTGATGATCCCTATTGCCACACAAATACAATTAGGTGAAACTGTCACACCCATCCAATCCTCCTAAAATTTGTTAAGAGACGATCGTGAGCTGCAATCCACATTAAAGTTTGGATCATATGCGGTGGTCCCTTCCAATCTCATAGCTTCTTCCTATCCTCCTCGAGATGTTGATTGTTCACTCGTTGGAGGTCTAAGACACTCTAAACGGTGAACTGACGAGTGTTGGTTCCCCTCTATCCAATGGAGTTTGGGTCATCAGTGTCTAAAGACATTGGGAGAACCAGAACTTGATTCACAATGTTGGAGTTAAGTGAATGTTGAGGAAATTAAGATCCCACTATCCATTAGTAGTCAAAGCATCCTTCAGAGAGATAATTGTGTCAAACATGTCATTAGTATCATGCATCATGAGAGAAGAACCATTAGGCAACCATTTGTCCATCCAAAAGTTTAAACGATTCCCATCCCCCAACTGTCATACCATATTATTTTGGATATGATCCCAAATGCCTACAAGAGCTTTTAGGAGATGGGAGTCATAAGGTTGGGCAATTGTCTCGATCTAAAGGTTTCTGTTTGTCCCATACTTGTTATAAAAACACTCTACATCGAAGGTCATCAGGTCTCGTAACCATATTCTAGAGCATCTTCATAAGGAAGGTGCTATTCATGTGTCACTGAAATCTCTTCTAGCAATTGTCAATATGTGTTTACTATTTTTATTTCATTTTTGATAACCCAACATATGTTTACTATAATATTATTTAATAAAAAAATTTATTTAACTCAATAAAAGACTTGTACTTGAAAAAATTCTCTTGGCATGCTTCGAAATAAATATAAACTTTTTGAAACGAAGGAAAGTTCTCTGTATTTTTATCTCGTCCATGTTAAATTTGCACACTTAACTTTATAACTAATAAAAGATTAGACCTTAATAGTTAATGACAATAATAATACATATATTTAAAAGTGTTATGATAAAAGGACTAACATTCATTATTTATAAAAGATAAAAAAACGAAAAAAATGAATTAAAATAAAACTAATGACCAAAACAAATATTTAATGAAAAATAAAAGACTAAAAATATATTAAAGCCAAAAATATATGATCAAAATTCATTCTAGGATAAAAATTAGTGTAATTTTGTAAATTTCTTAAAAAAGTAATCTACTATTGTTTTCAAATTATATCAATACACTTAGTTTATCAGACTTGGTATATGATTTAGAAAAGAAGCTGGATTAATTTTTCTCTCTTAAAAAATAATAACTGAAAAAAGAAAAATAAAACCTATATATTCTATTAATATAAAATTATTAAGTTACCTTCACATCAAAAAATATCAATTAATCTCTTAAAAATAAAAAATAAAAATCTTAATTTGGTATTTTCTGGTATAAAAAATAAAAACAAAACTACATTGTGTCTATTTTGATTGCACTGTATTGTGTCGCCTTCCACTCTTATGTGTTTCTCTCTCCTTTTTTCATTTCACAGCAAAGTTAGAGAGAGAGCAGCCCAAGTCAACCTTCAATCACTCACTCTCACAACACCTATTTCCCCCAATTCTCTTTCCCTCTCTAAATTTTCTAGGGTTTCAATTCCCATTTTCAATCTTCACTTTCATCGCGAATCCAAAGAGTTCTGAGATCGAGAAGCTCCGATTCCGATTCAGAGAATGGCGTCTTCCAGTGCAGCAGGTGCTGGATCTGCTGATTCCACCGCTGCAAGAAGAAATACCAAGCGACCTAAGTGTAATTCCCCCTCAATCTCTCTGATCCTTCTAGTTTTTCCTTTTTATTTCAATATTCACTGTCCCAATTTACTTTTTGTTGTTGAAATTTTTGGTTATTTTAGTGGAATTCATCTTAGAATTTGGATTGGGCCAAATACAAATCCACAAAATCAGCTTGTAGAGTGAGTACTACAAACAATTATAAACATTTTGTCGGACCTTATCTCATCCGGTGCGAGACTCTTAACAATTCATGTATTTCTTTAGTGTTATATTGGAGTGGATGTTGTGAAGGAAAGAGATAATGGGCTTGTTGAGGTTCTTTTGTGAAGGGTGTGTGTGATGTTATACTGTGATGGTTTCATTGTGTTGTTGAGTCTATTATGATTGACTTATTTGACTTTATCTATTGACGTGTATGTGAGATCGTATGGGAGAATTTATGAAAACAACTCATGACATATTGATAAATTGTTTTTAGCTTATTTCCATAAAGTTAGCGTATTTCCATAAACTCTATAGGATTGCTTGTGAAAACATGCTGTATTTTATCTTTTGTTATAGAAATAACATATACATAAGTACTTATATGATAAACGTTTAGTTCAGTTGTTTATCCCAACATGACCGTAGTGCATAATAGCACTTCCATAGAAGCACCTGTTTGTGTAGTGTAGTTCTATTTCATGAATATATAACACTTTATGATAGCACATTTTAACTTCATTTTTAACCTTGAATTTGATTTTGTAATTTGTTTTTGTTTTAAAAAGCATTGGAGTTAATGGAGAGTTGTATGCAGTTGGATAGTATCTGCTGATTTACCAATAATTGCTGTTTTATTTCTTCTTCTTGATACTAACAGTAATCTGAACTGAACTGACATGGGGTCTCTGTGAAAATTTTATATCTTCTAGATTCAAAGTTTACTCAGCAAGAACTTCCAGCATGCAAGCCAATTCTTACACCACGAGCGGTAACACTACCTGATATCTTTTTAAATACATTGGTCATCATTTTTTATGTGACTGAATGCATCTTCAATTGTTATTTAAGCAGCGGTATTACTTGTACTTAATTTAAGTGTTGGCTCCTTCCAGGTTATTTCAGCATTCTTGCTTGTCAGTGTTGTGTTTATTCCTATTGGAGTTGCTTCACTAATGGCTTCGAGAAAGGTAAGCTTGAGTGCTAAAACTGAATTGAATTTATGCTTACAGTTACAAATACATGGAATGCTGAGTATTACTTTCATTTTCTTGTATCTATCAGGTTGTTGAAATTGTTCATAGGTATGAATCATCGTGCATACCGAAAAACATTACTAACAAGGTAGCATACATTCAGAATCCTACAACAGATAAAACTTGCAACATAACCCTGAAAGTAAGTCTCCTTGACACGGCTCTAGCTCTGTCCCATAATTAATAATTAATGAAGCTCACATTGTGGTAATTTTATTATATTTTCTTAAACTGTGTGTGTTGTTATGAAAAGGTGGACAAACACATGAAGTCGCCTATTTATGTATACTATCAGCTTGATAACTTTTACCAGAATCATCGCCGGTATGCAATAACCTTTCTTTGGCACATATCACACATTCTTTTTTTCTTTCAATTTTACATTTATTAAGTTAGAGAAAGGGTTTTATTTTAAGAAACAAGGGTCTTCTGGTCATTTCTTCAATGGTTTTTGACAATATGGAGGGAGGACTGCCAAGAAACTGCTGCTTTTACTTTTTAATTTAGTTAAAGTATTTGTCAAGCTTACTGTCTTAACTTTTATTACATACTAATGAAATTTTATATAGCCTATGCAATACTAGTTTTTAGGGTTTTAATATATACCATACTCTCTCCGGACTCAATTATAAGCAAAAGAGTGTCTTAGTTTGTTGGACCCATATAATCAAATGTCAACTAATCTATCCATATTAAATGTTATTATTTCACAATACCCTTAGATAAATTCATTAATGTTGTGTGAAGATAGCCATTATAATTAGGGATAGGTTAATAAATGTATTTTTTTACATAAAATTAAACACATTTTACTATCATCCTTAATAAGTGGGAAAGTACAAAGTAGTTTTGCTTATAAATTCTAGATGGAGTCATAGTTAAATGCTGGATGGTGGCCCAGAGCAGGCAACATAAAAAATGCAACAGTAGTATATTGGATTGCTGAGCGAATGCTACAACAAAATAGCAGATACAGAACATATAGTTTTTAACACAAACATCAGATTTATAATTTTGTCGAATTTGTAGCTGGGGTGTGTTTTGTCTTGATTGGTGTGGTGGGTGATAGTTTTGTATGCACAGTACTATGTGAAAACTTTGTAATTTTGTGTCTAACCTCTGTACACCTTGTAGATTGGTTTGTGGTATATATCAGTTTTGCTTTCTTCAAAAAACAAAAAAGCACAAACATACAGATGCTGAAAATAATGCTCCAAAAACATTCATCATTAAAAAATCTATTGAGTTCAAGTTTTTATAAATTGGGTACTATAGTTTAATGTATATAATTTATCTTAAAATCATGGGAAGATGAAGACACTAACTTAATTTTTTAGTTACTTTGAATAGTATTTTTAAGGATTTACTATATTCAATTCAATTTATGGGGTGGGTGGATAGCTCAACTGGTTTTAGCTAAGGGTTAAAGGAGTGGAGGATCCAAGTTCAAACCTGGGTGAAGGAAAAAATACTTACATAATAACTAATTACTAACTTTGGTCGTTTCAAAAATAAATAAATTCAATTTATGACATTTATTTAGGCCAACTAGTTTGGTGGAGTTGAACATGTGGCCTGGAGGCCAATGTACCAAAGGTGCTGTGCAGGAGCAATAGGTCCCATAGACCTAAGGATTGTTTTGATCAACTTGTTTGAGCTTATAAGTGGAGATGACCATGTGGCCTAGAGCACGGTATCTAAGGTGCTATGCAGGATCCCTATGCCCCACAGACTGCCTTTGGAGGGAGTTGTAGAATTAGAGGAGGGATGAAAGGACAGGAGGAAGAAGTTGAGTGTTTATTAATCTTAGTTGAATCTAAAGTTGTCAAATAGTGGCTATAGCGGTGCTATAACGTTACAATTAAACAATCACTATTGTTCTGCGACACGCTATTTAGTACAAAGTTTTGTCAAATAGTGGCTATTTAGATCCATTATGCACAATTTTTAAATTCTTATAATCATGGTTATTTTCTAAAATTTAGGTATGTTAAAAGCCGAAGTGATGAGCAATTGAGGGATCCTAAGGAAGAGAACTCAACAAGTGCTTGTAAGCCTGAAGATACTGCCAATAATAGGGCAATTGTACCTTGTGGTCTCATAGCTTGGAGTTTATTCAATGACACATACAGGTTCTCTGTCAACAATAAGAATTTGTCGGTGAACAAGAGAGGCATCTCCTGGAAAAGTGACAGGGAGCACAAATTTGGAAAAGATGTTTTTCCTAAAAACTTCCAGAGTAGTTCTATAATAGGTGGTGCCCATCTTAATGAATCCATACCAGTAAGTACCTATATGATGTCATGTTTCTATCTTCATGTATACTTATCTCTGAATTAGTTTCTATGAAGTATGATTACCCCTTTAATTTTGTGTATTTTGCTTTTTTTTAGTATTTTTGTATATTTGTATTTTATGTTTTGTGCATATACTGTTTTTAGGCCTTCGCGATAGCGGTCATCCCCCTATCCGCGATCCCGCTATCCCATTTTTGGGGTTCAGTGCTCTGCGCCTCTATCTGAGATTGACAACATAGACTTATCTTCTATGTAGTATTGACACTTTAGATAAAGATGTGTATGATGTCCGGCACCGACGCATTAAGTTATATTCACTTTCTTCAATTTTTCAAATGATTATCAGTGGTGATGTGTCAGTGTCATGTCTGGTATTTGTGTCAACGCTTCATAGCTTATATTTCTTCACATGCTTTTTTGTTTATTTTTTTGGTTTTTTGTTGTTGCTGGTACTGTTGTTGTTAATAATGTTTTAACTACATTTATTGGAGTTATGTTAGAACCAAATGATCCAACAAGTTATTTATATTGTACATATAGAAATATCTTTTCACATGGAAAATCATTCCATTGTTCCCAATACTTTTTTTATCTTAAATTTTCAATAATTTCCAATATATATTTTTGTTCACCTTGTGATTAGTCTGAGTATCCTCAACTGATAGCTTGCATCAAGTGAATGAGATATATTGCTCACGCTATGAATATTTTATTGAACAGTTGAATGAGCAGGAGGATCTTATCGTCTGGATGAGAACCGCCGCTTTGCCAACTTTTAGGAAGTTATATGGAAAGATAGAGGTGGATCTGCATGCAGGTGATAGCATAAGTGTAACACTTCTAAATAGATATAACACATACAGTTTTAATGGCAAGAAAAAGCTCGTGCTGTCAACTACTAGCTGGCTTGGTGGGAAGAATGACTTCCTTGGCATTGCTTATCTCACCGTCGGAGGATTATGCTTCTTTTTGTCTTTGGCTTTTACCATTGTATATTTCGTCAAGCCAAGGTACATACTTTATATCTTCTATCGCTTCCAACCATGAAAGTTCCTTTTTAAATAGGACAAGTTATGTACTTGCTTATTTTGTTGCTTGGTTGATGTTAAATGCATTCCTTTGTTGCATAAATTAGCACATGAAACTTAAATTCTTGGTTGGAGTATTAGGCCTCACAGCTGAGAGATCAATGCTCCCAGTTGTTGTATGAATCCAATGACCGACCTCTGATTGGCAAGGGAGGATCCAGATCTGACTTTATCACCCTTTATGCATTTTTTTTCTCTCTAATGTGTCCACTGTACAATTTAGGGTCCCTTTTTTTCACTTTTTTGTGAAAACATTTCCTGTTTTCAGTTCTTAAATTTAGTGTTAATTTTATTTGTTTTTTTAAGGAGATAAGAGACTTTTGAAGTGAACAAATTGTCTATATTTCTAGAAACAATGAAAATGTCAAGAAAGTGTTTTCACTATTTTCAGAAATGTATCTTCATTAACTAATATTTCATCTTTTGTCAATGACAATTGATCACTTAAAGAGTTTCTCATCAATGATAAAATGAACACACATTTAGAAAATGAGAAAAGGAAATGTTTTTACAAACTAAACGGGGCGTTAAATTTTCTAGACAATGGATTTTGTCAAATAGTTTAGGTCCTCTTTGTGTTTTTTGAAGCACTTTTTTAATTAAAAGACTTGATTAAATAGTATAATAATTATGTAAGTTTTTCTGAATAAAAGAAAAAAAAA
>JBBPBP010000002.1:36600338-36617481 GCA_037974735.1 Cicer chorassanicum
ATTTAAAAGCACAAAAAGAAAAAAAGAAATTAACAAATATTTGATTATTTACCAAGAAATAAAACATTTTATTGTTTTCAAATACATTATAAATCGATTTTCTTTTTCTAAAATAAACAACTTACTATATAGGATAAAATAAATAGTATCAATTATTCATGAACATATGAATAGTTTATATCATATATACATGTATATTAAATTATGAATTGAAATCTCCTTAAGTTTTAGTTTAAATGTCGATATTAATAAGTTGAATATTATGTCATTATGTTCCGAATTCAAATTCGAGACATCACATTGTGTGTGAGTTTATAATAATAATTATACCATCTCATCTAAAGAAAATAAAATTATGAATTGAAATATTATATTTGACTCCTAAAAAATGAGTTGTAAATAAAGTGAATTAATTAATGTTTTTTTAAGTGAATAAATTGACGTTGATATTTTAAACTGTCAATGATTTATTATATAAATACATAAGCGAATTACTTGGAACTATTGATTCTTTTAATTTTTCATAGGTGCTAATTCAACACTATGATAAAAATTTGACTTTATAACTTTAAGGAATAAAATTCCCATTTTCCATCTAAAGGTGTTTTTTCTCTCCGCCTCCATCCCTATAGTCTCCACGCGGATCCATCAATATAATAATATGATTATATTTCTTTTATTTTCAATCGAACTGGTTGTAAAAAAAAAATTAAAATTTAAACATTAAAAAAATGATGTTATTGTAAATCATGTGACAACAATAAAACTCATATATAAAATAAATTTGTACCTATTTTATTCTCCATTCATATGTGATTTAGTTGCATTTGTGTCGACTAATTTGATACGTCTTAGTCTTATGCTTGAATAATATAATGAATTTTAGTTAAATCTCAATTAAAAAAAAGTAAAGTTATGGTAGAGAATCTAGAATTACATTGAGCCAAAAAAAAAAAAAACAAGAACATGTATGGAATTTAAAGGTTACAATAATAGCACTTGAAATTTGAACTATAACTATTGATTCCATAGTGTCTCATTCTGCAGTGTTTACAACACAACACAACAACCATGTCTCTTTCACGTTTCATCACTCCTCTCTCTTGCATTTCTTCAACTTCAGGTCACTCTCTTCTCTTTTCTCTATTACTTTTTCATTTCTTTTCAATTTTTGTTCTGTGCTAAAAAACCATGCAGTTTTTTATTTTTAGAGGGAATCATTTTTGTTTTCTTTTTCTAACTATTTTTTTTTTTTTAATTTTCGTTTTAAGAGTTTGGTGAAGTTCCTACATTGAACAATTACTGGCAAAATTTTGGTGTTTGCAGTGATAAACCTCCCCAATTGAAATTTTGGGTTTTCAACTGCTATCTCAAGATTGGAGTATTTCTTTTTTTTTGGTTTGCTGTGACAGCATCAACCTGAGTTGAATTACTGTTATATTTATCAGTTGGCTGGTTGATTTCTTGTTTATATTCAACAAAATTACATTGAAATTTTCAAGTTTTGTTGTTTTCATGGTATTATATATGTCATGTAATATGTATAGGGGGCTTTTAGTATTATTGTTAATATTAGATAAGCTCTTAAGAGTCTACGATCGAGTTCACCTAGAATCTTGAGTTTGACAACCTTGACTGAGTTAAGTTTGTATATTAGAAGAGTATTCTTATTGATATGCCTTTAAATGAAAATGCATTAAGCATCACATTGTTATGAACAACCATGATGGGTTGTAGATGCCATGGTAAGGAAAAATTTATTTATAGTTCATCTTCAACAATTGAGATATATGACAAAACCTATATAGGGTTTTACCTTGTATGATTTCTGTTATGACCATAGGTCCTAAAATATAGAGTCCATTACAAATGACTAACTAACGTAGAAGAACCGTAGACTTATAAGACCCACTTATTAGGTTATACTCCTTATTGGGAATGACTCATCTTTAGTGATAAGTAGACAGGTCACTCAAGCGGGAATGGAGCCCCCTACAGTATGGTTCAGGAGTGATGTTTAGGACCATAGTATTTAAACACAAGTTGTGGACTGTAAACGCTAAGTTTGAATCATAATGAAAAGGTATTGCAGCCGCTCTGCAATCGAAGACGTAGGCACAATTCTCAAAACTACGTGATCAAATCTCGTGTATTCTTTGTTTTCATTTTTCATATCTATTTTCTTTTGAATCGGGGTTGCTGTTCCAACAACATTGTATTTCTCTCAGTTTTTATTTCAATGGTGGATTACCCCTTGTTCTATGTGCATATGAAACAATGCATATCTTTTTTTGTGCAAGGTATGATAGTCTTTCTTTCTTAACAGATTCTTCTATGATTACGTCAACTGAAAAGAAGAATAAGAACACTACAACTTTGGTATGACATCCATATTTTTGATGTTTTTTCTTAAATATATTTTTTATACGAGAACTAGTAATGTAAGAAAATGAGTCTAATTGTTTGCAGTGCTTTGAAGACACTAAAGAAAGAGTCAAGAACATGTTCAACAAAGTTGAACTTTCAATTTCTTCATATGATACAGCTTTTGTGGCAATGATTCCTTCTTCAACATCGCCGCATGCCCCTCTTTTCCCTCAATGCTTAAATTGGTTGCTTGATAATCAACTCTTGGATGGCTCTTGGGGTCTTCCGGGTCGCCATCCATTATTGACGAATGACGCTCTCTTATCTACCTTAGCTTGTATCCTCGCATTAAAGCAATGGGATGTTGGTGAAGATAAGATGAATAAGGGTGCTTTACTCTTCTTCCACCTATCACTCTCGAAATTGTTATATGCTATACATTGTATCTATTGCTGCTTGGCATTGAAAATCTTTTTTAAATCCGTCAATTGGTATCAGCGTCAAAAGTCTGAGTTTATAATATTTAAAAATTAAAATTACAATTTATTCTCCGATAAATTAAATATAAAATATGTATGCTGTCAATTTATTCTTCTCCGTGCTATCGCTTTCTCTAATGGAGTAGAAATGAGTTTTCATGATATCTTTTTCAGGACTTGAATTTATTGAGTCAAACTTTACTTCAATCAATGATGACAAGCAACACCATCCCATTGGATTTAATATGCTTTTTCCTTCTTTGATTGAATGTGCACAAACTTTGGGCATTAATCTTCCAATTAGATCTACAAGCTTGGAAGCAATGATCCAGAGCAGAGACAATGAGCTCCAAAGGTAGTATTTTTGTTTTCTCTTGTATATCTTTCAAGATTTTTCATAACCCTTTTAAAAACTTCCAGATGCTAAGAATTTTAATAGAGAGCGATTTGTTTTCATTTTGCCTAAATTCTCCCAAAGTAGTTGGGTTTAAGTAGTTAATGAACTTCAGTTAAGGTTGAATAGATCATGAACACCCGAGTAAGAACCCTGGTTGAATAGATCTTGACTAGACTTCACTTACCTCTCGGCCGAACTCCGGATTACCAGGGCCCATTTTTCCTAGGAGCCTAAGGGCTAAAACTAAAAAATAAGCTCTAAATTGATCTCTTTCTGGTACATTTGTCTTAATATAGAGGCTTTCAAAGTAATTCAGAAGGGTGGAGAGCATATCTAGCATATTTGTCAGAAGGAATGTTGAAGTCTGTCGACTTGAATACAATCATGAAGTATCAAAGAAAGAATGGATCTTTGTTTAATTCACCTGCTACAACAGCAGCTGTTTTTCAGCACTTAAAGAATGCTGACTGTCTTAGTTATCTCCAATCCTTATTAGAAAAGTTTGGGAACGCCGGTACGTTTTCAGACTTATGTTTCTCGAAATTTATTTTAGTTACTAATCTTTTGTGCATTAATTGAACTTACTTTCTTTAAAAAAATTCAGTTCCAACGGTTTATCCTCTGGATATATATGCTCGTCTCTATATGATTGATAATCTTGAAAGGATGGGCATTAATCATCATTTCAAAGAGGAAATTCGAAGTGTATTGGATGAAACATACAGGTAATAATACATTTGAAATGCATGCACATGTTAAGGTAAAATACTATGTTAGTAACTAGAGAAGTAGGAAATAATTTATATATGTGATAAAATTATCGAGATACCATTCTATATAAAGTATTCAATACTAACATTATATTGGTCCGAATGGAATCGAACTTTGATCCCTTAAGAAAAGGATCAGCTCGAGCCTTTTTTGGATGAAAAATATGTGGTTGGGTGAGGAGACTGGGTCCACTAAAGGTGGTCAGCCAGGTTCCTCAGCAGAGATTAGTCGTTGGCAAAACTGATGGATACTTCGCACCAATAACATGGTTACCAAAAAATATAAATATTCAGTAGCCTTTGATAGTAAGTTTGAAGTCTTCAAATTGAAGAGACTCAAAGATTTGTGCATGTATAGAAACTTTTCATTTTCATCAATTGGATCTAACCACACATTTAATTTGTGAAAAAACAGGTATTGGCTACAAGGAGAGGAAGATATATTTTTAGACCCAACAACCTGTGCAATGGCATTTCGATTGTTGCGTCTCAATGGCTATGATGTATCTTCAGGTTGGATCATTGTAACATTTAAGTAGTTTAGAATTTCTGTTTTTCAGATAAAAGAAAACCAAAGAAACCGATGTGTATGTTGTTTTTGCAGATCCATTTTATCAGTATTCAGAAGATAAATTTTCAAATTCCTTGAAAGGGTACTTGAAGGATGTTAGTGCTGTTTTAGAGCTATATAGAGCTTCACAATTCATTATACATCCAGATGAATCCATTTTGGTAAAACAAAGTTCTTGGACAAGACGTCTTCTGAAGCAGGATTCTTCCCCTTATCAACTGTACACTGATAAACTTCGTATTTATGTTGATAATGAGGTAGTTTATCGTAGCGAACATTCATTCAATTTATACATTATTACAATCTATCTTGAAAACTGCAATGTTTTTGCACCATAGGTCAACGATATTCTTAACTTTCCGCATCATGCAAATTTGGAGCGTTTGTTAAACAGGAGAGCAGTTGAGCATTACAATGCAGACGAAACAAGGATTTTGAAAACATCATACAGGTAATTGTTAGTTTTTTCATTCCTCTTTTTTTTGTGGTCAAATTCTTGATTGTTAGTATGGTCCAGATCATGCAATCTTGCAAACCAAGAAATTCTGAAGCTAGCAGTAGAAGACTTCAATCTCTGCCAATCAATACACAATAAAGAGTTGAAACAACTTGCAAGGTATATCTTTCTTTTGACTCTTTTTAAAATTTCAAAGATGTATGTATTGCTAAAGATCAATATAGAAAAATCAAAATTGTAGCTGAAGGATTTATAATCCAAAACATAACCAATTTTATGTGTATCATGTGTTTTTTCTGGCTTGAAATCATTGAAGGATCCGGGTTCCATTGTTTATGCTACTTAGTTTTGTTAAATAGTGGCTATAGCATAGCGGAATTTGAACAAATTGATATTGTTCCGCAATACGCTATTTAGTTCAAAATGTTGTCAAGCAACAACTATAGCACTGTTGTGTAGCGGAATTTGAACAAACCACTATTTTCTATGATCCACAATTGACAACACTAATGCTACTACATATGCTTTGCTTTCTAAAAAATTTATCAAAATATGTATGCAAAAGGATCGTATATTTACTCAAGCTAGATATAACTGTTCTCTATCATATGAAGGTGGATTGTCGAAAGCAGACTTGACAAACTAGAATTTGCGAGGCAGAAACTAGCATACTGTTATTTCTCCAGTGCAGCTACTCTTTTTTCCCCTGAACTTTCTGATGCTCGCATATCTTGGGCGAAAAATGGGGTGTTGACAACAGTTGTTGATGATTTCTTTGATGTCGGGAGTTCTGAAGAAGAGCAAGTGAACCTTATTCAACTAGTTGAGAAGTATATTCCTATTTCTTAGTTAAATCTGTGCCATCTTTTGTTTTCCTTTTGATTTTTTTTTTTCTACAAATTTTCGGCACAAATGTTAATTTTGTGGAAATGGAAATGCAGGTGGGATGTAGATGTCGATACTGTTTGTTGTTCGGAGGCAGTTAAGATAATATTTTCTGCAGTTCGTAGCACAATTTGTGAGATTGGAGAGAAATCTGTCGAGCGGCAAGGACGCAATGTGAAAGACAATGTTATCAAGATTGTGAGATGTTTCTTCATCTTTCTGCTTACATTTTTCTACTAATGTTATTTTCCTTAAATAAATGTTATGGCACCATTGGGGGTCTAGCACAAGTGGTTGGTACTCAGTGTATGAGTGTTGTAAATCCTGAGTACCGAGTTCGATTCTTACTAATTAAAAAAACAAAGAAATGTTAAAGAAAAGGAAAAGTGTTATCTTGGTTTTACTCTATTTCCTGATTTCAAAGTTTTGTATAGGAAAAATTGAAATGATCTTTTATTGTTTTCACATTTTCTTGTACAACACTTTGAAATAAAAAGTGCAAAATTAAAACTAGCTGATATTTTGTGATTAGAATTAAAAACAGAAAACGTTTTCTCAAAACAAACAGGATATAAGTTTGACACTTACCTTCTAAACTTACTTGCGTGACATGAAAATATACATTGTAATGTTGTATCATAAATGCATAATGGAGCTTTCCCATTTATGATTTTTCTTAATGGATCGACTTCGTTTGCTTTGCAGTGGTTAAATTTGATGAAGTCTATGTACACAGAAGCTGAGTGGTTGAGAACCAAAACCATCCCAACAATTGATGACTATATGCAAAATGCATATGTATCATTTGCCTTAGGACCAATTGTTCTTCCAGCACTCTATCTTGTTGGACCTAAACTTTCGGATGATGTTGCTGAAAATCAGGAATTGGATTGTCTCTTTAAGACCATGAGCACTTGCGGACGTCTCCTCAATGATATTCACAGTTTTAAGGTATACAGTCCATTCATGCTCCGTGATTCCCTGTTAACTAGATTATATGTTGTCTTAGATTTCATTTGGATGCCTTAAGTTTTTTTGGTCCCTTACATTACTTATAGATTTAAGAGACCAAAATAAAACGAAAAATACACAAGGAACAAGAGTGAAACCTAAAATAACTTATAACTTAAGGAAACAAAAGTGTAATATAGCCTTCTCTATTTGGTTTTGCGGTGACTTATTTTTGTCTCTGCTGTCCTGTAGAGAGAATCCGAGGAAGGGAAACTGAATGCAGTGAGTTTGCATATGGTTCATGGTAATGGAGTTGTTACTGCCGAAGACGCCGTCAATAAGATGAAGGGTGTTATTGAGGATAAGAGAAGAGAACTCTTGAGATTAGTTTTGCAGGAAAAAGGAAGCTTAGTTCCAAGAGACTGCAAGGATTTGTTTTGGAAAATGATGAAAGTGTTGAACCTATTTTACATTAAGGATGATGGATTTACTTCAAATGAGATGCACTCTACTGTTCATGCAGTAATTAAAGAACCAATCATTCTTAATGATTTGTTAGTAGATTCTAAGCAACAGTAGTGGTGTGATGCCCTAGTTCAAATAGTAAAAGATCTGACAAATTAGAGCTTCAACTGTTTTTGGAAGAGAAATAAAATATAAGTGAAGGCTCTTCATTTTTGTGTTTGGTTTCATGATAGAAATTGGTTCATTTGTTTTAGATTTTGATAGAATTTGTTTTGAAGAGTTCTTTCTCATAATATGAATTTTAGTGTTTCTCATATTTATAAGAGAAAAAAAGACAACACTTGTGTAATTAAGCTTGACTCTTTTAGAACAAGCACACATGGTTTGATATATCATATAATGGGAATCTATTCCTAAATACATTAAGGAAAATTTTAATTGTAATAGCTTTGATTTTCTTAACCAGTTTTAAACATACTATGAAGTATAAATACTGATACAGACACGTCACTGAAGATAATTTAAAAGAATAAATAAATAAAATGTAACGTAGGTGTCGTGTCGGTATCGAACATTAATAAGTGTTAAACATCGAATTGTGCATTGATGAATAGTGTCGGTGTTTCAAGGTGGACTTGAGCTTATTATTTTTTCTTAAAAGAATTATGAATAATTGATTTTACAAACAATTGATTTGTGTTTGATAATGACATTTTAAAAGTAGGTTCAGAAGATTGATTTTGGTTGGATAACAAAAGTATTTTAACGTGTATATAGGAAGAACTTTGTGGGTTTTGCATCAATAATTTATTTTTATTCAACATAAAAGCTAGTAATTATTGTTTCCATCATATTCTATTTTCCACCCAATAATCAATTTTATGCACTGTAATATTTCCATCCACGCACAAAAAAAGAAACATTTAATTCTATTAACCTTATTTATGCTGTCCAAAATCTTAACCAATCAATCACGTTTAGTAGATTTTGTATAAATTGCTTTTCATTAGATCAAACTTGAATGTAACAAAATTCAAACATAAATACTTTATGTCAAACAAATTTTAACCAAATCAATTTTACAAAAAAAGGTTTGGTTTTGTACTTGGGAATATTGGCTATGAATAACTTTATTTTATAAAATTAATTTTGATTAAAAATGAATTCTACGAGTGAGAACTTGTTAAATAGGGTCGTAAGTTTGTAATTAGTCAAACCATATTTCACCGTTGCAAATTAGTTCGAAACAGATGAAAATCACATTTACTAAATACTTACATTATGTATGCACTTCTTTGAACCCGCGACAACGATATTATTTTAAGGTAATCTATTATTTCTAGTGCTTTGGTACTAAGCTTTTTAACCTCCTCTAAATCATAATTACAAGAAGCTTATGGCGAACTTATTAAAGATTCCAACATTGTATCCAATGAGTTAGTTTAAAGTGTTTGCAAAAGAAATTCATAAAACTTTGAAAAGAATTTGAACATAAATATTTAGATAATTGTGAAACTCATTTAGAAGGGTGAAAGGTTTAAAAGATGAAAGTAGTCATATGACTGTTGAAGCTAGCCAACCAAAGATAGTTGATGAGTACAATCTAAAGAAGCTGTTAAACTTCCATTGATAGTTGATGAGCTCACTAACGATCTTGCCAATAAGAAATACTAAAAATCTTAACAAACTGTTCAATGTCCAAAGACGTCAACCAAAACAAAGATGTGATGCGACAAAGGTAGGAGAAGCAGGGGATTCTGCAATGATGTTGCTTCGAATTGTTAGCAGAAGGTGCATTTTTGGTTGCGAAGTGTGCAGCCAGATCATCCGATGAAAATGGCGTAGTTGTATGATCCCAAATTATAACCAGGCCGTGCAGTTTGAAGAATTAGAATCATGCAGTTCAATCTCGATAAGCTTTGAGAGGCAAGCATCGAAGACAAGACGTCAAGTACACAATCATAAAAAAAAACTATATAGGTCCGACAGCGTCTTTCAGAACATATCTCAGTTGTTACTTATATAAACTCAAACATATTGATTCTTCAATGGTGCATCCAGTTTCAAAGTTTTCTGAAATCTGCAGAAACCAAATAAGCAGATGCAAGATTTACCCTTGGAAATGGATGTTGAATAAGAGGAGCAAAATTTACTGAACAAAATTAACTGCAAAGCAAAGCAGATTCAAAATTTAAAATGTAAAGAGATTCAGAAACTTTAACAAGGTGAACTGCAAAACAGCTTTGGTTGTCTATTTAGCAGATCTCTATTTAATTGTAATAGATTAACAGCTTTCATTTTGTTATCTCTTCATGTTCAAATGCATCAACTAAAGTATAGACTATAGAGTATATTAGAGTATACTATACAAAAGTTATACAGTACATAAACTATTTACAGTGTCCTATAAAACAGTTCTCAACTAAGTGTAGATTTGTTAGAAAAAGAGCAACCCTATTCAGAAATTGGTGTTTATTTTGTTGGTTGATGCTTTTCATGTAAGGTCCAACTAGTAAGGTTCACTGGTTAAAATATTTTAAGCATCCTTAGATGGCAAGCACACCAAAATTCAATTGGTAAAGAAAGAAGTCCAGAAAACACTTATTTGCTTGTGGAAAGTAGTGTCACTGAAATTGTACGCAAAAAAAGAGTGAAAGGGTCACCACTACTGAGGATCTCCTCCCTAATCTTAGATAGGTCGTCTGAGGGTTCGCCGCAGTTCATTAATATCAGAAGTATCAATACTTTTATCTTTTATTCCATCTGGAGGGGAAATACAGGACATTGTTTCATAGCAGCAACAAATTGAGCAAATCTTAGAAGGCAACACTACAAAAATTTCCATCAGCCAACAATACAAAATTTACTAAATTTTTTGAATTTTGGAAAAAACATCACTCCAAGAAACACAAATACATTACTTCACTCCATAACTACATTTGCACCAAGTGCTTTCAGTTTCTCTATTATTTGTTCTCCTTCTTCCTTTGAAACACCTTTCTTTATAATGGAAGGTGTTTTTTCCACTATATCCTTTGCCTCCTTCAAACCTAGATCAGTAAAGCCGCGAACCTCCTTGATGACTTTAATTTTGGAAGCTGCTTCGTAGGACACGAGTTTCAATTCAAATACGGTTTTTTCTGGTTTTTGTTCCTCCTTGGGTGCTGCTGAGGCTTTAGATGCCATTCCGGCCAAACTTGCAGTCCCTGGTTTCATAAATCCAACATTAGGCAACTCCTTTATACCCATTTTCTTCATCAGAATGAGACCCAATTCTGCAGCTTCAGCTAGCGTTAGAGATGCCACTTCATCAACGAGCCTGAAAACTCTCTCAGATGGAGGGCCACGATTCTCGGCAGGATCAAATGTTGCTGGATCAAAATCAGCTGGGAGACTTCTTTGATCGATTTCCACTTCCTCTTCCTCTTCTTTTCTTGCAGCTTGGCCAAGGTTTCTTGAAAATACATTTAATTTCCTAGCATTTAGTTCTACTACGCTTGCATAAAGAGTTTGCCTATGCAAACCATTTGGTAAACAATGCCTTATTCTCGAAAGCAAGCTCATTCTTGGCTGGTAAGTTCTATCAAAATAGCAAATTAGCTCATTCTACTTACGTTGTCAACTCTATTCCAGTGAATATCCTGCAAGCAGAATGCAACAGAACATTTTGCTTAAATACTAGTATTATTCAAAGCTTATTGAAATATCGTTTATCTTATATGGACTGCATTGTACAAGTGTATTAATATATTTATACTGTTTTGGAGTAAAATTACAAATCTTAAAAGAAAAATAGATCCAATGAGGTTCATATTCTTAGGTTATGGATGATTTCATAGAACTACCACAAACCCAGCCCCCATCAAGGGTGGAGATTCGGGGATCAGGGAAAACTACCAAATCCCGATTTCTGCCCTCTACTCCACAGTGATTTTTGTTTAATTCTCAAATGCATTGTTACACTTGTATTTCTTAAAACAAATGACAAACATACTAAGTCAATCAATACATACATACATGTAGACACTAAGAACCTCAAGAAAATCAAATCATATTTCAAGTACAAATATGCAAATTATTAGAAAAATAAGAACAAAATAAACTTCATTACAGATGTAATATAATGAGAGCAAACATCTAAGACCCATCAAGTTAATGAGTGTTGCAACAAATGGTGCTTTACAAAAATGTTTGTGATTAGCTCACAGTCTATATTGTAAACAACGGTATAGTTGATAACACAACTTGAAAACTAGTGAAAAGAAATACACATGGTGGTAATATCATTTTTGACAATAGGCTAGATGTCATTATGTAAAAACAAAACAATTTAAATTCAACAGTTGATGAATGCCTAGTTCAGTTATTAATTTTGGGAAGTATAAATCATTCATCATACAAAAAGAGAGAGCTAGCACAGGAACAGAAACACACAAGAGAAAGATAAGAAGTTAGTTTTAAAAAAGAAAGCGCTCACTTCTGCAGTATTTGTGTGCAACTGGGTTATTAGACAAGAAGATGAATAAGTCATAATTAACTGTATTATAGACCATGTCATTTTCCCAACCTGATAAGGAGTCTAACAAAAAGAATAATTGGAATGTTGTCATTTTCAAGGAAAATATGGCGAAAGAACAGGTTTGATTCAAATCCTACTCACTTTAAATTCTATTATCAAATGTTATTACTTAAATTTTACAAATAAAAAGGTAATGTGTCGAGGTGTCATTACAAAAATCCTAACAAGTTTTTTCACATGTGTTAAACTTTTCATTTTTTTAATTGTTGTATTCCTTTTTACTAGTTAAATTTGTTATCAGCTGTGACAAAAATGCAATGATGTTAAATTGAGTTTAACTGACCCTATTGGACATTTTGATATACTGATCCAAACAAGACAGTCACAATGAAAAAGAAAAGGCAGAGTATGAAATCTACAAGTTGAGAAATAAAGATTGCCAAAAATCATTTTGATTATTATTCTTCTGTTAAAGAAAATCTTATAATAACAATAATAATACTATATTTTCAACTCAAAACATAAGCCAATAACAAAAAATTCTTTGCCCCAAGTAGGTAACTCAGTTGTTGAGCTAAGGAAAACTGAAAGAGTTTTACATAGAAGGTCCACGGTTCAGACCCTATAAACTTTAGAGGCCGTTTACTTTGTGAAAATATTTTCTGTTTTCATTTCCTAAAATTTGTGTTAATAGAAAATGCTTCACATTTTCCTCAAATTAAATAGAAAATGCTTCTTAGATAGCCAATAACTTACTAACATTTTCCTATAAAAATAAAACAAGCTTCTCTCAACTCTCTGTTTAAGTGTATGTGTATATACGCCGTACCTAAATGATTAAAAAACAATAGAGGAACCCTACTTTCAACTCTTGACTAAAAGTAAAAGAGTATTTTCTTGCTCCCATACAATTGAACTTAACCAAATATTTTCCCACCAAGACAAATTAAAATAACTAAATTCAATCAAATCAAATTCTATCTTAATTTGAACAAACAAAAAAAACCCTTACTAGAAATGAAGTATAAAAACATCAATATATAACCCTTTAAAATGTTTCATTTTTCAATGGTAAAAAGTTGCTAACAGATAACATTGATCCCTATGTTTTCAATAGCGCCACGCAATAGTGGAATGGAATCTTAACGCGCATTACAGGAGAGGCGAAGTAAAATTCCGAAAATGTAAAAGAAGGAAAACCTGGACGGACGACTTTATGACTGTTCCCGGCGGCAGATGGAAAACTCCGGCCTGGTTTTCCGGTCAGTTGAATTCAGTTCAGTGTGATTCCAAAGTTTTTGACGGAGCTGGTGAGTTTTTTTGTTTTGTTTTAGGGTTTTAATTAATTGTTAAAAAAAAATGTGTTTTTTTTTTATTTTTTTTTTATCATTTTGTGAATGATGGGCCTCTCGGAGAAGGAAGTGGATTGGGCTCAAACAAAAAAGTAAAAAGAAACTTTTACCCCATACCCCCTAATTATACTTATACCTCTAAAATGGCAAAAATACCCTTCAACTTTTTTTGCAAATTTGAGAATATTCAGGGAAGATGAAACACCATTTTACATTGAAAAATTGACCCTGAATATTCTCAAATTTGCAAAAATACACGTTTGAATTGTCAAAATTAAATGGCTAAAATAATTTCTGGAAAAGATTTGGGAAAATATTGGTGAAGTAAGATAAGAATAAAATGAAGTTTTGGTCCTCCATTTTATCAAATCTTCAATTTTAGTGTCTGTATTTCTTTCTGCAATTTTGATCATCTTTTTAAAAATATTGACATATTTGATGTATCTTTTCAATTTCAATGATGGTGTGATAATATTTTACTGATGTGTACATAATGGGAATTTTCACATGAATATTCTACTTTTTAGGAAAAGAAACTGAATTGTCCCACTCCTATATACGGGATTGCCCTGCTTTTTAGCCCCAGTTGCTGATAGCAACCTGGGGATGCGACAAGGTGAAGGAGTTATTTTTTACGTTATAGTAGGAGGTCGCATCCTGGGGATGCGACCATGTACTGAGGATATGAGTATAATTATTATTTAATTAATTAAAAATAATTAAAATATTTTAAAAATCAAAATAATAATAATAAATAGAATACATTATTAAATAATAATAATAATTATTATTATTATTATTTTAATTTTAATAATATTATTAGTATTAGTGACTTATTGTTAATTTAAATTAATTATAAATAATTAAAATATTTAAAAAACCATAATAATAATAAAATAAAATACATTATTAAATAATAATAATAATTTTAATAATAACAATAATTTTAATAATATTATTAATATTAGTGACTTATTGTTAATTTTAATTAATTATAAATAATTATAACAATTAAAAAATCAAAATACTAATAATAAATTAAATTACATTATTAAGTAATATTAATAATAATAATTTTAATAATAATAATAAAAAGAAAATTATATTAATAAACTAAAATAAAAATACATTAAATTGAAAGAAAAAATACATTAATTGAAAATAAAAAAATACATGAAATTAAAATTAATTATTTCCATTTAAATGTCCTCCAGTTCCACATCTACGCGGTCGTCGAACTCGTCTAGCCCTTTGTACGGCTTGGGGTTGTTGTGGTTGATCATCAATTTGATCATTATCCTCGTTATAATCTATATGTGGATTAGAACCACTACCACCTGCTTCCATGTAATTTTGAGTTTCGACGTTATACATAGAATCAAAAGCAGCATAAGCCGACTTAGGAGTTGTGCATTGAGTACCAAACAAATTATAGAAAATTCCAGTCTCTGGTTGATGAACGGGGGTTGGTATTGGTGGCACTGAAGGAATGTAATACTGAGTCGGTATATCTGCAGATTCATGTAGATGTGGTGGTGATGATAAAGATGGTGTTTGGTGCATGGTATGTTGTTGTGGGGTTGATTGAGGGGTTGAGTGAACATCAGGATATGTTGAAGTTTGCAAACGTGGATCTCTCATATATCTTTCCACAGATATGTATAATTTGGTGTGATTTCTGAACCAATTCATATATTCTTTACTGTGGCGTAAAATACCTTTTACGAATTGACCTTGCAATACATAATTCTGACGTTCATTCCAATGCTGAATCTCATCTTTCCAAACCACATACCAATTATCATCGATGCCACTCCTCATGTTGACCTCATGGTACATTGTCATATCATCTGGTGGTTGCAGAATTTGTTGATGGTAGTCGAACTGAAGTGCGACTCTATCTGCCTGATGTTTTTCGACGATATGATAACATTGCAGATAGGTAGATGCAGTCCAAGTGTTCATCTCTTGTTCAGATACCTCGTGTTGGAACCCGAGATACGGTCTCCAACGAAACTGATATGTTAAAAATAGGTTAATGTAAATATTAAAAGGTATAAAAAAAATATAATTAAAAAAGTTCAACTAAATGTGAATGAATATATTACTTCTTGAACCATCATATGATCGATTGTATTCCGGTATCCCTCTATGTCGTTGTGAGGAACTCTACTGAAATTTAGACCACCGGAATTAAATCTGTTGAATATATATAAAAAAAAATTAATAAAATTAGTAATACACTAAGTAGTAAGTTTTAAAAAGATATATAAAAATTAATTGCAATAGTTACCTTTGTGCAAGTGGAAATATCCATGCACTGGGTGATTCTGGAGCGACACAAGTCAAACGATACCATGCCCAGTTTTGCAACAACAATGCACATCCTCCGATAGACATTACGTCGGGTTTTGTAGCAAGACATAATTCTCTATAGAGCGTTGCTAAAACTGCCGAACCCCAACTATATTGGGATGCTTTATTTAAATCGCCTAAAAGTAAAAGATACTTTAAATGGACATGATTGTTGGATTTGTCCGGCATCAACAATCCTCCAATCATACGTAGTATGTTTGCCTGACACGATGCTTGTTTTTCTAATTCGGATGCATTTTCACCAAAGTGATAGCAGCATGTTCTAGCATCAAACCTGATGTGTACCTGATGTTTTTCTATTGGAGCCTTATACATGATGTGTACAAAGTGGAAACGGTACTAAAAGTGTACGATGAAATATTCAAACCTATACCAAACGAAGGATATTGGCCAGAATATAAAGGTGTTAAGGTGTGTCACAATCCACTAATGCGGAGAGTCAAGAAAGGTCGCCCAAAGAGCAAACGCATTAGAACAGAAATGGACATTATAGAAAGAGTGTCAAGAAAGTGCGGATTATGTCGGGTCTCTGGTCATACTAGGAAATATTGTCCAAACGCTGCTGGCACATCTACTCAAAATTAATGTATTTTTTTCTTTAAATTAATGTATTTTTTTATTTTTAATTAATGTATTTTTTTTCAATTTAATGTATTTTTATTTTAGTTTATTAATATAATTTTCTTTTTATTATTATTATTATTATTAAAATTATTATTAATAATATTACTTAATAATGTAATTTAATTTATTATTAGTATTTTGATTTTTTAATTGTTATAATTATTTATAATTAATTAAAATTAACAATAAGTCACTAATATTAGTAATATTATTAAAATTATTGTTATTATTAAAATTATTATTATTATTTAATATTTTATTTTATTATTATTATTATTATTTTGTTTTTTTAAAATATTTTAATTATTTATAATTAATTTAAATTAACAATAAGTCACTAATATTAATAATATTATTAAAATTAAAATAATAATTATTATTATTTAATAATGTATTCTATTTATTATTATTATTATTATTATTTTGATTTTTAAAATATTTTAATTATTTTTAATTAATTAAATAATAATTATACCCATAAATAAAATGTAACAAAAAAAAAAAAACACCTCAGTACATTGTCGCATCCCTAAGATGCGACTTCCTACTATAACCTAAAAAATAACTCCTTCACCTCGTCGCATCCAAAAGTAGGGCATTCCTGTATATTTTTTTTAGAGTGGGGCAATTCAGTTACTTTTCCTAAAAAGTTGGATTTTCATGTGAAAATTCCGTACATAATGATGTGAAAAATCATGTAACATGAAATTTAAATTAAATAAGACCTATTTAATAATTTTTAAAAATTAAAAAAATAATTTTATAAAAGTTTCTTTTATCTTACTTTAAAAAATTTCTGAAAAGTAAAAAAAAAACATTATTTTTGTTTAAAAATTTTCTCTAAATTAAAAAAAAATTGTTATAAAAAATTTAAACAAACAACTTTTTGTTTTTTTTTTCGAAAATTTTAAAACAAAAAATAAATTAATT
>JBBPBP010000002.1:36617794-36644903 GCA_037974735.1 Cicer chorassanicum
AAGAAATTATAAAAAACTGTTTATTTTTTAAATTTATTAAGATAATATCATTTAATTTAAATTAGACGTCACTATAATTTTCTACCTCATGATGTACAAATTATTAAAATAATTGTTACATTACTAAGTTGAAGTTTCAATTGAGAAGTCAACAATTTTGAAACAGAGAACAAAAATTGCATAAATAAAAAAATAAAAGAGAAGAATATGCACTAGTAAAATTATTTTACATTAACATCTAATGAAAACTCACTACTTTGTCACATTACCTCACTTTTGACATGGAGATATGATAGTTTTTCATTTGATGTCAATAATAGATTGTTGTACACTAACAACATATGACTATTGCACTCATAACTTAAATCATCTTTACCTTAATATATTATAAAAAAATAGGTACGACCATCTCTTTGTTATGATCAAATATAATTCTTTGCTTAATTTAGATGATTTATTCACTAAGACTAGATGGATGTTTGCATTCATATGTTTTTTTGAAGCAATTTGCTTCCATATAATATGATAGAGATAATACATGATAAAAAAAAAACCAAATGTACTACACATATGGTTAAATTTAAACGATTTTATTATATTATGTCTCTATTATATCATGTACATCAAACAAATCCTATTTTAACTCTTAAGATTCGTTTGATGTGCATTATATGATAGAGACAAGATATAATAAAAAGTCGGTAAGAATATGATAAGATAATGACATGATAATCATTATCATAACTTGTGTTTGATGCACACGTGATAACAATCAGAAAACTATTATTTTATTCAGTCATGTAATTCATACACACCCTGATCATGAAACAATATAATATATATAATATTTCAATTAATATTTTGAATAATAACTTATAATCTATATATTATATGTGAATGGAAAAACTACCATCGTAAAAAAGTTATATTTATTTTAAACATTTCAATTAACATTCATATTTTGTTAATTTTGAATAATAACTTATTAGATTATATAAAATGACAAAACTAACATTGTCATAAAATTATACATGTTTCTAAAAATTAATTATTAATTTTTATTTTCAATTTTTAATACCAAGTTTTATTATTTTAGTTTATATTTTTTTATTAGATTTCTTGTATATTTTAAATTACACTAGTATTTTTTAAGGACAACTGAGTAAATTATTGTTTTTATCATATCATTTTAGTTTCTAACCCAACTAAAATTCGGATAAGAATTTTAAGTAATAAGATTAGAGCAGGAATAACTTACCACTGTTTTTGCTTCATCAAACACTCGATTAAGATATGATATGATAGATATATTTGTTGGGTATTGAGCTCCATTCCTGTGTGGAGAAAGACCCAAATATTTTAGTTCATTATGTGTCTCACTTACTAAAGTGAAGATGAGTCATATTAGGGTTGTAAGAGAGTATTATTGTGTGAAGAACAACCACTAAAAAGAGAGAGGGAAGCCATTCCCAGTTTTCTCAAACCAGTCTCAGTAAAACAATGATTGTGCATTCGTTCACTGTTGGATTAGATTGAGTTTTGGACATAAGGTTTGCAACATACAATTCTTTGTTTTGAGTAATTGCGTTCGCGCTACTGCTGCATATTTAGGTATTTTCATCTTTTGTTCTCATTTGTAAACATTTGTGTGTTTGTTGTTTTGGTTGGTTGTTGACATGATTTATGCACCATTTTGAGAATCTCTTTTATCCTTATTTGATTATAGTAGAGCTATTTCTTTGGTATGAATTTTCTATGAATTTTAATCTTGCTTTGAGGAGTTTTCCACGTTAAAATATTGATGTTCTTTGTACGCTTTTATTTGCTTAGTTTGTTGCAATATATTTTTTGTTGCTCGTCATAGCTTCTTGCTAGTTGGGAAATATTTATTTCCGCTGCATATAACTTTGTTATTGTATTTATGTGTTAATTCCCCATCAGAGTGACATCAGAGCTCTTCGTCAGGGGCTATTTGACTTGTGTGAATGATTGAGGCAAATATGAATATAAAGATGATATGCTTGAGTGATAGTAATTACCATATGTGGAAAGGCAGAATGAAATATTTGCTATTTGTGAAGAAAATGCACCTTCTTATTTTTGGTTCTAAAAGGCCGAATTCTAAATCTAAAGAAGAATGAGAGTTTGAACATCAATATATATGTGGTTTTATTTGACAATATGTAGAATATAATGTTTATAATCATATTGTTGATGAGACAAATACAAAAACTTTGTGGGAGAAGATAGAGTCCTTGTATGCCTCTAATTCAGGGAATAATAAGTTATTCTTGTTGAATAGCTTCATAATTTTCAAGTATAAGGAGGGGATTTCTATTTCAGATCACTTGAGTGATTTTCAAGAGCCTTTATATCAGACGTCACAATTGGGTATCAAGTTTGATGATGAACTTTTGAGGCTTTTCTGTTGTTATCTTTACCAAAGTCTTGTTGACATTTCAGGTTTCTATAACGAGTCCATATCCTAAATATGTTGTTTCTTGTGAAACAACTAAGGGTGGTGTTTTTAATGAGGTGATGACAAGGGAGACATAGGGTTTTTCATCTCAACTTGAAGAAATTGTCACTAAAAATAGGGGGAGAATCAAAAAAAGAAATCGAATGGTTATAGAGAGAATAACATGAGCAACTTCAAGTCTTGATAATGTTGAGTTTCCTTATTATGAGAGAACAAGGCACATATAGAAGAATTGTTTTCTATAAAAAAGGAGAACAAAGATAAGAAGGGTAACTAAAAACAAAGAGGCCATGACGACGATGATGATGATCGTGTTACTGCTGCTACTCGTGATGATCTTGTTATTCTCTGTGACAACAAAACAATTAATCTTATATCCGATGAGAGCATGTGGGTAATTGATAGTGGTTCTATTTTGTCTGTTACACCAAGGAGAATGTTCTTCACATCTTATACTTCATGTGACTTTGGAGTGTTGAAGATGGGTAATGTTAGTATATTTAAGGTTAGTGATGTTTTTTGCAAACCAACATGGGAATGGAATTGTTCCTTAAAGAAGTCAAACCTGCTCCAAATGTCTTTGATCTCTATGCATATGCTTGATGTTGACGGTTTTGATAATGACTTTGCTTATGGAAAGTGGAAACTCAACAAAGGTAACTTCGTTGTGGCTAGAGGGGAGAAAATTTCTAAACTGTATTGGACACAAGCTTTGGTTGCTAAAGATAGTGTGAATGTCATGGATATAGAAACATCTTGTGACATCGAAGGCTTAACAATATCATTGGAAAATGGTTAAATTGTTTAGCTAGATAGGATGTGTTTCCAAGATTGAAGAATGTAGATTTGATGAAATGTTCTCATTGCATTGTTGGTAAGTTGACCAATGTATTCTTCAAAACACATTCTTCCTAAAGAAAGTTAGAGTTGCTTTAGTTGGTGAATTATAATGTTTTGTGGCTTTTAAAGGTAATTTTTTTAGTGGTACACTTTATTTTTTACTTTTATTGATACTGTTCCAAGAAACTATGAGCTTATGCTCTGAAGACAAAAAATCAAGTGTTAGAGAAGTTCAAACAATTTCAAGCTTTGAATGAGAGCAGACATGCAAGAAGCTGAAATGTGGTTGTATTGACAATGCTGATGAGTATTGTGGACCCTTTGATGCCTATTGCAAGAAGCATGATATTGCACATAAACAGACTTCTCTTAAAACTCCTCAGCTAAACGGTTTAGTAGAGAGGATTAATCGAACATTCATTGAGAAATTAAGGTGTATGCTCTATAAAGCTAATTTTCCAAACACTATACATTGGTTGATAATGTAAGGCGTATGCTCTCTAAAGCTAATAGATAGTGTGTGTTATTAATCTTATACCTACCGTTGTTTTGAACAATGAGGTTCTAAACAAGGTTTGGTTTGGCAATAATATCAAGTATTATCATCATATAGTCTTTTGTTGTAAGACTTTTGTGCATGTTCCAAAGGATGAAAGATCCAAGTTGGATGCGAAGGCAAAGTAGTGTGTCTTCATTGGTTATGGCTATAATGAATTTGGTTAGAGGTCGTATGATCCTGATAGTTTTTCATCATATGCATAATTTTCATTATTTTTAGTGTTATTTATCTTTAATCATTAGTTAATTTATAGAGTTATTTGATATAGTTTGTTGATTTTAGTTCTTGGATTTAATGAAATGTTTATGTTCTTATTTCCTTGATTAAATGGAGATTTTTTGTAGTTTTGCGATGTTTCGTTGATTTATTGCTGTGTTGGAGTTTTGGTGAGAAATCAACATGACCTATGAGGAGTATTTCAGCAATATATGTAATTGTAGATGTCTAATTGAAGTCAAACCAACTGTAAATGAAAGCTAAGATCCATAACTACAACTTTTGTGAAGACATTAGAACCAAATTCCGACTAAAAAGAGGAGAAAAATGCAATAAAATTCTAACAAAGATGATGTGCACTGGAGCGCAAATACTTGTGCATGGGGCGCATTTCTGTATTATTTTGTCAATCTACTTCTGTCCAGGAGCGTTGGAGCGCCCCTGGCTTGCGCTGTAGAATGCATAAAAGTGCATTTTTCTCACTTTCTAAGGATCTTTTTGGCTATTTTGAATTTTGGAGACTTGTACCCTATCAGAGAAACTCAGAGGAGGCTGGTTCTAAACACCATTGAAGGAGTTTTATCAAGAATCATTCATGAATCTTTCTTGTAATTCTTCTTTAATCTCTATCTTTTGTATCTTTGACATGAGTAACTAAACCCTATTTGTTAGGGATGAGTGAAACAAGACGAAACCCTTATTTGTTTGATTTGATTTCTATTTATACGAATGAATTTATTGAATTATTTTTCTCATCTATGTGCTTAATGCTTTTTATTGTTTGATCAACTTTAAACTGTTTTATGATTCGTATTTTGAAATGGAAGTGGACTTTACGAATGCTTGAGATGAGAAATTCATGATATTTTAGTATAGGGATAGATGCAGGTCACTAAACCAATTGAATTATTTGGAGAGCCAATAGTTTAATACGAGATTTTTTGTACTGTAGAGCTTAATTCTAATCTTAAATCCACTAAGGAATTAGGGGTTACTTTGGAATTAAAGGTTCTGTCACTAAGGAATTAGGGCAAGAATATTAAAGAGAATTCGGTAATAGTTCAATAAAGGAATCTAGTAACTAGGATCAAATTAGAAACCAAGGTTGGATTCGAAGTGAAGCTCATCCTTGACATTTTCCTTATTAGAAAAGTTCAATTCTATTATTTTTGTTAGTTTCAAATATTATTTCAATCAATTCAAAAACTTTTTGTTCAATTTTAGTAATTAAACATAATTCGATAGTATAACGCAATCCTTGAGTTCGACACTCGGTACTACCATTTTAATTATTACTTACAAAAATTCAATATACTTGCTGAAACGGTATCAAATCGTATAGCGAAAAAGCTTACAGAAGTCCTAATGTATTGTTCACGTAAGACCAAACTATTGAAGACATTGATAAGATGGAGAAGTCTACAGTTGAGAAAGATAACAACTTGTCTAATATTGATCCAGTTTGGTTATATAATCCTAATCTAGATACTATTGATGTCAATATTGAGAATGTTAAGCCACATGATTATGTTGATGATCATCATCTTGAAGATTAGTTAAATATTTCAACGGATGACGATGATGAAAAGCATGAGATGTCACACGATGAGAATTTAGGAGATGCTCCTGAATCTTCTAAGTCCAACTCAAGAGGTCTAATAGGTAGAGACAACCATCTACAAGGTAGATTATGTTAAGTATGTGACCTTGATTGATGAAGGGAAACATGAGTGTTTTCAAGAGGCCATATAGAGTGAAGAAAGTCAATAGTGGTTGGATGGAACGCATGATGAGATGAAATCCTTGCATGATAATCACACTTTTGATTTGGTGACGTTTGCAAAAGGAAAACATGCTTTGAAAAACAGGTAGTTTTATGGAGTAAAACATGAGATACTCTAAGTCTCCAAGAGTATAAAGCTAGATTAATGGTGAATGATTTCTGTCAAAGAAATGGTGTTGATTTTAATGAGATTTTCTCACATGTGATAAAAATGTCATCAATTAGAACTGTGTTGATTTTGGAGGCTACTCTAGATTTAGAGGTAGAGGAAATGAATGTGAAAATGAATTTCCTTCATGGTAATTTTGAGGAAAAGATTTACATGAAGGAACCTCTTGGTTTTTTTCTTGATGGCAATGGAGATTTTATGTGTAGATTGAGAAATAGTCCATATGGTTTGATTCAAGCTCCAAGGCAGTGATATAAGAAGTTTGAGTATATTATGTGTGATCAAATACAAGACAACTAGTTTTTGACTATTGTGTCTTTGTTATAAAGCTTTTTGACGATGATATGCTTATTGTTGGCAAAAATATTTTCATTATCTATAGGTTAAGAAATCAGTTGGGTGAGTCTTTTGTATGAAAACGCCCAAATATTTTATTCTATTATGTGTCTCATTTATTAGAGTGGAGATGAGTCATATTAGGGGTTGTAATAGAGAATATTATTGAGTTAGAGAGCGGCCACAAAAAAAGAAAGAGAAAAGTCGCTTCCGATTTTCTCAAACCAATCTTAGTAAAACAACAATTACGCATTCAATCACGTTGGATCGTGTTGATTTTTGTACAATAGATTTGGTGTATAATGTTCTTCGTTTTCAATGGTCGAATTAGTGAGTATGAGCAGAGAGAAATCGTGTTCGCAGTGCTATAGTTTTGAGTATTTTTCTCTTGTTTTCATTTGTAAGTATTTGTGCTATGTTGTTTTGGCTGATTGTTGGCACAATTTGTTTATTGTTTTGAGATTTTCTTATACCCTTATTTGATTACAATGGATTTATTTTTATTTTTATTTTTTTATTTAGACGCAAAATATTGATTTTCTTTATACTCTTATATTTGCTCATTTTGCTACTACATATTTATTATTGTTCCTCGTAAATTCTTGCTAAGTTGAGAGAATTTTACTTTTGTGTTGTTTTGTGTTGTATGACGTACTTTGTTATCTTTTTTATACGTTAATTTCCATCGATATTTTATCATGTGAATCAAATGATGCTTAAAGTATTTGATATCTAAATTGGATGAATAAAAATTCAGGTGAGGATCTTCCATGAAAGGACCAAATATAAAAAGCATAGCATAAGAACGTTGGAATAGACTTCCATGCTTTGACCAACAAAAGCTTTTGAAAGTGACACAAATAGATCTTTATCATTACAATATATACTTCTACACCAAAGATGGACAAGAATAAACTCAAGAGAAAAAAAATATAAATGTAATTATGCTGATTCGATCGCCAAATCGGAAATTAGGTGGTGTTGAATTACTGCAAAAGTAATTCCAGGGGTTAATGCGTTTAGGCATGTCGCGTTCATTTTGACCTAGGGAACAATTAGGGATGGAATACTTAGTTGTAATTTCAAGGTATTAAATTTAAATTTCTTTTAAAAATAATTATAAAATTATTATTAATATCATTTTGACTAATAAAAATAATCTTTAGTTCAATTAAAAAAGGGTGGGAATAATCAAAATTGAAAGAGAGGGATCTCTAACTATTGTACCACATATCTAAATTAGATCATACATTTTTAATATGAAATTCTTTTTAATAGTTTATTTAACTAAAAAGTCAAGTTACATGCCATTGAATTTTTTTTAAGAATATAAGACGATCTACTTATTTAAATATAGATAAATTTATTGTTATTATTATTATTATTATTATCATTATTATTATAATATTAACTATTGAGTTTAGTAGTCACTGGTAAATCATAAATTTGTTAAATTTTATGTAATTTAAAGAGATTGACTTAATTTTTAACATATTTAAAAATATTATTAAAAATATAATTAAAATAGGATATCATATTAGATTATCTGGAAGATCATATTAGTTATTAAAATATAATTAAGCTCGTTGACATATTTTTCTTGAAAAATAAAATAATTGACATATTATCTTGTTAATTGATTCGCAAAAATTTACATCACTTATCATTTGAATAGTATTGACGTACATAAAAAATGATATAATATACATCATTTTTTACTTTAATTTTATCAAATTTGTAGACATTTTACCGTTTTATATTAATAATTTGAGAGTTGTGAACTTATTTATATATTCAATTACTTTTTTCAGTTTTAACAAATTTATATATGTCTTGTTCTGTATCGATGTGTTCTTTTAATTTGAAGAATGACTGTTATATTTTATGTAAAAAAAAGAAATAAAGTAAGCTTTTAAATAGTAATTTAGAACTTATCAGGCTTTACAAAAGGATCTAAATGTACCTGGTTCTCTCGAGGAGGGGAAAGCAAAAATGTTGACTAATTGCAATGTGTGGAGCTTATGAGAAGAACTTGTTCCGCTGAATTGGCGACCCCTGCGACCCTCAAGCTACAACATCACAGTTTTGGTATTGTTCCACAATATATATTCTTCTTTTTATTCTAAATATTTCCACAATGAATAAGATATTATTATTATTATTATTATTATTATTATTATTATTAAAAAAAGAACATTCTTTAGTAAACATAGTTATATGGACTTTATAAGTATTATAAGGGTTAGAAAAGAATGTATAATATTCATCAAGAATATATAAAAATTGGAACAAACAAAAGAATTAATAATTATTGTAAACTTTTATTTATTTATTTAATTCTCTAATTTCCGGGGAAAAGAAGTCTTAGTAATTCCAGTTTTAATGAGAGGTAAGTAAGTCTGATTAAGAATTACTTCAGTTAAGATTTAAATTTAAATTCTTCTAAATAATTTGTCTTTAACTGAAACTCGTTAACCATTGGAAAATAAAGTAATGCAGATAATAAAATATTAATAGTGTTTGCCATTATCATTGGAAAATATAAAAAGACATCATATACCGAGTAAATTTAACATTTTTCAAGTTAATTAATGAGTTTTTCACATGAAGTTAAATATTTTAATGAGACTCGATAACATAGTAATCAAAATAATGGTAAAATTAATCTATATCAAACAATAAGAAGATAGTAAAATTGTGAATCCCTCAACATTATTGTAATTGCAATTATATTCTTTGATGCAAGCGCTATCATTGTCACTGAAAATTCAAAAAGAAAAAATCACATGATCATATGAATTAAATTTCTACAACGAAACACAAGTGGTATATAGTTATAAATAACGAACTATCAAAATAAATTAATGTGGTTATTATTATATTTGTAAGGTTAGTGAAAAGTTTGACCTATCAAAAGATCATTGTCAATAGTGTAAAGTATTTCTGGATATTTTGTGAAGTTGAAGAGATTATAGGAATTTTGTTAGAATGTGTTTTGTGTAACTTCCAGTAAAAGTATTTTTGTATTCTTGACTTAAACTTTCATATATTGTTAAATGAGACCAAAAAATTATGTATTGTGTAGGAAACTTTTTCTTCAACAGAATCTTTAAATTGTTTGATATCCTCCTTCATCAGAATCTTCAAATTGTTGGATATCTTTCTTTATAATAGAAACTTGTATATTTAACTACAAAAATGAATTGATATATAAATATAATGATCAAATGATGTATGAGAAACTTATGAATTTTTTTATTTATTTAAAAATGTGATTAAATAAATAATAATGCAATTAGTGGGAGATAAATAGATAAAGTATAAAAGTTTACAAAATTTCCATCTATTTGGGAGGCTTAACAACTATTATGGAGTTTTACTTTTTTTTTTTTATAACAAAAACATGTGATTTATTGTAATGGGAGTAGTTTAAGCAATAAAATGATATATTAAAAAAAGTTAAAGACCAATTATTTTTTTTAAAAGATATGACTAAATAAATAATAACAAATAATAATGCGTTTAGTGAATGTCATCAATTTGAGGGGAAATTTTCACGTAGAGACTTAATAATTTTTAGATATAAGATACATATACATTTGTCATAAAGAAAACACAAATACATTATAAATGTATCAAGTGAGAGAAATTTTAATATAAGAGGATGTGATGACTAAATCTTGACCATACAAACATACATGGATGATCATGATTGAAAGTGTCACATGACCACTTAAAAATATCATGACTTTTTGTTTTAATCTTAGCCATTCATGATTTGATCGATGACTAAGATTAATTTCTCTCAGACTCTCGTTATAAAAGTCCTTTGATTTGACATGTTTCCTATATATATTTGTCAAAAGATTGTCAAGTTTTATTTTACAAATAATTAAGAAAAGGTGCTTTTATTTATATAAAGGTATGTTTTTCTTAAGAAACATAAGATCTTAAATACCTAATCGATGTTGACTCTAATTACTTTTCGTATTGTCCTTCCAATTGTCGTTGCTCCAATGAGAGGGGTAGTTCTTGTAACAAAACTTTGATGCTAAATTAAGAAGGAGAAACTATGGTTTTATTGAAGTATGTAATGTATTAAATGATTATACTTAGGGGATTAACCCCTTATTTATAGTAGTTGTAGACCCGGAGTTGGATTGGGTTACACAATTTTTAATTGGTCTATTTGAACCTCTTCAACTATTATTTTGATAAATATCAAAATCAGTCTCCTTGATACAAGTGTTTATTGTTATATATTGAACCTGAACGCCACTTTCACAATTGATATATGGTAGATGCTTATCAGATTATTTACTAATACTAGTTCCACATACATGCTTATGTGATCTTACTCTACTAGGCTCTAAGTATTTTGGCCTATTCTTGTGTTTGGGATGCATTAAATTAATTAAATCACCGGATTAAGTTGTAAAGCTCGTCCCGATACGCAAGTACAAGAAACATCATTATATAAATATCTAACTATTTAGTACATGAAATTTTTACATTACAAAAAACGTGTGTAGTTCCCCTAGGATACCACATGTACATGAAAATGCACTACCCAAGACGACTCAAGTATAAAAATGATGGACACACTGGCTAAATCACCGAGGGAGCATGTACAACAAAATAAGCCTGTTAGTTTTTGTTTCATCTAAATATGGATAAACTCTAAAGATACTCTAAAGTGTAAGAAGACATACTTGACTCACATGAAAGACCCTAAACCTCCCTAGACCCAACAACCACTCTACCACCACGTCCCCTACCCAAAAAGTTTGTGAAAGGAACATCAAGAGTCACTTAATTGTCACTCAGTAAAATGTGATGGGACATGTGGGGTATCCCATATCTAATGAAAGGGTAACCATTGTGAATTTTTGTGAATGTCCGCTATCACCTAACATTATTCATCCCAAGACATCTATAAATATAAGCGATCCTCATTTAGCTCCCATTGGCCTCCTCCATCGTCTATCATGGTGGATTTTCTCCAAGTTACTCCATATTGTCGTCCCAAAAACTCTCAACATATGGGCCGATATGTAATTCATCATTGGTCTCGTCTAAGATATATTGCATAAAGAAACAAAAAATATGTGGTTAAGATGCACGTGCAAGTATAAAATGTGGAATGTATGTAAAATAGAAATATATTTGTCAAACACAAGTAAGCATATAAGTCAATGCATCCTCAAGTATCTCTCACATCAAAGCCAAATTGTCTCAATGTTTTCTTGGTGAGGAGGGAAGCCTTAAGTGACGTCGGAACTCAAATTGCCACTATGAAAGAGAAAGTCCAAGTCGTGGAAGCTGAGAAGATCTCCATTTACTCTAAAGTTGATTAGAAGTTTAAGGGTTCCAAATTCGACCAAAAATACGTTGAAAACTAATGGCAAAAGACTGAAGAGAAGGATAAACTACTTGCTCAACACTGAAAATATATTGTCGTGAAAATGAACAAAGTGAAAAACACAAGAAATGAAGGTGGGTTTGAATTGTGTTAATTATAAAATCTTGTTCAAAACAAAAATTATGAAAACCTTTCTTAAACAAAAGTTATGAAAACCTTGAAGGTATTAATTTTGTTCTTATGGGTGATCCTAATGATCCTTTTTATCAAATTAAAAGATGAATTATAATACACAATTATTTGACAAGGAGAACAATATTGGTATATCAACCCATAGTAAATGAATCAATCTTGGTGAATGTGATACCCATTTTTTTTCACTAGTTTATTTTGACGCAAAGAAGAACAAAAAATTATCTCTACAAGACCAAGTTCTCAATTTTTTCCAAATCTTTATACTTGTAGTCACGAGCAATAGTCTCTTTCACTACTACTAGTCCTTTTTCTTCTTTTAAAAACAATGATATGCTTCTCTTGCAAGGCGAGATTACTATAAGGGGAACCTAAGAGATATTTATTTAGTATGAAGATTTATAAATCCCTGGGTCCAACTATGTATTATCTTATTTTCTTCAAGAATTAGTAGCACATTATTTGCGCTTCTTTGATTAAATTGGTTAAAGATTGCTTTCATTCTCACGAGCTTATTGCATATGTTAATCAAACATTGTTCATTTTGATTCCCAAGTGTGAAGAACCATATTTGATTTCTCAACTCCCGTTCCATGGCAATTTGTAATGGAAGCTATAATATTGTGACTAAAGTTATACCTAAAAGATTATGTGAAATTCTGTCCGATGTGGTATCTTTTTCCCAAAATAACTTTATCCCTAAAAGATCCTCCATTGATAATATATTGGTTCGTCAAGAAGCAATCAATACCACGAAACATCTGAAAGGAAATACATGTTTCATGATTATGAAAATGGACTTTGAAAAAGTCTATGATAGGCTAAAATGACACTGTATAAATTGAGCTCTTGTGTATCTCAAACTGGCTGTAGGGTATTATAAGATAATGTATCTCTTAAGCTTCCAACAACGTTAATTGTAATGGTCAAAATACAGATTGTTTCAATTCTTCTCAAGGGCTTCGATAAGGTGACCCTATCTTACCTTATTTATTTGTGCATGCTCTTGAGCATCTTGGTCGTAAAATTCAAGGTTTAATGGAGGAGGGAAACTGACATCCTTTGAAGTTTTTCATGGAGATGGTTGTAAACTTTCCTATGTTTACTTTGCAGATGACTTGGTGCTTTTTTATGAAGCAAACATGCATTAAGCTCGATTGATGCATGAAGTTCTTGACGACTTTTGTGTTGGGGAATTGTGGGACAAACTTTAAAAACTCTTTTTAAAATGAATCTCAAGAGCGGAAAATTCCCTTAGATAAGGATCATGTATGCACAAAATTGCACAAGAAGGGTTTATGTGTAAAAGAGGATACAAATCACTATCACAGAGCGTCTATCTTGAATCGTGATTTAACTTCGATCATCAACGCATAAATTATTGGCATATCTACATAGTCCACTCGAGTACAAAACGGAACGGGGTGTCAACCATTCTTTGAGGGTATTGCAAATCAGGATCACTTAGGAATGTGCTCCTCTTCTATTTATAGAGAATTAACCACTAAAACCCTAAGACTCCTATTTTTTGGGCCCAACTCAAATAAGTTCTAAAATGATTATATTTAATTAAACTCTTTTAATTAAATACAAACTATTAATTAAATTAAATCATATTTAATTCAATTAATTGTCAACTCTCATTTATTTAATTAAATTAAATTCAATGAAATAAATTATAAATATGTTAATGTATTAAATCATATTTAATATGATTAAAATCTAATTAAATCAAATCTTATTGGATTTAATCATTCATTATGCTTTTAGTACTCTAAGTGTGTGACACTTATTGGTTCTCATTGAATTGGTAGTAATATTAAATATTATATATAGTTTATATAATATAAATATTATAAACAATGATTGACATCTAGCAACGCATCATTGCTACCAAATTCATGAGAAAATCAGTGATACAATTTAAATCTTATTGCAACTACTATTTACTGTCCAGTAATTGTCCCGTATTCCAAATGTCTAAATGAATGTAAGTCACAATATGTGTCATCCTTGCAATGCTCAATTCTTTATTTGTTGATCCAAAATTAGACACATAATACCAATGGACCCAATATCACATATTGATCCATTCTAGCATGTGAAGTAGCAATGTCAAGTTACAAGGAAGGGGGTTTGAATTGTAATCTTGCCTATTTAAAATTTCCTGTGAAAAACTTAAGAAAACAACTCAAGAATGATCTTGGTTATAAAAACAGAAACAGAGAACGTTCTTGGTTTTAGAACAGAAAACGCAGAACGTTCTTGATTAGTTAAAATCACAGTTTTAATTTCTCTATTTAATTTTGATAATAACAATAACTGAATGTAAATAGAGGTAAGGAAAAAATACCACACAAGAATATATCCTGGTTCACCCAACGTGGGCTACGTCCAGTCCTCACAACTGTGAGATTTTCACTAAGTGTTCAAAGAGAAAGGGAGAACAATCACAGTTAGAGATCAACCTTGATCTGTAACTACACTACCTTTCCACCCAGAAAGGATTAATCAGGTCACCTAACTAATTTGTTAGGATTTTAAAGTTAACTCTTTTAATCACACTCAAACTATAAACAATCCTTATAGTTATGAGTTTATACAATAATAATTTAAAAGGTTTGTTTGAATCTAATTTTGCTCAACTCTTGTTTGAGAAAATGATTCGGAACAGAGAAAGAACTCAGTAGAATAAAACTTGAAGTATGTATTTGGTTCAGCCTGATTTCTTTTGTGAATGAGATGGCTTCAAGAATGCAAGTGAATATGATTTAATGAGAATACTTGGCACTTGAAGATCTGAATAATGCTTGCGAATTTGCCTTCCTTTTATAGAAGTTTTGAGCAATTAATTCTGGTTAGAAAGAGCTGTTGGGAGTGCTCTGTTGACAAAAAGAGCTTCATTCATGTGATAGTTTTGGGCTTTCTGTTTTGGGCCTTTTGCTTGATTTCAAACAGACTTGTTGCGTGCTATAATGACCCATTAAGCTTTGATAATATTTGATAATAATTGGGCTTCGATTTGGATGTTTAATTTGATCCAAAACTGTTTGGAAAGGAGTGAATATTTTTCTGCAGAAATGAGAAATCTTCTTCTGCAGAAACAGAGATTGTTCTTCTAAAAATCGGAGAACGTCGATTATAGGTGGAGAAAGATAATCAATCTGGTCTGATAGACTTTTGAATAATCTGAGGACTCATGTTCAATCTTGAAGTTCAGTTTTATTCAACTTTCTTGACAGTTCCAGACTGGAGAAAGTTGCAGTCCGTTTTTTGATATGCTTAGATTCATGATGAATTTTCTTAATGATCCGAGAACCGTTTTGAGTAAAAATGATTCCTATCTGTTCCTTGCCATGTACTGATGAAATTGGTATAAAGATTTCAAGCATAATCAATGTAGAAGTGTTGGAGAAAGATTGGTGAAGTGGCTGTAACAATCTTTCTTGATTCTGTTGATCTTTCTCTGTTTTGTATAGTTTATGATCATGACTTATTTCTTTGCTTTGCTTGGTTCCTATCTTTAATAAAAACACTCAAAAGCACAGATTAAATTAACATAACATTAAGAATCATAATTAATATCTTTAATTAATCTTTTGTTTATTTTCATCAAAACTTAATTTGAGAGTTTGTCTTAACAGCATGGCCATGTATTTCCTCGGTCTCACTTTATCGAGTGGTCCAAGACATAACTCCCGTTATATAGGAGGGAATAATCTTATCTACATCACTCACACCTCTCCCCATGGTTTATTGCAGACCCAATAACCATATTTATGGTTGTCCTATTACATACAATGTTTGATGACCTTAAAGCCTACAATTCCCTATATAGGGATCATAATGACTTCAAGTTGAATGACTATTCACTAGGTCGCATGAAAATCAATAATGATACTTACACAACAATTATGTAGCATTTTTATGGCGAATCAATCTAGTAGAAATATTATACCTAATATTTAGACATATGTGCCAACTTGATATCTCATATCCATGACCCGTGAGTTGTTGTCATTAGTCTACTCATATAATAGTCTCGATGTATTATTGTTGTTCTAATTAAAAGAACTATCTATTCTAAGAAATTTATCATATTAAATTGTTAATAACATAATAGATGATATCCTATAGATATAACCAAAATTAGACATATTATTTAAATTGATAATACAAATAATAATCTATGTAAAACTGATTGGCGTTAAGGCTTACGCCAACGTTTGTCATTGCTTTGGCCAACAAATAAATTTTGATAAGCCTAAGGTATTTTTATCGAAGAATACAAATGAGATTATTGTCGATTTTCTTAGTACTAAAGATTTAAAAACCATGGGCATTAATTGGGAACGCATCTCCTTTCTAAGAGATCTAAAAAGAGTACTTCTAACTATATTTTGGATTGCATAATGAAAAAGCTCTCCAATTAGAGGGCAAAGGCACTTTCTTTTGCATGAATAATTATTGTGGCCAGTTTTCTGTATCCTTTATTCTATGATACATCTGTCAAGAAATGATTATCCCCAACTTGGTTTGTGATGAGGCAAAAAGAATTTACAAAATTTTATTGACACATTCAATAGAATCACAAATGCCAGTTTTTGTCTTAGGAATAAATTTGTATGTGAAAAGAAGATGATGTCTTACTTTTCACAAGCTGAAAGTTCTCAGCCAAGTCTATATCCACAAGCTAGCATAGTAGCTCACTTCTTGTAGGGACAAATTGTGGGTGAAGATTGTTTGAGCTAAATATAATTGTGGTAATCATGTTATTCTTTAGTACACTACAAAAAATCCTACTCTAGTATATGGAAAGAAATTTTTAAGTGTTGGCTAGAAGTCACTCCCTACATATCCTAGATTGTCCATAATGGTATTGATGTAAAGTTTGGTAGTGATGTAAAGTTTTGGAAAGATATTTGGATGAGAAATAAACATTTTTTTGAAACATTGGTTCTTCAATCATTTAACATAAAAGTTTTAATTAAACACTAATGATATTCGATTATTAAACCTAATCCTATTCCTAGAAACCATATTCTATAGACGATATATCCTAGATCAAGAATCAAAGAGAATTTTCCAATGAAACATAAAATCAAAGTTCAAGTTATAAGTGATCAAATTATAATAACTATGAATAATAAGGATAAATAATTGAGATTGACGAACAACTTGAACATGTATAATACATGAGAGTATGATTAATTACATCTAATTCGAACAAAGATCAGTTCAAATATCCATTTCAATGGTAGCTAACAAGATCAAGATGCAATAAAGGTCTTCAATAAAGAATTCCACGTTTTTTCGTTTAATCCTTTCTTTGTTCTCTGAATAATAAAACCAAGTACCCATTGTTGCAGTAGTTGGATAAGTGGAAATTCGCTTAGTGAGTTTATACTTCGCTACGTGAATTGTGCTTTCTTCAGGTTAAAGCAATTTTCAGTTATGTAAACTCTATAAATTTGTTTAGCAATTTTGCTATGTTATTTTCTTTTTGTTTTTTGACTTGAGTTCGCTAAGCCAATTAATATTTACTAAGAAAATTTATCATATAAAATATCCAAATTCAATCACTTGAATTCACTTAGCAGATTAAATCTCGCTAAGTAAACTTAATCACTTGTATTTTTAATAAGATTTTATTGCTTCTTTAGGACGCAAGAGGTAATTTTCCTGGAATATGTTAGAAATTTTTTGTCCACATTTATAGTTTTCATTGTTTTTAATACTTCTTATGTCCTCTCATTTATTATCAATTTCATTTTATTTCTACCATTAAAAAAGTCCCCTTGACTTACCTCAAATTAGGGAAAGATTATTGTGAATTTTGGATGGTTAGAATGTAAACTGTAATTGCAAGTTCCATTAGAATAGACTCGATGTTTTGATTTATGTCAAAAATAGGTTTACTTAGATGGTTTTATGTATTTTTTTTCTTCAATTCTCAATATCTACAAATATTATTGAATTCAAAAAATCTTGTGAAAACCTGATTTTACGATGCATAACATTGGATGCATGTTAGGTACATGTTGGAACATCATACAATCTAAGAAGTTTGTAAATCGACTTATAAGTTTGTAAATCGATTTATAGAGGTACTAAAATCAATCCAGAATGTTTGTGGCATGTGAATCGATTCACTTGGTGAGTACATCGAATCACAAAATTCCAAGAAGTTTTGTGAATCGACTCACACTATTTTAGTTTCAAATTTTGGTCTTTCTAATAGCTCGTGAATGAATTCACACATCTACAAAATAAGGTTTTGACGGTTATAAATCAATTATTTCAGTTGTGTTGCATTGTACTTTTAATAGCTAATTAATGTTTTTTAAATACTAATATTTTCCATCATTCTAAGGTTGAACATTTTCACTAATTCTTCAATTCATTTGTTCAAGATCATAATAAAGATTCATGACTTTTTCTGATTCAATTCTTGTGTGATATAGCTCTTTAGATAAAAATGTCAAGAACTGAGGTATCATTTGTTCATGTGATTGTTCAAAATGTAGGAGAATGAAGGGATATGTATTGGTTACACGTTTAAGATTTGAAAAGTGGTGACCTTTTAATTTGAGAGTGATATTTACTTTAGGGTTTTTATCTTGCAAGTTTGGAAGAGTTTTCTTTAGCTTGAAAAGAGTGGTTCAGATTCGTCCTTAAAGGTTGTTTGAAAAAATATGGTTTTTAAAAGTTTAAGGAAGACAGGGTTATTTTTAAAAGTTCATGAAATAGACTTAAAAAACTGTTTTTGAAATCATTCTCATGATAACAAAAATTTCTTTTAGGCATAAATCACGTAAGCACAAAATTTCACTAGAATGGTTCATGTGTTTACCTCTTGAAGCGTCCATAAGACAAATTACTAACACCACAAACGTAATGACGTTAGTGCTAGTTGACGACTATAGTAAAGTGGCGCAACAAAATCTAGATATTCTATGGTTAGTTTAGAAGAGGCACAATATATATATATATATATACACACACACACACACTACAATTCCATCCTTTTACTTAATTAAATCATTATTTAATTAAATATTTACTTTCTGATTCAACCTTCTATCATGTGATCTTATAGACTCCCACTTAATTGACAATAATATAAATAATGAGTGACATCTAGCAATGCATCATTGCTACCCAATTAATGAGAAAATCGATTATATGACTTTAATCTTATCTCAAACACTATTTATCGTGCAATAATTGCCCCTTCTTCCAAATGTCTAATTTAAGACAATTCACAATATGTATCATCCTTGTAATGTTCAATTCTTTATTTTTCGATCCCCGAGTAGACACGTAAAACCAAATTATCCAATATTATATATTGGTCCATTCTAGCATGGCCATGCATTTCCACCATCTCATTCTATCGAGTAGCTTAAGACATAACTCTTGCTATGCAGGAGGAACAAATCCTATCTACATCATTCACACCCCTCCACACGGTTTATTGTAAACCCAATGACCACCTTTATGATTGTCCTGTTACAAAGAATGATTGATGGACTTAAAGCCTACAACTCCTCATGTAGGTGTCGTAGTGACTTCAAGTTGACGAACTACTCTATATGGCCGCATGAGAACCGCTAATGACACTTACACAACAATTATGCAGCATTCTCATGGTTGATCAATCCAAAATAAATATAACTAACAATATTTATACCTACATGACGACTTGATATCTCATATCCATGACTCGTGAGATGTGGTCATCAATCTACTCACATAATAGTCTCGATGTATTATTGTCGTCTTAATAAACAATAATGCTTTGACTACAAATATTTTAAGAATACCATTCTAATCTTCAATAAGTCGCACGATAAAGTCACATTTGATGTTCTATTGAACGAACTATATATTATAAGGACTACATTATAGTATACTGCTAATATCATAATAAATAATGCCTTGTATATATAACCAAAATTAGATATATGATTTAAATTCATGATATGAATAATAACCTATATAAAATAGTTTGGCACTATGGCTTACACCAACAATATCCTACTAGCATTAGAGCCAATTAGGCATCAACATAACACCCATAGAAGGTATTTAACTACCATCCATTATAGTCTTGAATTGAAGACCCATTAGCACCCTATATCACTTAGGGTGATTCGTTCATGGTCCAACCTTGTTGGTTCACATTGATTCCCTCGCTTTTTTCTTTATGATGACACAACTTATCATATCTATCTAGATCTTATGTAACTTGGTTAAGTGACACATTATAGGGAATCTAATAATGTTCCATTACTATAGATCTTGCGGTGTTTGGATTTCTCCAACTCTAGCACTAGTTCATATGGAGATTTAACCCATTTCAGGAATACATCAGTTTCACGCTAAACTCTTTTTCGTTTGAGACTTTGTAGAAAAAGAATCTTTAGTTTCCTAAGGGTATTCCACAAATTACATTTATTTAGTTTATTTTCAAGTTTATTTGAAACAAATAAACTTGACAACTCAAATATTCATAAATGTTATTTTTTGGGCTTCCAACTCATTCCATAACTCAAATGGAATCTTTAAAGCCTCAGATGAAACACGATTACTAGTTAAGAAACCGTTGTATAAAACCCATATTTCAAAAAAGAGTTATTATACTTGACTGACTCATAACAAACCAGATCATGTCAAAAAAGGTTTGATTTAGATAGTCACCAAACTTCTATCTTAAGTATTTACCATTATGATTCAATCATGTGATCTCATTCCTCTTGCCAATACGTTTTTCTACTTCTTTCTTCAACTCTCTTAATAGAACGAGTCGAATGGTCCATTTTAATGGAACTTGAAATATGCTCTTACTTATATGGCCTAAACCATATTGTCAAGGTATATAAGAATCAAATAACTGAATTTGCACTTATTTGCATGTATGTTACAGATGAGAAGCTTAAGACCAATGACACATGGTTAACGTCTTTCAATATCTCATTAATTCAAAACATCAAGTTATTAAATGGAACAACAATTGTCCTTTTACTACAAAATATCAGTTCTTGTCATCCCAAGAAATGAAAGTGGTGTTTTCGATAAGATTTGGAACATAATAACACTTATTAAGTTCCAAAACGAACCCAAAAGTCAAAGCTCTCATTGTTTATGTAACATATCACATATGTAGGTTGACTTTTGACTTTAATCAACATTCTACTCATTTACACATTGTATCATATTCACATGTTGTAGAAAAGGTTGACTTCTATGACAAATATTTGAAGAGAAAGTCTAACTTTCTTTCTTCAACTTACACTCTTTTTGGTATATGAGGCAATTCTTCTTTCAATATTTTGTCGAGCTATATTGGAAATAACACTTTCATGATGTGAATGATCGTATCATACACTTTCACTATCACAAGATTGAAGTACCTACATTTAAGGGATCGACTTGATGCTTCTTACATCACATGTAACTCTTGGATCAGTTGAGTGAACAACATTTGTTCTAATTTATCACATGAATTAAAGTCCAACTCATTTGCCTCTAAGCCAATTTTAATCCTACTGAACTCGAATTAATTAAGTTACACACAATAGTTGGCAATCAGATATTTTCCTATCGCACATTACCAATATAGAATAGTGTGCCCAACTTTGGTATGACCCACACTATACGATACTAGTCTTGACGAGTGCCACACATTGGAAGGCATTTAGACATAATATTTAACTTGAGAAATTTTTATTAGGTGATCTCACCGAATTTTGTTATTTCATATCAATGTCTCTCAGCATGCATGTATATATACTGTCACAATTTAAAGCATATAAAACATGCTAACACACATTTTACATATCATGCATCATATAGAAAATATATAAGACTAGGTAATTTAGTTATGACCACATAATACAAAAGACAAAATTAAATAAATACAATCTACATGTCTTCGAACTTTGTGTTAATTTATCAAATCTCTTCCCCAACATCCTTGTTTTGCGTTATCTCATGTCATCACGAGCAATTAAAATTTATACATTATTTAAAATAAATAAATTGTTACAATACACATATTGTATTTTAAATTAAAAATAAACGTCAAACACACTCAGACCATAACTTTACTTTTCTAATAATTAATTAATTAATTAATTGTTTAAATATGTTTTTGGTCCTTACAAATATAGTTCGTTTTGATTTTAGTCCCCGCAACTTTTTGTTTGATTTAAAAAAGTACTTTATGAATCTTTTTTTAGTAAAAAAATGGTGACAGGACTAATTTTGGATGAAGTGGACATGGTGACCGTCTAGTTGTTGTTGACTAGATAATATTTAAAATTAAAATTCATTTTATTAACTCATTTAATCATTTTATTAAAAACTTAAAACTAATTAGTTAATTAATAAACCAAGTAAATAATAAAAACTCAATAATCTTCATTTTCAACCCCAAATTTTTTAATAAAAACTCAACAACCTTCATCTTCAACCCTAATTTCTTCATCTTCAAATAACAAATTCTCATATCTGATCCAAACCCTAAAAATTCTAATATCTCATTTTTCTTACACCACACCTATAATTCTAACTAGATATGCACTATCTCGATTTTGGACGGAGGCTGAGGTTCACAACCAAATCTATGCAGGGTAGTAAAACTTACAATAGAAGCACTAAATTCATCTTGTGTAACATTTTTTAGTCTTCAATTAATCCTGTAAACACAAATGTCAACCTATTGATCAATCTAAATCATACAAACCCTTACACGAAAAAGTAAAATAAAAAAAAAAAGAACCGAAAGAAGTTATAGGAGGAAAATTGCAACCACTGTGATGAAAAAAGGAAAAGGATAAGAGAGACTAAGACCATAATAGGAGGCCATAGCCAAAGCACAAGAAGACGAACTTGTACATAATAGGTGTGGTATAAGAAAAATGAGATATTAGAATTTTTAGGGTTTAGATTAAATATGAGAATTTGTAATTTGAAGATGAATAAATTAGGGTTGAAGATGAAGGTCATTGAGTTTTTATGAAAAAATTTGAGGTTGAGAGTTTTAAGTTTTTAATAAAATGATTAAATGAATTAATAAAATAAATTTTAATTTTAAATATTAAATATTCCCTAGTCAATAAGATATACATAGTCATCATACCATATTTACAAAAATCATGTCACCATATTTACAAAAATCACATAAACTAAAATAAAAACAAACCATATTTACAAAAATGAAAAACATATATTTAAATATTAATTAATTAAAATTAACTATTGAACATCTGAATCATTTAAATTTAAATAATTCAAAAGCTACCGTCAATAAAAAATAAGCCATGTGCATTTAATATATCACACAAATCATATCATAGGCCGCCAATATATTATCAATCAATCTTGTATATACACGGATTTATATAACGTCTATGCATGTATATATATTCTCACAATTTAAAGTATGTAAAATATGTCAACAGATATTTTGAATATCATGCTAAAAAATATATAAGATTAAATAATATAATTACAGTCACTTGATACAAAAGACAAAGTTTAATAAATACAATTTATATGTTTTTGGTCTTTAAGTTTATCTTTTAAACCTTTTCACTCGAGTGTTTGTTTAGCGTTAACTCAAGTCATCACAAACAATTATAATTTACATATTATTTAAATAAATAAATTGTTATGTCATTTATTTAAATTAAAATAAAATAAAAGTCAAACACACTAAGATCATAACCATACACCTCTAATAATTAATTAATTAATTAATTAAAATTAATTATTGAACATCTGAAACATTTAAATTTACATAATTCCAAAAGCCATGTGCATTTAATATATCACACGGATCAAATCATAAGCCGCGAATATGTTATCAATCAATCTTGTATATACACTAGTTTATTAGCTATTAAAACCAATTAAGAGCCAAAATCAATTTGGAATTAAACGACATATTACGACTAAACAAATTGAATCACTTCTTTAAACCAAAATATCAATTGAATCAATTTTGGTAATAAATTCAAATGATAATATAATTTTTCATTTAATTTAATTTTTCCATAAATCAAAATTAATTTCTAGAAACAATTTGAAACTTAATTTGAATGCAATGACAATTATTTTATTATGATTCAAATCTATAAAATAATGTATTGGACACAACTTTTGAATCAAAAAAATTATACTAATTATTTTGCATTCAACTAAATGCTGCTTCTTGATGACAATCAAATAACATGCAGTTTGGTCTTTTATATGGTTTAAAAAATCCCAGAAAATATTTGACGGAGACCCATATGTGTATTTGAAAGAATTATTCAACCAGTTTCAAATAATCTATATCGTAAAATGAAAAGAAAAAAAATCTCAAAAGCCAAAAACAATTTCAATGCATATCTCATATACATGAAACACATCATACACGATAATATACGAATTATATAAATGATATTCAATAAATAAAATATTAGGCATATTATCATAAGGAAAATGATGTCTAGTACTACAAAGGAGATTAACGAAAAATAAACAAAGTGTATCAATGGTTACTTCTCTCTCTCTCATGTATTCCACTAAAAGACAATATGTAAGTTTGACCTTCCAATAAGAAAGAAACACTTGCATTTTTCTTTCTTTTTCTCTCGTACTAAATAGCCATCCTGTTGTCAAAAAGGCAAACGAACACATAGAAACAAAAATTATTCTCATGAGCTCATAGATTCCCTTTAGTTAAAGTTCACGTAAATATAAAATTCCACTAGAAGGGTTCATGTGCTTACACCTTTTGAAGCGTCGAGAAGACAAATCACTAACAATGTTTCTATTCGGTCTTCAGAATGACTTCAGTGCTACCTGTCAACTATAGTAAAGAGGCACAACAAAAATTAGACATTATGGAATTAGTTTAGAGGAGACACAATATATCTCATATCTATATAATTTTCGTTGCCCTAGAGGGTATTGAACACTACAAATCATTCTTTTACTTAATTAAATAATAATAATTAATTTTTGATTCAACCGTTATATTATGTGACTCCATAAGCACCTACTTAATTGGCAATAATATTAAATATTTTAAATAATGAGTGACATATAGCAATGGACATTGCTATCCAAGAAAATCGGTGATATGACTTTAACTTTATCGCGACAACTATTTATCGTGCAATAATTGTCTCGTCGTCCAAATGTCTATATGAACACAAGTCACAATATGTGTCATTCTTGTAATGTTTTGTTTTTTATTTCTCAATCCCAAAGTAGACACGTAAAATCAATTGACACAATATCATATGTTGGTTCATTCTAGCATGACCATGCACTTCCAAGGTCTTACTCTATCGAGTGGCCTAAGATATAACTCTTGTTATATAAGAGGAACAAATCCTATCTACATCACAAACACCCCTCCACATGTTTTGTTGTAAGCCCAATGACTACCTTTATGATAGTCCTGCTCTGGACAATGTTTGATGACATTAAGGCTACAACTTCCCATGTAGAGATCATAATGACTTTAAGACGAATGATTATTCACTATGGTCGCATGAGAATCACTAATGACACTTACACAACAATTATGTAGCATTGTCATGGTGGGTCAATCTAGTATAAATATTATTCCTAGTATTTATACCTATGTGACTACTTGATATCTCATATCCATGACCTATGAGATATGGTCATCAGTTTGCTCACTAATAGTTTTGATGTATTATGGTCATCCTGGTTAACAATAATGCTTTGACTATAGATATTTTAGAAATAACATTCTAATGTTCAATAGGATCTCACGATCAAGTTGTAGAACGAACAAATACAAGAAAAATGGGGTTTGAATTGTGTTTTCTGATTAAATTTTTTTTTCTTTTCGCGTAGCTATATTGAAGTAAAGAAGATAGTGTAGGTGAAAGAAAACAGAGTAGAGAGACATAACAATTTATCCTGGTTCACCACCAACACGGTAGCCACGTCCAATCCCTTCAATCTAAAGGATTTAATCCACTAGTTCACCAAGGAATCAGATTTACACTTGAACACCTACTGGTCTCACTAATTTTGTTCAATCTTCTTAACCTTCTAGATTAGTACAGTTAAGCTGTTGATAAAGGAAGCCACTACTGGGCTAGGTTACAGACAAAAGGGTTTTTGAGCTTTTCTGAATTAGCTCTCGCTGAGAGTGTTTACAAAGTTATTACTTCAAACTTTCTTAACACTAGCGTGAAACAAAGTGATATTGCGCAAAAGTGTAGATGTGTTTTTTGCTTGTGTATTCTTGCTTGTCTTTGGGAGGCACGTACTTTTTATAGAGAACGATTAGAGTTTTTTGGCCGTTGTCCTAATTGCAAGAAATCAACATAATTCATGATGTTTTGTATCGTATCTTTGGGGAATTGATTTGCTAGAGAAACTTTCCAAAAAATTGTCTAGTAATGATCATCTTATCTTCTTTTAAAACCGTTGGGAAACATATGATACAATGGTCAAAGCATGTCATACAAGCTTAAGATAATTTAGTAGATTCAAGATGTTCATCATAGGATGTGCAATTGCTTTTTCTTCTTTGGGTGTTGACTTTTTCAAAACATTGACTTTTTCAGAGGATACATAATAATTGAAAGTCAGATGATCAGACGCTTGATGTGATTATTAGAGGCAGTTACTTGCTTGGCACGCTTATCAAAGACATATTACTGTTTGTCATGCTTATCAGAGGCTAAGGTAGATTATTGCTTGTCATGCTTATTAGAGGCAAAGAAACATAACCCATGTTAAGTTCACCAGAGGCAATTTAACTACGACATTGCTTGCGTTTTCAGAGGTAACTAGGACACAACGTTGTTCGTGTATCAGACTTAGAGAAACGAAGTGAGACGAATTCGTGTTGTATCTTTATCTTTGTCCAGTTATTAGAGGATACAAGAAGAATCTATTAAGCAAACACTTGATCTCGAACATGCACACTTAATCAAAATGCTAGAGCATTAAATTGTTCCCACGAACGATTTTGTTATCATCAAAATAAGTTAGAGGTATATTTCTTCAAATCAACTTGGATCCAACAATATTCCCCTTTTTCATGGTGATACACATCTATTTTTGTGAAAAAAAATTTGAGATAAAGAAAACAAAGACATAATATAGTAATAACACATTACAACGAAGCC
>JBBPBP010000002.1:36644952-36674625 GCA_037974735.1 Cicer chorassanicum
CCCCCCCCCCCCCCCTTTTTTTAGAAAATGCATGTTGTATTCATAAGATGAAATATATTCTAATACAATAGTTCAATGTCCATTAATAACTGAAAGTCAGAAAAAAATTCATTGCTTACGATTTCTAAAAATTACATAATTCTCTCATTTTTTCATTAGACAAAAAGAGAGGAAAGAAAAGAGAAAAAAATACAAAGAATAAAAAATAGAAAATTGGAGCAAAACACTAGTGATGGGATTTTTGAGCCTAGAAAGAATAAAGCTAAGGGTATTTTAATGTCCTCCTGGTTCTTGACAGTCTTTTCCATAAACGCCTTAGTCTTAGCAGCCAAACAATCAAAATCTTCCTTCGTAACAAACTAAAAAGACTCCAACATGGGTCCAGAGGGAGATAGAGAGATGCTTGCAGAGGCAGAATCTGCAGATCTTAGAGCAGTGGCAAGAGGAACAACTAGAGTGTGAATCTCAGTTTGTGGGATGAATACATGAAGCTGCAGTGGTGCGTCTAGAACAACCACTAAAGGTTCTAGAAGGATATCACCATAAGAAGAAGAGGCATCCTTTGATGAGCTTGATGAGACAGTTGTTATGAGCTTTCTGAATTGATTGCTCTTGGCTTTCTAAAGTTATACCGTCCATAAGTAGATGATTTCAACTGCATCCTCTTCAACACTTTGAGACAGAGCTACTATTTTCCGTTTCTTTGCAAAAACCTATTATGCATGCGACATATACGAACAAACTGGGGCCACAACTTGGCCAAACTGACACATTCTCAGACATTCCAAAATGATTTCTTTGTTGTCTTCTATGAATATGGGAGCGATAGAGTCATCAACCTCATAGGGAGTAGCCAAAAAGAAAACTTGTTTGATAAGATTAGAGATGTTAAATGTGGGAGAAGAGGATGATACCAAGTATTCCTCTTAAACAAAACCTCCAACATTCTCTAGAGCCTGAATGAGGGACGTACGCATGAGTACAACAGTTATCAGTTTGAGGGTAGGGAATGGTCTTGATTTCATCTATTCTATAGTTGATGATGCAGGACCGCACCGCATGTACTCCAAGATGATGTGGGAAAGTTTTGTCTTGATTCTTCGAGAGATGTACCAAATTAGGCCTTTGTGTTCTTTGCTAACATGGCCCATCGACCCACCTTTGGGCACCACACACCTAATATGGATTTTGTAGAGATCGTGATACTTAGGTTTAAGATGAACATACTTGGAACTCACCTTTGGGTCTTCGAAGAGTTCCTTGTTGATTATGAAGGTACCAACCTTTGATTCATACCCATTTTCAAGTATCATGCCTTTGTTTGGGCATCTTGTGATGGCAACTAGGGACTGCTGAGTGATCTTAATAGATAGACCCAACCTAGTGCTTGAAACCTCGTCATCAATATTTGCATCAACAAACCTCCAAAACTCTTTGACTAGGACGTCCAAATCATCGTCTTGTCCTAGGTTAAAGTAATCAAGTATGCCTACCGCAACTAGGTCATTGATGAAGTTGAAATCATTTTCAGCTAGGTTTGTGAAATCGACTTTCAATTCGGGGAGAATCTCAAGTTGATTGAGGTTGCACTGAAGCATTGGAATGTAAGAAGCATTGGCAGTTGAGAGATTGAGGAAAAGCTTGACGCCACTGAAGCAAGAAAGTTTTAGGTAGAGCAAGAAGTTAAATAGTTTACAAATAACGAAAGAGTGGGATTGTGAGAGTCGTGAATGATTGTGAGTAGTAAAAAAATTAAGAGGCAAAACGGTTGAGTTTTTTTTATAAAAAAAAAAATAAGTGCACGTATGAGATACCTGCCAGAGTATCACATCTTACAAAATCTATGCTACTCATCCATGAATAATTGAGTTTAAATAAACTAAAGGCACAAGTAAATTCAGTCTCATTAGAGGCAGCGCAAACATACTTTTAACCAGTCACTATATTTTACTAGAGGCAAGGTATGTAGAGGATTTAAACATCATTCTTTGATAAACAATATCTTTAGATGTTTCTTAATAAGATTGATTCTGTCCTCAACAAGGGTTTTTGTGAAAATATAAGTCCACTGATGATCATTGTCGACACATTTAATGTATAAAATACCATTATGGACATATGATCGAAGTGTTATCACAGAAGATAGGAATGTTACTCTCATTAATTTTGAAATCTTCTAGTTGGTGCTTCACCAACAACAGTTGAGTGTTGCAGTTAGCTTATGAGATATACTTTGCTTCTACTGTAGACAGAGCAATAGTGACTTGCTTTTTGCTTGACTAGGAGATCATATTCTCACCAAGGAATCTACAGTTTCCACTGGTGCTCTTTTTTTCTAGCTTGTGTCCAGCATAGTTAGCGTCATAGAAACCTACTAACCTATACTCAGAGGATTGCTTATAACACAGACCAAGGTTAGTAGTGCCCTTCAGATATCTAAAGATCCGCTTAACAGTTGTTAAGTGGGATTCCTTAGGGTCAGATTGAAATCTGGCACACACTGAATAGAATATCAGGTCTAGAGGTAGTTAAATAAAGGAGAGAACCAATCATTCCTTTGTATACCTTGCGATCTACCTTTTTACCTGACCCATTCTTGTCAAAAGAGCAAGTTGGATGCATAGAAGTGGACATTGGTTTACAGTAATCCATTTTAATCTTTTTAATCGAGTGTATTTTTCTGGTGAATGAGTACATCCTCTAGGTTTTGATGGATTTGAATTCTAAGAAAGAATTTCAATTCTCCCATCATACTTCATACTCATCTTAAATTAATTTTGCATTAACTTAGAAAATTCTTTGTCGAGATTGTCGTTAGTAGAACCCAAAATAATACCATCAACATATATCTGGACAATGAGATAGTCGTTATTAGATGATTTTCTAATAAAGTAGTGTCAACTTGACCTCTTTCAAAACTATTTTCTAAAAGGAAGCTTCTTAGTCTGCCATACCTAACTCTTGTAGCCCATTTTAGACCGTGTAAATATTTCTTTAGTTTAAAGACGAGGTCTAGAAATTCGTTGTCTTCAAATTCAGTAGGTTGTTTAACATACACTTCTTCATTTATGTAACCATTTAAGAAAACACTTTTCACATCCATTTTCTATAGAGTGATTTTATTAAATATAACAAATGAAACTAAAAGTTTGATAGCCTCTAACCTTGCCACAAGGGCGAAAGTTTCAGTGTGATCAATACTTTCCGGCTGACTGTATCCTTTGGGCTACAAGTTTAGCTCTGTTTCAAATCACTTCACCTTTCTCATTGAGTTTGTTTTTGAAAACCCATTTGGTTCTGATGAGTTTATTATCCTCTGGTGTGTGTACAAGATCCCAAACATCATTCCTCTTGAAATGATTTAGTTCTTCTTGCATATCTAGTATGCATCCATCATCTGATAGTTCTTTGTCTATGGATATAGGTTCAATTTCAGATAGCAGTCCAAATATAGATGTCTCCTTTATAGTAGATCTGGTTTTCAAGGGATCATTTGTGTTTTCTATGACTAGAGAGTCTGGATGAAAGGATTTGTATTTCAAAGTCTACGTCTAGCTTTTTTTGTCATCAAACTTGATGTGGATTGATTCCTTAATTATCAATGTTTCTTTGTCGTATACTCTACAGACTTTAGACCTTTTCGAGTATCCTAAAAAGATGCACTTTTGAGATCGTGAGCCAAACTTGCAAAGATTGTCTTTGGTGTTTAAAATATAGAAATTACAACCAAACTGATAAAAATATGAAATGTTGGGCTTTCTCCCCTTCTACAATTCATAAGGAGTCTTATTGAGAATATATCTAATATAGATTCTATTTTGAATGTAATACGTTGTGTTCATTGCTTCTGCCCAAGAGTGTTTGGCAACGTTCATTTCGTGAATCATGGTGTGTGCCATTTCCTGAAGAGATCTGTTTTTCCTTTCTACAACACCGTTTTGTGGGGGTGTTTTAGGAGAAGAAAAATTATGTAAAATGTCATTATATTTTCATAAATTTTCAAAAAGTTTGTTTTTAAATTTACCTCCATGATCACTATGAATCATTGTCATACAAAACCTTTTTCGTTTTGCACTTGTTTACAGAAGGTAGTGAAAACTTTGTGTGACTCATCTTTATGTTTTAAGAACTTTACCCATGTTCATCTGGAATAGTCATCAACAATAACGAGTCCATAATTTTTACCACTAACAAAAGCAGTCTTTACAAGACTAAATAGATCAATATGTAAAAGTTCGAGTTGTCTAGATGTGGAAACAACATTTTTAGAAGAAAAAGAGGATTTTGTTTGTTTCCCTTTCTGATATTCCTCACATAGAACATCTGATTTATACATAAGATTAGGCAAGCTTCTGACTAATTGAAGTCTTTTTAATTGTGAGATTAACCTCTAGTTGACATGTCCTAATCTTTTGTGCCATATCAGTTATTCGTCGGTAATAGACATAAGAAACTTGACTTCTTGTTTGTTTAAACCAAATAAGTTTATTTTGCAAATGTTTTTTTTCTTCCTTTTGCCAGTAAATAGTATGGATCCATCTGTTTGACTTATGCTCAGTAGATTATGCATTAGTCCGTTTACAAATAAAACATTCTTAATATAGGGAAGAGAACCATTACCTATTGTGTCGAATCCTCCGTTATTAAGGGTGAGGTATTGGAACATAGACTTTTCATTCTTCATGTGTCAAGAGCATTCACTGTCCAGGTACCATGTTCTGGTGTTTCAACTTTGTTGTTAAGGATATATGCGAGATAGATTATTTTATTTTTAGGTACCCACATTTGGTCGTGTCCTGGTTTGTTAGTTCTGAAAGGTATCTTGTCTTTCCATATTTTCAACACATGACAAGTTATTCTTTTGTGACCTTTCTTAGGGCAGTATGTACAAACAATGTCAAGTTAATTAAATCTAGGATTTCATGTTGTTTACTTCTATCTATGCCTTTAGCATGAAGTTCTTGAAAGGCTATTTCATACTTAACAAAACTGCAGACTTTATCCTCTGAAGTTTCTAAAACCTTTTCTTTCAGAGTTAGATTTTCTTTTTTTAGGTTTTCAAAATCTTTTTCAATGGGACTACATTTGTTTGTTAAAATGTCATGAGCTTTTTTGAGAGACTTAAGTTTTGAAGAAACCTTATGATTTTTGTTGAGAAAATCATTTAGCATATCTATAAGTTCATTACCTCAATTTCTTCATTAGTAGGTTCAGAATCAGAGTCAATATATGCCATCAAAGCCATGTTTACATGTTCTTCATCTTCATCAGATGATTCATCAGACTCATCCCAAATTGTCAGAAGACCTTTCTTCTTGGTCTTGAAGTCTTTCTTGTGGGATTTTCCTTTCTCAAGTTTAGGACATTCTGATTTGAAATGACTTGGTTCCTTACATTCATAGCATATGAGCTTTCTTTTGTCTAGCTTGTCACTTCCTTCTCTGCTATTTTGGGATCGTCTTAAATCTCTTTTGGGAAATGATTTCTTGAAGGTGCAAACATGAGGAGGGGGGTTGAATTGTGTTTGATTAAGTTGATAGCTTTTTCATTATTTGATTATACTGATTCATACTTGATAATTTACTTGGAGTAGAAGCAATAACAAAACTAAGGAGTGCAAGAATAAGGTGACACAAGTAATTTATCCTGGTTCAATACTAACTTGGCTACATCCAATCCTTTCTCTCAGAAGGATTTAATTTGTAATTCAACAACTTGAATTACAAATCACATGACCCTCCAAGTCAATCTTTTTAAATAGTCTGACAACCCCAAACTTTTGAGGAAACACACATCTTGACTCTACCAACAATGTCTTCAACACACAATCTGACAACCCAAGATTGTTGAAGGCACACTAACACCACTATAGGGTTGGAATACAAAGGTTTGGAACTTAGAAAATATTTCTCATTTGATCAAGTGTTTCTCTCGTTGAACTCTAAGATGAATTTGGAATTTTGAGCTTGAGTTCTTCTACTATTTTCTGATTTTTCCATGATCCTTTTCTTCAGCCTTGAGTATCTATTTATATATAAAATTAGAGATTCAATTTGTCCTTGCTTAATTCTAAATTTTATCTTCATTCCTAGCTTTGTAAACAACGATCTTATTCAAAAATAATTTTGAGCAAGATGCTTTTTGATAATATGTTCTTTAGCCAATTCTTTATTTCTGAATCCAATCTGAGCAGTTCTTCTAGATTGATTTTTTTAGTATTTTGTTCAGATTGAATTTGTAAACTCTTTAAGTTAATTATGTTCGTATTTTGTTTAGATTTAGCTTGTAAATTCTTCAGATTGATATTGTACATGTGTTGTTCAGATTAAGTTTGTAAGTTCTTCAGATTGATTCTATTCGTATTTTATTCAAATTGAGTTTATAAATTCTTCAGATTGATACATCTAGAAAACAATTTCCAATTTCTTCATCTTCTTCCATCTGAAATACTACGTACTTTCTAACGAGTAAAAGGGGATGCCTATTAATGCTTCCATAAGTAAGTTCTTCAACACAATTATCCATAAGGAATAAGGATCTTTACTCAAACACAGTTAAGTGATCAGTTTTAAGATCGAGCTCTAATACCAATTCTAGAACGAAGAAACACAAGAAATGAGGGGTTTTATTGTGTTTTCAAAATAAAATATTTTTCGTTGGGCTATACTGAAGTAAAGAAGGTAGTGCAGGTGAAAGAAAACAGAGCATAGTGCCACAATGATTTATTCTGGTTCAATACCAACACAATAGTTATGTCTAGTCCTTTCAACCTTAAGGATTTAATCCACTAGTATACCAAGGAATCAGATTTATACTTGAACACCTACTAGTCACACTAATTGTGTTCAACCTTCTATACCTTCTAGCTTAGTACAGTCAAAATGTTGAGGGAGATAGCCACTACTATGCTAGGTTACAAACAAAAGGGTTTTTGAGCTTTTTGAATTAGCTCTCTTATAGAGTGTTTATAGAGTTGTTACTTCAGATTTTCATAGCACTAGCGTGAAATAGAGTTATATTGCGCAATAGTGCATATGTGCTTGTTGATTGTGTATTCTTGCTTGTCTTTGAGGGATGCACCTCATTTTATAGAGAACAATTAGGGTTTTCTGGCGTTGTCCTGATTGCAAGAAATCAACTTAATTCATTAAGTTTTGCATCATATCTTTGTGGAATTGATTTGTTAGAGAAACTTTCCAAAAATTGGTCTTGTAATGATTCAGCGTATCTTGTTTTAAAACAGTTGGTAAGCAGATGATACAATGGTCAAAATGTGTTGTACGATCTTTAGATAATTTAGTAGATTCAAGATGTTAATTGCTTTCTCTTTTTTGGGGCATTGACTTTTTTAGAGGATATGTAATAATTCAAAGTCAGACGATCATACGCTAAATGTGATTATCAAAGGCAATGGTTGTTACTTGCTAGTCACACTTATTAAAGGTAGAGGCAAATTATTGCCTGTCATGTTTATCAGAGGCAAAAGAAGATTATTGCTTATCATGCTTATTAGAGGCAGAGGAACAGAACTCATGTTAAGTTCATAAGAGGAAATTTAACTACGGCATAACTTGCATTTTCAGAGGCAACTAGGACACACCATTATCCGCTTATCAGACTTAGAGAAATGAAATGAAGCGAGGTGAAGTTGTGTTGTATCTTTTTCTTCGTCCATTTATCAGAGGGTACGATAAGAATCTATTAAACAAACACTTGATCTCGACCCTGCGCACTTAATCAAAATATTAGAGCATTAAATTGTTTCCACGAACAATTTTGTTATCATCAAAACCTGTGACAGACATATTTCTTCAAATCAACTTGTTTCCAACACAAGTCACACTTGATGTGGAACGAATGATCCATTCTAAGGATTTTATCTTATTATATTGTTAATAGCATAATAAAGGATGCCTAACAAAACTAATATATATATGATTTAAATTCATGATATGAATAATAATATATATAAAATAAATTGGCGCTAGGGCTTACACCAACAGTTAGTTGTACAAGCTTTGTAACCAATTCTTACAAGTCTTGTAATCGTTTAATATCAATAAAGGAAGAAACTTTCATTCATTGGAATGGGGATAAGGTGTAATCTACATGCGAGGATGTCGACGAACCAATATAAAAATGTCATTTGATTTTTCCTTTCCCTTGGTCTTTTACTTCTGTGATTTTTATTCATTATATTTCAATTTTGGGGATTGGAGGTGATTATATTATTTAACTATTTTGAATGATAGAAAAATTTGTAATAGTGAAAATTGTATTTTGAAATATTTCATTATTGTGATCGTTATTAATATAAATTGTTTTTAAGAGATTTCAATAATCATGAGTTGTGTTTAAATTGAATTTTCTATTGATACAAATTTTCTATCATTGTTGTTATCCATTAAGCACAAATTCTACATTCATATTGTTTGATTGAATCATCAAAAGATTGTTTGAATTAGTCAAACCTGTTTACTATCTTATGTGTAAATTGTTCTACATTAATTGTGATTGATTGTAATATCTTTTAGTTTTTCTAAGCGAATGTTCAACAAAGATTAGCTTAAACCATCAATTTTTCAACAAACTTCTGCCGTGTTTTAAAAATATCTAAAAAAGTTAAGGACTCTATTTAACCCTTTTTCTAGAGTCCTAAGATCATCTCGATGAACAAGTGGCATCCAAAGTCTCATACCTTAGTGTTACGAGTCTAACAACTTAAAGATTAATTGAGATGATGGCCATTATTATTGAAATATATTTTTTATGATTTGGATGTATGCATAACTAAAGAAAATAGACCATTTGTTCCGACACTTGTCTGCTATAGTGTAGCAATTAATAAACATAAAATGGATTGTACATATTTAGACTTGAAGAAAATACAATACAATTAGAAAGCTTAATATCATCATGTTCGCTCTTGGACAAGATGAATATGATAGATTTTCACATTGTAAATTTGTCCAAAAAATATGGAGCGTCTTAGAAGTCACAGATGAGGACACAAGTGAAGTTAAACGTCCTATATTTAATACACTTATACAAGAGTATGAATTGTATTGCATGAAGTAAGGGAAACCATTTTCGATTTGCTAAAATGGTTCACACATATTGTGAACCATTTGGATGCACTACGAAAAATGTTTTCAAATGAAGATTTAACTAATAAAGTTTTCAGATGTTTTAGTAGGGAATGTCAACCAACGATAACGACTATTGTTGACTCAAGGAATTGGCAACAATGACCACAACTACCTTGTTTGGCAAGTTTCTAGAACATGACAAGAGCTCAATCGTTAAAATTGCACATAGAGAAAAGTAGCAAAAGAAGGAAAATAAAAGTTTATTCTTGGAAGGCTCATCCTCAAAGTCAAAGAACAATGAGAATTCCAATGAATGTAGTTCGGAAATAGAAGACTCAAGTGATGAAGAAACAAGTCTCTTTGTTAGAAGGAATAACAAACTCCTTAGGAGAAAAAGAATGGTAAACAATGGCAAGTTTAACAACAAGTGAAAGAAAATAAGAAAGATAATAACAACTCTTTCATCACATGCTATGAAAGTGGAAAGCATGAACACATCAAATTAGAATCTCCAGGATATCTTAAGAAGATGGTGAAAAATGAGAAAAATGGAGGAAAAAAAAAGAAATGGGAAGGAACATATATAGCTTGGGAAGAGAGTGACGAAACCTCAAGTGAAAGCTCCGACAACAACAACATCACAAACTTATGTCCATGGCTAAAAACCATAGAGAAGAGGTTAGTGACAATGAACTTTACTTTTTACCTACTTATGAACCATTGCAAGATTCATTTTAGGAACTTCATGAGGAAGCTAAAAATATGATAAAATTAAAGTCTTATCAAAAGAAAACCGTTTTGGATTTTCAAAATTTGAAGCAATCTCATGAAGTTGCTAATATTGTTCAATATTATCATAATTCATTTCATTGTAAAAGTTACGTTTCATTAGAAAATGATGATGTCATCTTTCATTAAACCAAAGGAAAACTTCAAAAACCTTAAACCAAAGGAAGCACTTTGCTAAAAAAATAAATCATCTTTCAAAATATATTATCACAAATCTAAGAAACAAAATATATCACAGGTTACTTGTTTCTACAGTGGAAAAAGAGACACACATCCTCACAATGTTTTATAAGAAAAGTTGTTGTACCAAATGGTAGGATAGTGTGAATTTCAAAGGGACAAGTTCCTATAACTAACATTCAATAATCCAATAAAAGTTGGGTACCTAAAACTATCAAATAATTGTGATTGTAAGAATATTTGTGAGTATTAAAGAACAAATAGATGCTCCAACCATTTATAAGGTTCACTTATCCTTTTCACATCAACAATGAAAGGTTTGTATACCACTCTTTTAATCAAAACTAAAGGCGGTCATATCCTTTTGATACAAGTATATGTTGATGATATAACTTGGCTCCATTAATGAAATTTTGTGCCAACAATTTTCAAATATAAGGCAAGAGGAGTTTGAAATGTTAATTATGAGATAGTTGAACTACTTTCTCGAATTATAAATCAAATAAACCAATAGCAGCACATTTATCAACCAACCAAAATACTGCAATAAGCTACTTCTACGATTTGGCATTGAGAAATCCAAATCAATTAGTACGCTTGTGGGTACTAAATGCGATTTAGATAAAGACGAGACAAGTATAGAGGCAGACGTTAAAAAATACAGAGGTATGCTCGACTCTTTACTTTATCTTATCGCAAATAGACCCAATATAATGTTCATTGTCTACATGTGTGCCCAATATTAATCACAACCTAGAGAGTCACATCTTTAGTTAATTAGGCTCATATTTTGTTATTTAATAAGGATACCTTAGTTGAGTCTTTGGTATTCCAAAGGAGGTGTTGGTGCCTTAGTCGGTTATTTTGATTCTAGTTTTGCAGGATGCAAATTAGACATGAAAATTATTAACGGCACAAGCTATCTATTTAGAAATACCGTAATTTCCTAGCATAACAAGAAGCATGTTGTGTCGCTTTATCAACAATTTTAGTTGAATACGTATGTGCTGGAAATTGTTGTGCCTAGATTTTTTGGCTTAAGCAACAACTACTTGACTATGGTTTGAACCATATTTTACACTTTAGAACCAAATACATTGATATTATGCATCACTTTCTTAGATACCATGTCGAAAACGATGATTGCACATTTGAGCATGTTGATTCTTCGAATAAATTTACCAATAGTTTTACAAAATCGTTTCTTAACGTGAGTTTTCTTAAGATACAAAATAAATTAGGCATTCTTAGTTATCACATGCACCGCATAGCTCATTTTAATTTTTTTTTATATATATTATGAGTAAACAACTACTGCATTGGTTTAAGTCCATCATTTTACTACATGCCTGTTGTATTTATGTTATTAATTCCTTTTAAATTTTCTAGATTTCGTCTATGTTTTAAGTACTATGGTTTCAACTGTTACATTGGCTATTTTCTTTAATGTCTCGTGTGTAGTTTGTGTGCAAAATTACCATGTGTTGTTTGCCTTTTGATTTTGTTTAATTCAATTATCATTTTTATGCTTTTTGAGTTACAATTCATTTTTTGAGTAGTGATTGATTGTATGGATGAATCATCTAAGCATTTGGATATTTTCATTGCACGTGAATTTTCGATAATGCTAATGTTGTGTTTTTACTTTCTTTTTTATAATTTCAAGTTTCAATATCCATGCTTTTCCCTTTTTTTATATTTGTTTCAAGTTTCAAGTTTTTTTAAAGTCATGCATCGGCACTAACTAAAGGGGGCATTTCTATTCGAATGATATTGAAAAGTTCATCAACAAAGTTTTGTCATCCTAAAAAGGGGGAGTATGTAAATGAATGTTTCCTTATAATAGAATTAATGTTTAGATGTATGTCAAAATCAAGTTTACTTATAATGTTTTTGTGTCTTTGTTGATTCTTCAATTCTCAATATTCACAACGGTTCTTGAATCGAAATAATCTTATGGAAACTTCATCTTATCATGCATAACATTATATACGTTTGTAACATCATGAAATACATCAAAAACATTTCTAAGTGATTTTTAACTTCGTAAATTGACTAATACGTTTGTAAATTGATTTATAGATGTCCTAGAATCATTCTATGGTATTAATGACAGATGAATCAATTTGTTTGATCTGTGTAACATCTTATAAATCAAAAACTAAATATAATTAGAATTTTCAAATATAAAATATTATAATTTATAAATTATCACTAATATTATTATTAGTATTATTATTGTTAAAATAACTATTATTGTTTTTATATTAATGTTAGAATTGTTTTAAATATGTGATGATAAAACCGATTTGTTAAAAGTAAGTATAAAATGATATTTTATATTAATTCACCTTCTTTTGAGATAAGTTGTTTGGTTGTTCCGATAACCAATATTCCTGTTACTACTCTATTAAAAAAAGTTTACCTATAAGAATGCTATCTAGTTATTATTAAGTATTAAAATCTCAACCAAACCTATCTAGTTATATACAACAATACTATTATAGCACTAAAATTACACCTTAATATATTCTCAAACAAAAATAGGTTACACCATCGTTCGCACATAGAAAAATAAAAAACGAAAAAACTACACATCAGGACAACAACTAGTGAATTAATCATAAGAGTATCAATCAATTTCAATTTAGCTTTGACTCAATAAGTGAGTAATCACACCCTTTAAACCTTCTATGATACATTAATTTTGAGAATATGGGTTGGAAAAAGAGTTAATATTTTGAATAGTAATTTTTATAAAAATATACTTTGGCGAAAATCTAACTCTATTAAAATCAGGATTTATGAAATACAATCTTAGATTATGAAATTGATTAATTTACTATTTTGTTTGTTGAATTTCCAAATTTTTTAAATATCATTTTATATTATGTGTTTTTAATGATTGTTGTTATTGTATATTTAAATAAAATATTATCTTTTAAATATGATTCTATTAAGATTGTTAAAAACAAATTATTTTTATCATATGTGTTTGAGATGAGTTTATACTCCAAATGAATGGGTCTTGTACCCCACAATTATTTATCCGTTTAAGTTATGTGCTCCATATAGATGAATCTTATACCCCACATGAGACGAGTTTTAAATTTCACACGGATGAGTCTTTACCTCACATTAGATGAGTTGGTGCTCCACATAATGAGATGATATTCACTTTACGGAAGTAGTACATCTTTACAATTTATTTTAAGGATTTCACAATATTATTTCTTTCAAACAATTCATTATTAATACTTTATTCTTTTATAAAAATATAAAGGTTTTTCGTGAATTGTTAAACACTACATTACAATGTGTAAATTAACTCACCAAATTTTAGAGAGTTTTGTTAGTTGACTTATAAGCTGTTAAATCAACTCACAGTGTTCCAATTTCAAATCTTAAACTTTCAAACGATATGTGTGTGAGTTGTTTCACACCTATTCTAGAATCAATTTTTGAAATTGACCACTAGTCTATTTTATTACACCCATCACACGACTCTAAAAAAAGCCTCAAAATTCTTTCCACTTTCAAGTGTACTTTTTTTTATAAAAAAGAATTCTCATTCAAAATTTTAATAATTGTGGATATTTTAGTAGGATTCTGATCCCCATCACCAAATCATTGAAGGTCTTGATTGAAAAAGCCTCCAATTCCCTCCCCTCATTTTATTCTTTTGTTAAAGACCCTTAAATTGTATTAATGCATAGGCGCATATACTGCATTTCTGGTTTGTCTTTTTTTTTGGTATCATTTCTAGTTTATGTTCTAGTGGTGCTTATTTTGATGTAGAACACTATTAAATAAAAAAATATTAAAAAAAATAAATATAATAATATAATAGGGAGATAAAAAAAAAACAAGTAAAACCAAATTGAAGGAATCTGAAACACTTAAAACTTAGGCCCACTTGGCCAACAATGACATGCAACCTGCACCTAAAAGAAGTGAAATATTTGCTGCAAATTGCATTTTCAAATTGTTTTGCAACCTTGGGCTCATAAAATCTGCTGCAAGTAGGTCAACTAATGCCATGTAAATCAAAATTCCAGCTGAAGCAGAATTGAAAACCCCTTCAACAATTAAAGAAGTTGGATCATTCTCTTTATATACACTTGATACTCCTATCCCAATTGCTATCCCAATTGGTGTTGTGAGGGAGAAAAATGTAGCCATAATTGTTGTAGACCTAGACTCAAATTGTGCCTGTACAAAATATGTTCTAATTAGTAATTTACCCTCACAATTAAACACATACACAAATTATTACTTATATTTTAGTAAATACTTTCTTCCATCTTAAATATAAACAAAATTAAGTTAAAGTAAATCGATGTATTTGATACAATTGGTCTGAATTGTACCAAATATGTCAACTTTCTTTAATTCAGTTTGCTTGTATTTAAGGTCGAACTAAAACATGTTAAATTTAATTTGATCTTGCATATACAAATTTATAAATTCTTTCTCAGAATTACAAATAATGTCGCAATTGTTTTTTCATCAACGACGAATTTGAGTGTTTAAATTTTTTTTAGTTACTTATATGTGACAAGTTAGTGATAGTGATAAACAATTTAAGGACTTGTTATTATTTTTTTCTAAGAGCCTAAATTAGGTGTCAAATTTTTCAAAAGACAAATAATTCTTTAGTCTTGTTTTTTATTTTAATATTTTTTTTGGGTCTATATTTTTAATCTTATATATCTAAGTTTAAAGCTGTTTGATTCATATAGTGTGCACAAATAGTACAACCCATAAGGAGTCTCAATTCACTAGTGACACTTTGGTATTTTTCTCTTTTTATGTGGTAAAAGTTAAGAAGAGTAATGTAAATTTGTATTGCATAGAAGGATGTCGTCATAATGGCAACATTTTGCAAACCATTTCTCCTACTTTCCAAACTGCATAGAAAACTTCCACACGCAACTCACTTTTGAAACTTTTTCTATTTTAGCAAATTTAATTCTAACTTCATAACTTCACTTTTTTCTCAATACCTTATATGATTTGATGATGGGACAATGAGGAAGACTACTTATGTCGAGAGTAAAAATAATTTGAAAATGTAATCCCAACAAAAATATTTAGATTCTCTTCTTTTTCACGCAATCACTCAATAGACAATTTGAACTTCATTTTTTAATTTTATAAATTTAATTTATCTATGTCTCAATTTGAATTGTTTAATCATAATTTGACCTTGATTTTATATTAAATTGGAGATATTTCAAATATATACATTAATTAAAATTTGAAATACCTGAGATATGCAACCACCAAGCCCCATTCCTTCAAAAAATTGATGGAAAGACAAAGCCACTAGGAGAGGCTTAATGGTATCAATGCTTTGTGCAGTACCTAAAGATATTCCAATAATCACTGAATGGACCACAATTCCTAGCTCCAACACCTTATAAACAAAACAGAACCAAATTAATCATTAATTAAGCACACAAATAAAAAGTACTATAAATATTTATAGTATTTATTTATATGCTTAGCAACAACACATTGATCTAACCAAGCGGTCCAAATTTCATAAATAAATAAATAAATAACCAAGTGGTTTGGAAGAAAAAATTAAGTGAAGAATAAATTTCAGTTAAAATTAAATTAATCGAGAGTATCAATTTCGTTAAATCTTAGGTGAAATAATATTTGAACATTTTATTTATTTTTTGACAGAATTTTAAATTATCATAGTTCTTTCTTTCTATTGAGTTTTAGAAGGTTTCATAAAAAAGAAAAACACATTGAACTTACTTGTGATATGATACGTTGCCTAATTAATTCAGATGAAATTGAATCATGAGAAGAGTTAGTTGATCCATGAGCATGACCATGTGTAGCATGTGTATGAACATGTATATGACCAACATGTTCATTACCTCCAATTTCAACATCATCATGAGGAACTTGTTTTGAAAGGTTATTATTATTAAAATGTTGCCTATGATAATAGCCACTAGCAAATGAATCAACCATCAAAGTACCAATTGAAGACAACATAGCAACAAATCCAGCAAATGGAAAATTCTCCCAAAAGTTTGTCTTAAGACAAGGTGAATTCAATTTCTCAAATGCTTCCGGAAGTATGTGAATGAAACCGGTTGATAAAATCACCCCTGCCGCAAAAGCTTTAATCATGAAAAATAAGTCATTTTTAGGACTTAAAATTGGAATTCTTTTGCTTAATAATGGTAGGCTTACACCAACAGCACCACAAATAAGGATAGAAGCAATTGAACCAAGTTTGTAATGAAGGGTTTCATTTTTTTCATCATTTTGTTTGGTTTCTTCTGTGTCACATGTACATGAAATAAGTGTTGGAAGGAAAAAAATCATGTAAAAAAATGATAGCTTTGTTAAGGTGGTCGTGAGAAAACATGTTTTTGAGTTCATCATTTTGTTGTTGTTGGTGTTTTGAGAATTGGGAATGGCCCAAGTGAAATTTTGTATGAGGAAGAGAAAAGAGGGTGTAGTGTATGAGAAAATGTTTATACTAAGGTTGTGTTATTTAAAGGGTGTCGAAAAGTTTGTGTATATAATTTATTACTTCTTTTGACCCTATTAATAAATATTATCTCGAATTGCTCATTAGTCATTTGAGCTGAATTTATTTAATTTATTTATTATCTTATTTTACTATATAAAATGGACAAAAAGGAAGAAATTAAAAGCCACTCTCAAAGGCTGAAAACGTAAGCATCTTAAACAGCCATATAAAACCCCGCAAGTTAGATACTTCTTCTATACTTTAGTAAAAAGGAATGCTTATTATTGGAAGGAAGAAAATAGTCACCGTTTTGTATGGTATTTCTTCTAAATAATTTTGTTTTATTAATGATATAGTATTTGATGAATATTCTTTATAGTAAGGTATTTAACGATGCAGTTTCTTCACAAAGGATGTTGTACTTTTTTTTTTTATTTAGATATTTTTATTGGATTTTATCTTAGTAAGATTTTAATGAGGTATATCTTTAATGGACACTCAAGGGGGAGTGTTATGAATATTCGTGGATGTCCATTTTCTCTAAACTTTTATATTCTATAGTTGGTCTATAGCTCCTATGACTAAATGACTTTTATATTTTGGTAGCGATCTTTAACTTCATATGTTAATATCATATTATATTATACTCTTTTTAAGGTATTTGTAAGTTATATGACTTGTAACATATAAATAGAAATCATATACAGTTGTAAATTTCACACCTTGAAGAACACTATAAAGATCATATTGTTCTCTCTTTCTCTCATCTTCTATATCTTGCTCTTCTTTTAGTTAATTTCATAACATAAATTGTTTTGTATATGTCATTATCGTTTTGACCTAAATTTTATACTAATAAGGTTGATTTACAATGTGTCATGTGGAAGAAGTGAACAGATGAATTATCATTAAAGTTAGAGGTGACAATTTAGTTCATATATCCATGATCCATTCAATTTATTTACGTAAAATCCATCTAATCTATTCACTATGTAAAATCTTTTGAGAACATTTATTTTTATGAGTAATGGATAATTGTACATCAATATTATACGCATTTGTCATTATAAAAAAAGAGGAGATTGTTAGAATAAGAATGGTTTGAAAGACAATGATCCAAAGTATGTTTTGATGATAACAACGTTCACAACAGAATAATTTATCTTCTTATGTATTTGTTAAGTGTGCAAGAAAGCTTATTGAGAAAAACATCCACGTAAAGAATCTTCTAATGGCATCATCTTTTATGAAATTCTCACGAAGGCTTTACTGAAACTAGATCTCTGTCTCTTGAAAATTAAACATGTAACAGTCCGACCCTTACCGTTATCAACACTGTTAATCACGACATTCTCCCCCCCCCCCTTTCCTACCGTTGGAAATAGCGAGTTTTTACCTTCCGTGGGATTCGAGCCCGGTACCTTTTGTTATGATCATAACATATGAGATATATGGTCTAATAACTATAATGATGTACATCATAATTCCAATTTCCACAACAAATGAAATAATTCTCATGTATTATTTCTCAAGTGGTGAGATAGAACATTGTCTCCTAGACAAATTCATATCATTTTATCGTATGTTTGTTTACTGAGATCAAGAGACTTTATAGATCTATCTCTATAGATCTTGAATCCTAACACTTAAAAAATATTGCCCAAGTCATTTATCAAGAAACAATTCCCAATTATGCTTCATAGGGATACTGTTATTTGTTGAGTCGTATATTTTTCATAAAAAAGATCAAATTCAATAATGCTCCCACTAACCTCTATATATACACAAGCTCACAAGAGAATATATGAAGCATTTAAGTATCTTGAATGAAAAAAGGTTACACCATAGTCTATACCATAGATTTGGAAGAAACATTTCTTAGTACCACATCTAAAAGTATTCAATATACCATTCATTTTTATCCTCAATGGAAAACCCATTTTCACCCGATATCCATCAGAGCGACTCCATCAAGGTCCAACCTTATTGGTTTACATGGATTACCTCACATATTCTATATGATGACACAATTTGTTGTATTTATCTAAATCTTGTGGAACTCGATTAAGTGACATATCCACAATACTCGTAGAACTCATTAATGTTCCATTAAATACAGGTCGTGTAGTGTTTAGATTTCTCTAAGTTCTACAACTCTTCCACTGGTTCCTATGAAGATTAAAACCATTTAAGGAATACTTCAGTCTCCACAATAAACTCTTTATCATTTAAGATTTTGTAGAAAAAATATCATTACTTTCCTAAGGATATTCCACAAAGTAATTTTATTTAGTTTGATTTCATGCTTATCTTAACCAAATAAACTTGATCGATCGAATCTTCATAAATTTTGTTTTGGCATTTCATATCTCAAATAGAATCTTTATAGCCTCATATTGCACATGATTGATTACTAGTTAATTAATAGTTATATAAAACTCATATTTCAAAAAGAGATATAATATTTGAGTGACTCATAACAAATCAGACCATGTTAGTCTAACAAGGTTTGATTTAGATAGTCATCAAACTTCTTAGTTTTTGTTTCATAAGATAGACAAATTCTCATTTACTATAATCAAAGCTTTAGTCATCCTTTCCAAAAACTATTTATCATAAACCTCAAATATTTTTTAATTGAATGAGCTTAAGGGTACATTTTAATGGAACTTTAAATATATTTCTTACTTATATGACCTAAACAAAAATAACAAGGTATATAAGAATCAAATAATTGGATTTGAACTTATTTGCAGGTATGTCATAGACGTACAACTTGAGATCAACGACACATGGTTCGTGTCTTTCAAGATCTCCAACATTGAAAACATCAATTGAATAAATGAAACAACAATTGTCTTTTTATTACAAAATATCATCCTTTCTTATGATCTCAAGAAATGGAAGTGATGTTTCTAACAAGATTTGGAAAATAATAACACTTATTAAACCCAAAAGTCAAAGCTCCCATTGTTTATGTAGCAAGAATTGTTGCATATCACATCTGTAGATTGACTTTAATAAACATTCTACTTATATTGTATTTTATACACACATTGTAGAAGAAGTTGACTTCTATGACAAAAATTTGAAGAGAAAGTTTAACGTTATATTTTCAACTTATACTCTTTCTGGTATATGAGAAAATTCGTCCAATATTTTGTCCAACTTAATTGGAAGTAATACTTTTCTATGTAACACTTCTTGCCAACTTAAATGCAAAAGTACATGACTTGAATTTATTCTTGCAGATGTGCTACTTGCTCTTAGTAGGCTTTAAATTCTTTTCTTTTATAGACCATTAACATGTTTTTCCTTTGTGATTATAACCATCCAACAACTCTTTCCGAACCAAGTAAACGACCAACTCTCGACCATTAGAAAATGTCAATTGATTTTGGTTCTCAATGTTCCCAATAATACATAACATCATAATGTGAATGATCATATCTTACACTTTCATGATCACAAGATCGAAGTATCCTACATTTAAGGAGTCGACTTGATACTTCTTACAAGCATTTTTTCGATCATATTTGGTGTAGCTTACTCAATGCTTAGTTGATGAAAAATATACAACTTTTTCTCAAGTTTTGAGGACCATCTTCAAATTTCAGTACCATTCTAGAAATGTATTTGCAAGTATATCTTATCTTTCTCAAGGACATTTCACAGTTAATATTGTATATAATTTCATGATAATTTAAATTACATAAACGTGCAAAACTTAAGTATCATGATTAAAACATATTTAATACAACTTTATTAAATATGCTCCAATTTTATTCAAATCAATGGCCCTCTTCATTGACCCGGAAAATCCCATTGAAAGATTTTTTAGTGTGACCAAGATCCATAATTCACCTTGTTTTGAGAAAGTTGAGCTGATTCACCAAAAATTTGGCCATTTAGGTAGAAAAACTCATTTCCAATTATATCACATGTAACTCTTGGATCAGTTGGTAGAAAAAAAAACTTGTTCTAATTCATCTTATTAATTACAGAACAACCCTTTTACATCTAAGCTTATTTCAATCCTATTAAACCCGACTTAGTTAAGTTACACTTAATGAATGGCATTAAGATCTTATCATATCGTGCCTCAGCGATATAGAATAGTGTGTCTAGCTTTGCATGACTCATAATATACAATATTGGATTTGAACAATGCCACACATCAAAAGACATTAAACCTAATATTTAATTTGAGGGATTTTAATAGGCAATCTCACTGACTTTTGTATCTCATACAAATATCTCTCAACATGCATGCATATATATATAGTCTCGTAATTTAAAGCATATAAAAACATGTTATCACACATTTTATATATCATGCATCACCTAACACCAAAGACAAATTAAACGAATTTAATTACAAGTCTTCAGCCTTTGAGTTAGCTTATCAAGCCTCTCCACTAGCAACTTTGTTCGGGGTTATCAACTACCATCTCAATCAATTACGATTATTTTTTAAAATACATAAATTGTCATGACATACAATCCATATTTTACAATAAAATAAATCACGACATACATATTGTATTTAAATAAAACAAAATAAGCGTTAAACACACTAATGAAACCTCATAAGGACAAAATTTTACTTGAAGGGTTTATGTATTTACATCTTGAAGCATCAAGGAGGATACAAATCATTAACACGGAGCATCTCTCTTGTAGTGGGTTTTAACTTTGATCACCAATGCAAAAATTATCAGCGTTTCTACTAAGTCCACACAAGCACGAAACATACATGGTATTGGCCATTCTACGAGAGTAGTGGCAATCAAATAATATTAAATATTTTATAATATAAATATTATAAACAATGATTGGCATCTAAAAAAGCATCATTTCTACCCAAATCATGAGAAAATTAGTGATACGATTTAAACTTTATCACGACCATTATTTAGCTTGCGATAATTTTCCCTTCGTCAAAATGTCTAATTGAACGCAAGTCACAATGTGTGTCATACTAGAAAAGTCCAATAATTTATTTATCGATCCCAAAATAGATGCACATATACCAATGAATCCAATTGAAGTAGCTAAAATATCACTAGAAGGGGGTAGATATTGTACTTTTCTTAATTTTCTTTTTCTTTTAAAACTGTATCCTTTGTGTCAGGATAATATATGGATGTTAGAGGATATAAGTTTAGAACTGAAATAAGAGTTAGAAAAAATAAAGAGAAGGGAGTATAGAGAATAACACACCCAAATTTATACTGGTTCACCCAAAATAGGTTACATCCAGTCCTCACTTACTTCTGAGTTTTTCACTATGGCTTAAAAATGCTTGATCTCTTGAAAGGATTTTCACTATGTATTTTCTTAGCCTCACCAGGCTTACATATACAATTTATCTTCTTGTTTTACAACACTTATACAACTATTAACAAGTTAATATTAGCTTGAAGATATACATGTTGTTTGAGAAAATTGATAAGAGTGGATTCTTCCACTATGATATACTTTCTAAGAGGATGATATCAAAGATATAATTAAGATTAGTAGAAAGTATGTTGAGGATGAGATTGCTTTGCACAACTTTTATATTTTGCTTTTATGATGTTTGTTGTCTTTAATGAAGATGAGATCATCTGAATTTATAGAAGTGATGGTGCTTCAAATATGAGGATAAGCACAAAGTATCCGTTGGAGATTTAGATGATTGCCCATGGTCTTTATTTGGAATTTCAAATATGTCCTTCAGCTGTCCTTGTTAGAAGAATGTTGATAGGATGAGTGTTCCAGTCTATCCTCAGATAGAAGGATGAAGCTTCCATTAATTTTGATATGACTTGTGCTTTTTAACTTTTTTTTCTTTCCCAACAACTATAGTATCTTGCTTTATGAGTCAAGGATATCATTTTTTTTGTACTTCGGTACTTTTACTCATTTTCCCATGTGCGAGGATGAATATACAACAAAAGTTCATCCTTTATTCTGCGTTGTTTATCCTCTGACATGAAGGACATAAATTCATCATCTCTTCAATATTGTTTATCCTCTGTTATAGAAGTTATAATTTCATCCTCTTCTTTGTTTATCCTCTGATGTAGAGGACATATTAATATATGTTAAAACATTTCATCTTATCAAGAAGGTGAGGAACCTATTTTCTAAAATTGATACACTCAAGAGCACAAGTTAGATAACACATATAATCAGAATCTTTGAAACAATTTTGTTATCATTAAAACATTTTATAGATATTTTGTCTCAACAATCTCCCCTTTTTCGATGATGACAAAATTCTTTAGATTATGATTCTGGTAAAAGAAATTACATAAGTATTAAAAAAATTGATTATGCTCCCACTCAATATATGCATAATCTTTATTTTTTAAATTATGCTCTCCCTCAACATATGCATAAATTTTTGTGATAACCATTTTGAACCAAAATATAAATTCATTAATTGTTCAAAAAGACAGCGATTGCAAATTGGTTCAAAAGAAAAAAGATCATAATTTATAAAGAGGATTGAAATATAGATGTTTGAAAAATCATCCTCTAATCTTCAAAAAGTTGACAAGTTGTTACATTAGCTCATAATATTTCTCCCCCAAGATTTGTCAACCATCAAAAAGTAAAAAACAACGCAGCCAGAAAGCTATTTAGACGGTGATGAATCATCAGAAGAAAAGGAGGTTCAAGGACGAGGAAGGTCAGGATGAGGAGTTTGAAGTGGCAAAACAAAAGGATAATCCCCAAGGGCAATGGTGGTCATGAGATGTTTACTGACCCATTCCAAGAGGAGGCCAAAGTTAGCAAGGTTTGCTGAAAAGAGTTGAAGCTTGCAAATAGTTTCTTTTGATCTTTTCTGGTAATTTGAAGAAACCATACTTCTGTTTGAGTTCGTTTAGCTTCAGTCCTCTTTTCGGACCGATTGTTGTGTTGAACTTGAGGCATGGCATTGACACTCGCACTTTTGTTTTGGGAGCTGTAACACCCCAATTTTTAATAACGCGAGTGCATTTTTTTAAAACAACTTAATAAAATAATACATCGTAACATAAATACAAACAAGCTAAGATAGTTTTTGGGATAATAATCCAAAGTATACAAATAAAAAATACATCGGGGCAATGAGACCCATCAGACATCGCTCACACCCATAGGGTATTCTCGGAAGACACCTGCACAGAAGTACTGCTCTAAGAATGCTATCCCCCCATGGTCACGTAAAAAAATGGAACATGGACCCACCAAAAATTCAATTGTCAAGGTATGTCATAGATACAGTCATTTGAAAAAAAATAATAAGTACAGCCACCAAAAGAAAAACACTAAGGTCCTTCTGATGCAGTATCTCTCCTCGAAGTAATTTCCTCCTCCTCTTCTGCCATAAAGGAATCAGTCCCCTCAAAGGTCGGGTTGACCCACGATGGGTCATGATGGGTCTTCAATGTATCCCATAGCTCATTTTCACTTTTGCATTCTTTGATTCTGTCATATTCCTCCCTGCTCAAAGCACATTTTAGAAATAAATGAGCTTTAGAGTTTAGGAGTACCATCGCGTTTTCATCAGCAGTCCATTGTGTTTAAGGCTTTTGACCTGAGGTTGATTCTATGTTATCAGTTCGAATGACATGATTTCCATTTTCAACCACATACCACATGTTGTTATCTTGTGATATGAGAAACAACCTCATTTTTCCTTTCCAATGATAGTAATATGTACCATCGAAGTAGGGTGGCCTACTGAAGGATCCTCCTTCAAGTACATATTTAGCTTTTGACATTTTATCTTTCTCTTCATCTTTTTCTCTTAAACTATTAGATGTAGTTTTCTAGAGAACTTGGCTCTGATGCCAATTGAAGTAGCTAAAATATCACTAGAAAGGGGGGTTGAATAGGGATATTATACTTTTCTTAATTTTCTTTTTCTTTTAAAACTGTATCCTCCGTGTCAGAATAATATATGGGTGTTACAGGATATAAGTTTAGAACTAAAATAAGAGTTAGACAAAATAAAGAGAAGGGATTATAGAGAATGACACATCCAAATTTATACAGGTTCACCCAAAATGGGTTACGTCCTATGCTCACTTACTTATGAGTTTTTCACTATGGCTAAAAAATGCTTGATCTCTTGAAAGGATTTTCACTATGTATTTTCTTAGCCTCACCAGGCTTACATATACAATTTCTCTTCTTGTTTTACAATACTTACACAACTATCAGCATGAATATATTAACTTGAGGATATACAGGTTGTTTGAGAAAATTGATAAGAGTGGATTCTTTCACTATGATATACTTTCTAAGAGGATGATATCAAAGATATAATTAAGATTATTAGAAATTATGATGAGGATGAGATTGCTTTGCACAAATTTTATCTTTTGCTTTTATGATGTTTGTTGTCTTTAATGATGATAAGATCATCTAAATTTATAGAAGTGATTGTGCTTCAAATATGAGGAAAAGAACAAAGTATTCGTTGGAGACTTAGATGATTGCCCATGGTCTTTATTTGGAATTTCAAATATGCTCTTCAGTTGTCCTTGTTATAAGAATGCTGGGAGGATGAGTGTTCCAATATATCCTCGGATAGGAGGATGAAGCTTCCATTAATTCTGATGTGCCTTAAGCTTTTTGAATTTTTTCTTTCCCACTAAATATAGTGTCTTGCCTTATGAGTCAAGGACATCACTATTTGTACTTAGGTACTTTTACTCATTTTCCCATGTGCGAGGATGAATAGTTAACAGAAGTTCATATTTTATTTTGCATTGCTTATCCTTTGACATAGAGGACATAAATTCATCCTCTCTTCAATATTTTTTATCCTCTGATATAAATTCATTGTCTCTTCAATATTGTTTATCCTCTGTTATAGAGGTCATAATTTCATCCTCTTCTTTGATTATCCTTTTATGTAGAGGACATATTAATATGACGTTGGGGAACCTGTTTTCTAAAATTGATACACTCAACAACACAAGTTCGATAAAACACGTAATCATAATCTTTGAAACAATTTTGTTATCATTAAAACATTTGAGAGAGATTTTGTCTCAACACCAATATCACATATTGGTCCATTATAGCATGGTGATACATTTTTATGGTCTCACTCTATTAGTAGTCCCAACATATAACTCCTGTTATGTATGAGGGACACATCCTATCTACAAAATTGGGCCATGTACGAATCCATCTTAATGTTTATGGAGGCCATGTACGAATCTAAAAAAATTGGGCCCTTAATAAAAAATGCAATTCTAAAAATGATAAGTTATTTCAAAATATAATATTTTTACCAAATGAAATACAAAAAACTCAAACTACATTATTTATATTCATCAAAACAAGTAAATTATAAATAAAACCATCAAGCTAATACTAACCTTCATGTTGTATGGTCTCCAAAAGATCATTCTCAACTTCTATCAATGCTAATTCTTTCTACAGAAGCAACTTGAATAGTCAACAAAATTCTATATGCAATAATTGTATTAGAAAAAAAATCTAAGCCTTCCTAAAAAAGATTCCTCAAATAGTAACATACTTTGAAGAAACAACAACATATCTTATGATCAAAGACATTTGCTCTTGGTGACTAACATTAGGAGTACAATCAAGTATCACTGAGAAATACTTTACCTGTTTGATTTTTCTAACAATTTCCTTTTCAATTGCAAAATCAAGCAAAATATTAACTCACTTTGTATGTTATGCCCAAGATAACGAAAGTGTACCTTCTATAATACATACATGTAACATGATCTTGGACGGGTCAAATTCAGCGAACATTTTAATTAAACCCAAAAAATTTCCATTGCTACTTTGTACAATCTCTCAGTATAACCATAAAAGGCCAAACTATGTTTAGCAAGGAATTTCACTATTGATATAATTTTTTTTAAAACATATTTCCAATGTTCGTTTTCTTTCACAATTAGCCTTTGAACCGTTATATCAATAGTTTGACCATTTTTCAGCCTTTGACACAACTCATACCAAATGGTCATATTTTTAACTTGATTCATGCTTATCTCATACCCTCTAAGTCTTTCACCTATATGTGACAAATCACCAAAACCCTCATTTGTTAATTAACCTTTATCGATCAATTTTAAAAAACTTTACAACAAAAACAATATACTCTACCAACCTCTTTCTAACAAACAAGCCAATCTCTATCGCACTTGTCTCTATTTGATAAAACTTTGGTATACCAATTAGCTGTAAAGCATCTCTTTGAATTATCCTTAGGACCCTTTACAATAGAAAAATCTCTTTTAAGAAATTTTGTAACTAAAAAATCAATCATTTTATAACTGAGAGCATCACAATTTGTTGGATCAAATAGTACTATTGTAAATCACAAAATCAGTAATGAGTTCCTAAAATCTAAAACCCTAACATCAAATTAAATCCTAATAGATAATGAGTTCTTAAAATCAGTAAATCAACCATTTCAAACAAATTGAGTTCATAAATCAATAAATCACAAAGCATGAACATCAAGAATACCCTAACTTCAATATTCTAACCTTTCGACATTGGTGATGGCGCTAGCTGCAACAGCTGTCACTTACTCACAGTGGTGCGTGTGGAGAGGAGATGATATGTGAGAGAAATTAGGTTTAGTCTCCGTTTAGAAAATTGATATTTATTTTGGGTATAAGGTGTAAATATAATATAAAGTTTTTAGAGTGGTCAGTATACAAAATTAAGGATATAAATCCAATTTTTAAAAGTTCACATATACTATAAAAAAAAAATTGGGACCCTCCCTTATTGGAGGCCTTGTGTGAATGTTTTGGTAGCACAGGGTTATGGTCGCCCCTGGTTACGACTTGATAGCTCATATCCACGACCCGTGAGATGCAGTCATTAGTCTACTCATAAAGTAGTCTCCATGTATTATAGTCGTCATAATTAACGATAATACTTTGACTACAGATACGTTAAGAATAGCGTTTAAATGTTCAATAGCGTCTCACAATCAAGTCACACTTCATATTCTATTGAATGAACTATTTATTTAAAGGACTGTTATATTATTATAGATTATTAATAACATAATAAATGTTGTATTATACATAGAACCAAAATTAGATGTATGATTTAAATTCATCATATGAATAATAATCTATATAGAGAAGATTGAGTTGGGGCTTACATCAACACCAAGACCAGACATTGAAAGATGATGGATAGGTAGGGTTTGAAGGAAACCAAAAAGATAAAATCATCGACTACAAAACTATAGGTAATGGTTCTCTTCCTTCTATTAAACATATTATTTGTTAAAGAACTCAGGCATAACCTATTGAACCTAAGTCAATTAAGAGATATTGGTTATGATGTTTTCTTCAATCAAAAGACATGCAACATATGAGTTAAACTGCAGGTTTGTACTTTTTATTGGTCGAACGAAAAAATAATATTTAAACAATAAAACTCTTTGATATAGAAAAACAAAGGGTAAAATCCTGTGCGTCAGTAAATGAAGAAAAATGGGTTCGATATAGACGATTAGAGAATAAAAATTTGATAATGATATCAAAATTAAACAAGCTCAATTTAGTTGGAGGATTACCCAATCTAAAATAAGAATTAGACGCTTTTTGCGATCCATGTCAAAAAGGAAACCAAATCAAAACGCCTTTTGCTTCCAAATATATTGTTTCCACTACAAGACCTCTTAAACTTTTTCATATTGATCTATTTGGTCGAACTAGGACACCCTTAGTTAAAGGTAAAAGGTATGGTCTTGTCATTTGATGACTATAGTATGTGAACATCGGTTAAGTTCCTCACATAAAAGGATGAAAACTATGTGAAAATAATGGTATTCTGTTTGATGTGTCCTCTCCTAGAACACCTTAACAAAGTGGTGTTGTAGAAAGGAAAAATAGATCTCTTCAGGAAATGGCAAGAATCATGATTCATGAAAAATTCCTCAAACACTTCTGGACAGAGGCAGTATATATTGTATGTTATAATCAAAATAGAATTTATATTAGACCTATTTTGAATAAAAATCCTTATGAATTGTGAAGAGGAAGAAATCCAAAAATCTCTTATTTTCATCGATTTCGTTGTTGTTTCATCTTAAATACTAAAGACAACTTTGGCAAGTTTGATTCTAAACCTTATAATTGTATCATTTTAGTATATTTTGAAAGCTCTAAACCATGCAAAATGTACAATAAGGACAATCTGTTAGTGGAAGAATCAATTCATGTAAGGCTCAATGAGAAAGAACCTAATGATAAAAAGTCAGATTTAGTTGAAAAATTTGCAGATATTCACATCATTGACGAACCAGACCAAACACTTTCAGTTGAAAAAGAAAATGTAGCATCTCCTAATATCACTGGTGACCAGAATCGACTAGAGCAAAAGAATTGGAAGTTGTACTCAAATCATCTAATATCAAAATCAGATAGAGCCAAATAATTGGAAGTTGTACTCAAATCATCTAATCATCTAGATGATCTAATCATCGATACTATAAATGATAAGTTATAGACTAGATCATCATTAAGAAACAACGCATATATGAATTTTCTTTCAGAAATTGAACCTACTTCAATTGAAGAAGCACTATCATATGATGAATGGACTATAGCTATGCAAGAAAAACTAAATCAATTCATAAGAAATGATATGTGACTTTACCTGGGCTTTTTTCCTAATAGGGTTTTCAATCATACTAATAAGCTTCTCGGAAGTTTCTACTCACAATTCATCTTGGAAAGAGAATTAGTATTTCCTTTGTTTCACAATAATTGTCACATTTGATAATTTCACACAAATTAAGAAAATTTGATAAATAAAAGAGAATTGTATTTTTATTAAATTATCATTATTAACTATTGTTGTAATCCTATTATCATATATGCAAAAGCGACAATAATAACTTAGAGGCAATGCACAAAATTTTAGTTAAAGATACAATTGAAAAAATAAATTAAAATTACGTTGAAACAAAATATACTCATTTTAAGAAGAAAAAAAAATTTAAACAAATATCAAAATTAGTAGGAGACAAGATATTTTTTATATAATCAAGTGTCTTCTTGGTAAGCATTTAAGGAAAACCACTTTAATGAATTACTATTACATACATCAATT
>JBBPBP010000002.1:36674684-36689204 GCA_037974735.1 Cicer chorassanicum
TTTTTTTGTAAGCATATTTTCAACTTTAATATATATAAGATTAATTTATATATACAGTAGTGTAAAAATATTTTACACTTTTAATCAATGATGTGTTTTTATTATTTAATTATTGAAATTAAAAATATGTGACGTGTTCTTATATCATTTAATTATTGAAATTAAAAATATGTGACTTATCATACTCATCAAATGGAATAACAACTACTCATTAGATACATGGGTAAATTTTTGATACACCAACACTACATAGAAGTTAAAAGCATATAAATATTTTTGAAATAATAAAAAAAAAATAAGCTAAATAGCATATGCGGTCCCTTAACTTAATTTTATTTAATGTTTTAGTCATTTATCTTTTTTTTTCTTTTCGATTTGGTCCTTTATTTTAATTTTAAGTGACAATTTGATCTTTTATGTTTTAAAATGTAAACAATGTTATTCTTTTTTTTTACAAAAATTCAAAAAAATTCATCAAAATTTTCAAATAAAACCCGTAAAATTAATTATCATCTTCAATATAATGCAAATTTCATCAAATTCATAACTTAAGTCTTTAAATAAACTCATATTTTCATTCTTTATTTGATGAATTTGATGTTGTTGGAGATGATGTAAGTACAGATGTGCACCTAAGAGGGGGGGGTGAATTAGGTATTTATGAGTTTTCCTTGTTTTCAGAATTTAAGTGATCGATTTTTCGTTTAAGGATAGTAAGTGAAAGAGTAAATGGCAGTAAAGAAATGAACACAGTAGATTTATCCTGGTTTCCCTTATGTCTAAGGGTACATCCAGTCCTCTTGCACACCACATGAGATTTTTTCACTATTGTTAGAAAATGTACAAGTCCCACCCTAGGACCTTTGCTACAACCTTCTAACAAATCTTCTAGGATAGCACCCTACTATCTTAGATAACACTGTTTAAAGAAAGTACTACTTTCTTTTTACAAAGACTTGTGATTTGATAAGAGTATAGGAATAAGAAAGAGGTAGAATCATAACAATCCAAGATTGCTTCAAGTACTTTGAGAACCTCAGTTAAGGATATGAAAATAATATGCAAGTACTTGAATTTATGAAAAATGACTTTGAGAAAAATTGAAAAGTTGTTCAAAGTCTTTAAAGTTGTGTAGTAGGATTGTTTTTGTTGAATCTGAAGTTATGGTGGTGTATTTATAGTCCATAAACATCTCTTCAGATTCGTGGCCATTGATCCAAGAGGTTTGAGGAAAAATTGCAATGATTTAGAGTCGATTCAGAACTGAAAAATTGCATTGTTTCTAGTTGTATTCAAATACATGATGGTTGTATTCGAATACACCTCTTTGTAACGTTCAAATCTATTCAAATTTAACACTGTGTAGTCGAATACACATGGATGTAGTCGAATACAGATTGATCAATTTTGCCACTAACTTGTTGGTTGTATTCGAATACATCAGGATGTAATCGAATACAGATGAGATGTTTTTGCTACTGACTTAGCAATTTTCATCTGTATTCGAATACACTTTTGTATTTTGTCAAAAATATTAATTCCAATACTTTGTAAATGTAATTTTTGACTTTTGAAAATACTTTTTATGCATATGCAAAGATGTGAGGTTCTCATTGTATTTGAGCTATGGTTTGCATCATTTACCTTTACATAAAAACATCTATTTATTATATCAAATAGGATTTTTGTAGACTTCTTCGTTTTGAGCTTGTTGCTTTGACCATCATCACTGTTGGTCTTTTGTATCATCAAAAACATGTATTTTACAGATGAAAATATGACTTTATTTGAATATTTGAGTTATTCATTTGATGAAATTTGCATTATATTGAAGATGATAATTAATTTTATGGTTTTGTTTAAAAATTTTGATGAATTCTTTGAATTTTTGTAAAAAAAAGGATAACATTGTTGACATTTTCAAAAATAAAAAATCAAATTGTTACTTAAAATAAAAATAAAATACCAAATTGGGAAAAAATAAATAAATAAAAAATAAAAGACTAAAACGTTAACTGAAATTAAGTTAAGGGCCCACGGGTGCTATTTAGGCTAAAAAATATTACTTCTCATATTATATTAAATTTTGGCTATTCCTGACAAAATAATAAATATTCAGACAAATATGCACATGTTTGTTGTCATTTTTTATTTTAACCTTCTAGTTCTAAGGAGAATGGAGTCCTATTTGTCTAGAGTTCGACTAATAGTAAAGTATAACAAAAACTCTCTATTAACCACTTGGACATAATCAATTGGTTACAAATTTTTATATATATTCATAGTTGAAATAAATATCTATTTTGGTTTTGATTTTTTCTCTCTCAAGATATTTTATGTTTTATTGGGTGTTATGACAGAAAATGAGGAGCTAGTCATTTTGCTCCAACCCTAGTTTTCTAAAGTTAGTGATTGAAATCTGCAAACTTGTCTCACAATCTCACCTAAGTTTATTCCGATCTTGTCATCTAAAGGTGCATATACGAGAAGAGGGGTTGAATTGTGTTTGCCAAAGTTGATAACTTTTTGCTAATTTGATGAAGGTTGGTTGATTCTTATGAATTACTTAGATAAGAAGCAATCGAATTCAGAGGTAGCAAGCAATGAAAACAGAAAAAATTTGACATATAGATTTATCCTGGTTCACCACTAACTTGGCTACATCTAGTCCCCTCATTCAAAAGGCTTTAATCCACCAATTCAAATACCTTGAATTACAAAGCATCTGACCCTCCAAGCCAGTCTTCCCAAAGAGCTTGACAACCCCAGACTTTTGAGGAACTAGCCACCTTGACTGTACAAGCCAATTCTTCTCCTAACAACCTGACAACCTCAGAAAATATTTCTCATTCGAACAAGTGTTTCTCTCTTTGAACTCTAAGATGAATTTGGAATAGGAGCTTGAGTTCTTCTACTCTTTTCTGCATTTAGATTATTTTCTTCTTCAGCCTTGAGTATCTACTTATAGTTAAAATTTGGGCTTCAATTTACTCCTTGTTCAATTCTGAATTGTATTTTATTCAGATTGCATTTGTAAATTCTTCAAATTGACTATGTTCCTTTTTTGCTTAGAATGAGATTGTAAATTCTTAAGATTGATTATTTTCGTATTTTGTTTAGAATGTGTTTGTAAATTCTTCATATTGATTCTGTTCATATTTTGTTGTAGATAAATCTTGATCAAATCTTCTTCAAATTTTCACCATATCTTCTTTTAAACTTGGTCAAAGATTTTCGTCAATTATAAATATTAATCAAATCTTATTTTAGATTTTCTTCAATTATAAATTTGAATCAAATTGTACTTTAGACTTTCTTCAATTATAAATCTGAATCAAATCTTATTTTAGATTTTCTTCAATTATAAATTTGAATCAAATCTTATTTTAGATTTTCTTCAACAACATGAATCTTCTTTCATACTCTTTGAAGTCAAATATATTTTTCTCATAAAATACTTTTGTTATCATCAAAACTCTTAGTATAAAATTAACTTGGTTCCAACAATCTCCCTTTTTTTGATAATGACAAAACTAGTATTTTTTATAACAACTTTTCTTTATATTTCTTTGACTCCCCCTAACTTAAGGCTCCCCCTAAGTCTAAGTATCATTTTCTCCTCACTTTATCAAATATATTTCTCCCCCTTTTGTCATCAGACAAAAAGACTTGAAATTGAAACTTGCTTTTTTTTCCTTTTTCTTTTTTTGGTTCTTTTTTTTTAATAACATGAATATAACATATTACAAGAACGTATAAAAACTAATGTAAAATTAAACTACTTTGAAGTTATCACAACATCAGTTAAGTATGAAGTCAAATATATCTTCAAGTAGTGGTTTGGTGAATATGTCAACCCATTGGTGTTCAGTGTCTACAAACTGATTGTTTAGTACCCCTTTTTGAACGAAGTCCCAAATGAAGTGGTGTTTGATCTCTTTGTGTTTAGCTCTAGAATGTAGGATAATTTTTTTGGTTAGACAAATGGCAGAAGTGTTATCACAATTGATAGGATTGTTGGATTCAATGATTTTGTAGTCTTCAGGTTAATGCTTCAACCAAAGTAGTTGAGAACATCAGCCAGCTGCTGAAATGTACTCAGCCTTTGTTGTTGACATTGCAATGGTGTTTTGTCTCTTACTTGACCAAGATATTCAGTTGTCACCTAAAAATGTGCAGTTGCCACTAGTGTTCTTTCTCTCAAGTTTATCTCCAGCATAATCAGAATCACAGTATCTACTCAGTTTGTACTTAGGACATTTCTTGTAGAACAAGGTAAGGTGGGTAGTGCCTTTTAGGTATCTAAGGATTCTCTTAACAATAGTTAAATGTGATTCCCTAGGATCAACTTGAAATCTTGCACATACACACACACTAAACATGATGTCAGGTCTAGACACGGTAAGGTAAAGTAAGGATCCTACCATTCCTCTATAGGTTTTCCGGTCAACATTTTGGCATGAATCATCTTTTTCAAATGAACAAGTAAGGTGCATTGGTGTAGCCAAAGGTTTTCAAACACACATCTTAAACTTCTTGAGAAGCTCTTTTGTATATTTAGTTTGATAAATGTATATAACTTTTTGACTTTGCTGAATTTGTATCCCTAAGAAGAACTTAAGTTCTCCCATCATACTCATTTGAAATTCAAGTTGCATCCATTTAGAAAATTCTTGGCAAAGATTGCCGTTAGTAGATCCGAAAATAATGTGATCAACATAAATTTAAATAATAAGAATGTCATCTCCTATTGATTTTCTAAAGAGTGTATTATCTACATGTCCTTTTTCAAAGTTATTTTTAAGCAAGAAGTTACTAAGTCTGTCATACCATGCCCAATGTGCTTGTTTTAGATCATAAATAGATTTCCTAAGTTTAAAAACATGATTTGGAAATTCAGCACTTTCAAAACCTGGAGAATGTTTAACATAGATTTCTTCACTTATATAACTATTTAAAAAAGCATATTTAGCATCAATTTGAAATAATGTAATGTTATTATTTGTAGCAAAAGAAAGTAGGATACTAATAGCTTCTAACCTGCTCACTAGAGCAAATGTCTCAGTGTAATCATTGTCTTCTTGCTGACTGTAGCCTTGTGCGACAAGTCTTGCCTTGTTTCTAACCACTTCACCTTTTTCATTTAGCTGGTTTCTGAAAACCCACTTGGTTCCAATAATGTTCTTCTTAGGTCTAGGCACTAGATCTCAAACATCATTCCTCTTAAATTCATTTAACTCTTCTTGCATTGCAAGAACCCGTCCATCATCTGCCAATGCTTCATCAAAAGTGGTAGGCTCAATTGATGAGAGTGAGCCAAACAAGGGGGTATATTTTAATAATGATATGGTCCTCAAATGATCACTTGAACTTCCAATGAGATGAGATGTCTTGTAATTCCATCCAGATCTTCCTTCTGACTTATCTTGACTGATCCTAACTTGATCAGATTCATCCTCTGAAGATTTGTCATCTTCTGGTTTGTGTGCATCTGCTTCCTCTAGTTCCGGTAAACCTGCAGTATCCTCAACTCGCTTTGACTTTTTAAGGTCAAGTTGTTTGTCATATAAATACGACAATTGAAGAATGAAATCAATACAACCAAAACATCAACAACAAAAATTGGTGGTTTCTGCTTGTTTCTTAAAACCAAACTTGTATGCTACTTCTGCTGAAGTGTTCAGATTCCGTGAATCTCCTTGTTCCTCTAAATTTTTGAGAACCTACAAAATACTTCTCTAGCTTTTATTTTTAAGATCAAGCTTCTTATTATCATAGTAAATATAATATCAAACAATAATTAAATTTAAAGAAAGATATAACATATATGTCAATAGTTTCACTCTGAAAACCCTCTTATTTCTTCTTTTCTGGTTCTCAGATTCTAAATTTGCATATTCTCTTACTAGAGGGTCTGGATGAAGGGATTTGATTTACCCATCTAGGTATGTAGTCTTGATGAATTTGATTAGAGCATTCAAAGAAGTCTCCTGATTATAAATACATTTTAAATTTAATCAAATCTTATTTTAGATTTTCTTTAATTATAAATCAGAATCAAATCTTATTTTCGATTTTTTTCAATTATAAATTTGAATCAAATCTTATTTTAGATTTTCTTCAATTATAACAAATCTTATTTTAGATTTTGTTCAAAAACATGAATCTTCTTTTATACTCTTTGAAGTCAAATATATTTTTCTCATAAAATACTTTTGTTATCTTCAAAACTCTAAGTATAAAATTAACTTGGTTCCAACATCATCCACAAGTTAGATTTTTCCTTTAATATATATGAGTGATTTTCTTCTTCTCTATTTTACTGTTATAAGTGGGTTTTCTATGGTTGTTGTGAGTTACCTTCCCCAATATTGTTGTGCACTTTGAATTATTGATTCCCCCCGACTTAAAGATATACGCTCAAGTCGTCTTCCACTAAAACTATGATTGCTTTTTTCCTATGATAGATTCAGTGTTTTGATGTATGTCAAAAATAGATTATAGATACATGGTTTTGTGGGCATGTGTTGATTCTTCAATTCTCAATATCCTCTAAAGTTCTAGAATCAGAAAAACCATGTTGAAAACTTCATTTTATCATGTACAACTTTAGGTGCATGTTAGAAACATGTTTGAAAGTAATGCAACGCATTAAAAACTTTTCCAAAAATAATTTTTGACTCCATAAATCGATTCATGTGTGTGTAAATCGACTTAAATAAGTTGTGAAACAAATTTAAGCTATTTTGAACAGGTAAATTGATACATCTGACGTGCGAATCGACTCACCAAACACCTTGGAAGTCCATGAATCAATTCATACAATTCATATTGATTTGTGCAATTTATTATTTAAATCGTGCTTTTTTAATACTTGTGAATTGATTAACGTAGGTTGTGAACAACTTACACAACTTGCAGAGTTTAGTTTTTTTAATAACAAATGAAGTTTTTGTTGCATTGCTTTGTTTTTTCATAACTGAATCATGTCTCTTAATTATTAACATGTTTCTTTGTTTCTAATTGAACACTTTCATTCATTCAAGAAAATAATCAAAGACTAAGCACTTTTTCTGATTCAACTACCTGTGTGATTGAATCTTAGAGAGAAAATCATCAAATATGAGGTTATCCTTCATTCAGAATGATTGTGTCATTGGTGAGCATTTGAGATTTCAATAGGTTGCACCTTAATAGGGTTGAAAAGCACGATGTTTTCAATACTAGAATTGAAGATTACTCTTCGGTGTTTAAGCCTTTCAAAGTTGAAGGGGCGTCTACAACTTGAAGCTGCTAGATCAAAATATTTTTCGTGAAGGCTTTTTCAAATAATCTAGTTCTTGAGAATTTAGAGAATAAGGGATTGTTTGTATAAGTATTGCAGTACAATTTCCGACGGACCTTTGTGAATATTCATATTACATATAAAGGAAGAACTTTCATTCATATTACACTTATTCCCGATTATGGACACCCTGACCAAATTTCCATACATAGAGTTGTATAATGGCACAACTGATTCAGGTGATCACCTAGAGAGTATCGACATTGTTCTCATGTGAAATGCAAATTGCCCGTCCTCACACTGAAAAAAAGGGCCATGACCTTGTTCAAAAGCCCTAGGCCGAACTCTGTCAATTAATGGAAAGTTTTATGTCCCTAATTCACTACACACTTAATAGCATCAAGGCGGAATCGAAGACAATTGCTAGTAAACGCACTATATCAGGGCAAGGATGAGTCTTGGCGTGATTATATTGAAAAATTCACTAGAGGGGCCGTCCAAATTAAGGGCAATAAAGTAGATGAAAAAAGAAGATGTACCATTCAGATCAAGGATTAATGAAAGATAGCGAATTTGGCAAGAAAACTACGTGTACAGAACCAAAAGACATGAATAAGTTGTTGATGAAAGCTAATGAGTTCATCCTCAATGAGAAAACGAAAAAAGTCGCTGAAAAGGCGTCGAGACCGAGGATTTGAAAAGCCTTTAGGTGATAAGCGCCGAGATAAAAATACATACATAAAAGCTGTGAACACCAGGGGAAATTCAACGATTACGCGCCTCTACTAACATCAAGGGAACATATTCTAACTGAATGCGCCAATGTCAACTTCAAAGAAGAAAGAATTTGGTTCTTGCACCCAGTCAAAAACATGCCAAGAGTAGATAAATCAAAGTATTGCAAGTTCCACTGTTCCAACAAACACAATTTTCCTCATATTTCTCCAGCTGAGTCTTAAGAATCTTATTTTCCTCAACTAAGGAAGCTTGTTCTTTGGCCATCTTCTCTTAGGCCACATGTAGAGCTTTCTCAACACTATTGAGATCAATTTTCATCCCCTCTAAGTTCTTCAGCTTCTCGTGAAGGTCAGTCTCATAATCTCATGTTGATGCTTCACACCCTCTAATGTTGTCGCCTTCTATTGAAGTTAGGGGTTCTCTAAATCTTGAGCTTGATCCGCACTCAAAATGGAACAAGCAATGGAAATCACCTACAGTGTAGTAAGGAGATTCTCATCCAAAAGTGTGTGATGGTTGACAGAGTCTTGGTTCAAGAGAAATACTTCCTTAGCATGATCCAACAAATTTCCCATTTCCTCGACAGTGACGGCAACCAAACAATCCACATCTTGGGAAAAAATGGAGTACCCAAAGACAAAGAAGAGACATTAAGAATACCGCTAATAATGATTTGGTGGCCAACTTTCTTAATAAGTTGGGGCATGTTCCATGTGCTATTCAACTTTTTCGATGGCTATCTATCACCCCCATTTAGAGTGAGCAATGGCCGCTTCATCGGCACTAGTCCCGAGACACCCTCTACATCTTTAGAAAGGTCAAGAATAAGGGAAATGGATATCCCACCAACCACGATCTTCGGAAAAGGGAATGCACTCTAGCAGGACACATTGAATTGTTTTTGCTCCAACTTATTTTGTTTCAGACATTCCAAGGGAGACATGTTCTCTACAAAATACGGATACAGGAACGTTAGAAGTAGCAAGGGCATGCAAAATAAGTATAATATTTACTTTAAGGTAAACATGAAAAAGGACGACAATGAACTCGGCCTTTTACCAAGACTCTCAAGGCAATGATAGACGATGGTTTGCATTTCAGCAACATCTTAATGTCGACCAACCTCAACCGTTCATAGAACACCACTCGAACCGATACTTTAAACTTATCCCACTCAAAAGATTTCAGATACGCTTGCATGTGTTTCAAGTAAGAAACCTCACTAAGTCCTAGATATTTATGTTTGAAGGTGGCTTCACCATGTTTCTTCAAGAAGTGTTGAGATGTCTAGTGATTGGGAAACCGCTTAAAACACTTGGTCTCCTAGGCACTATCGTCATTCACCAGGATTTCCTCATCCTCGTTTGGCCGAGGGGACAATTCAAAAGATGTTGGTGAGTAGCCAGTGTTTAAGGTCGGACTATAAAATACCTATTTTTGAATGCCTTAAGGGATTCAATGTATGTCTTGAAGAACTTCTCCATTTTTTTGAAGGAAATCAAGCCTTAGTTTTGATTGGATTTTTCATTATTCCATTGAAGAGTGAAAATACAGAAAAAAAGATGGACGATCAATTATGTCGCTAGATGCTAGCATATATGCTAGAAAGCACAAATGTACGCCCAACTATTCGGATGAAGTTGAGAAGGAGTTACATCTAAGTTATTTAGAACCTTCACCTCAAAGATGGTAAAAAGAAGACAGACAATCATATCTTTGAAAAGACCTTCACACATAGGAACAACAAGAATTTTAATTGCTGCAAATTTTTCCGCCCTCTTCAAACGAACACACCTCCCAATCTTTAGAGGGGGGACATTCCTATGAGCGACACAGAAAACCTTTTTTTTCTAGTAAGCCTTGTAAATAAGTGTTGTGGGCTAAAACTTCGAGTGTTTCGCGAATTCAATGGAGTCGCCACCAAAGTTTATTATAAAGTAAAGGAAACATTGGGAAACCCTTAAAAATGGAAAAATGATCTTTGAAACCAAATTTTGAGTTCAAGAGTCGATTATGCGTAGGGAATGTATTATCACCCTACAACATTTATTAAAATATAGTTACCTATAATTAATTGTGCAAAATTAATGTTAACTTATATATATATATATATATATATATATATATATATATATATATATATATTTCTCCTTTGTAAAATGCAAATATAATCCTTTTTATGAAAATAATCTAATAATAAAAGTATATTTATAGAGGAAAAAGAAATTTTTTATTATTATGTCTGACAAGAGTGCGATCTTGCTCCTACTTATCTCCCGGTGCGATGGAGAAATGAAAGCTACGTAGTTCTTGGGTGGAAAATGCAGATGTGTTAAATGCTTTTAAAGAAAATGTGTTTGGTTACAATAAAATGATCGGATAAAAAGAAATTGTTGATTTAACGAAAGAAAAGAAAACCTTGAGTCTCTTAAATTTATTTTGATTAGAATGTTTAGTTATTTATTTGGATTTGGTTAAGAAAGTTTAATATCACCAAGTTGTCACAACTCAGGCATCTTAAACTATCACTGACAAGATGTCGCATCTCAGTCGGTCTTATTTTATTAAAAGGATAATTATTATTTAGAGCTTAAGATCGTTAAGTTGTCACAACTCATACGTCTTAAAACTAAGCTTCGCAAAATGTAACATTTCAACCAATCTTTTTAGCCACATTGGTTTTGAATAACATGGATTTTCATTTTACTAAAGATGATAATGATAAACCTAAGAATGTCTGTAATTTCAATAGTGGTTTATGTTGGTTGTACTTAGTCCATAATTTAATAAAAGAATAAAATGAAAATTATTATAACACAACAATAAAACTGAAAGAAATGAATAAAACTTTTTAAAAAAACTAAAATGATTATTCGTGGTAAAACAACAATCAAATTAAAGGTATAACATTAAACAAAACTATAAAATTATTACAGAGAGATGAGTTTTGAAATAGTTACCACACAAGTTGAATATTTGCTATACTCCTTGATTTGCTTTGATTGTATTTTGTTTTTGTTTTGAGTTGTTGTATTCTTCCTTAACTCATTTCATGCTTCATTTATCTTACTTACAAAAACTCTTACTAGCTTAAAAAAAATGAAAACTAAAAACTTTTCAACTCCCACATCCCACATCCCTAACGATGAATATGTTCTCAATTTATAGACAAAAATGATTAATCTTTGTATCCATGATAGAATTGAGCTCTGGATTATTGCTTGTTTTTTGCAGAAAAATTGGATTTGTTAATCTAAGTCTGGAAAAGAAAAAAAAAAAAAAGGACACACTTTTTAAATTGTTTGTATACATGGTAAAAGTTGTAGCCATTTTAGCAAAAAAGAAAAAGCAAAAGGGGTTTAAAATGTTTGGAAAGATGACGTGCACACAAGGAAAAATTGCAGCTTTTTTAAGAGGGGAAAAAAGAAAAGCAAAAGAGGCTAAAAAGGGTTAGAAAGATGGTGTGTGCAGCTGTAAAGGTGAAAAGCAAAGAGGTTGAAAAGATGGAAGGGAGTGCTAATGTTGTTCAAAAACAAAAAATAAAAAAACAACAAGCTAAGAGGGAACCAGAGGATACGACCAGATGCAGAAACGAAACCAGAGACAAAACCAGAGGTAAAAATGGAAACAAATGCAGAACCAGAGGATACCACCAAAGGTAGAACCAGAGAGGCAGAAACGGAACCAGAGTCATAAACAAAGGCTACAACAAGAAAAAAAAATTATGATTGGCTAGAAAAAACTAGGGTACAACAATAAGGATCAAATATTGAGCACTTCATCAATAACCGACGAGTAATACTCCAAACTCGAAGGGATGTCCAGATCAGTATGAGGTGGTTTGCCTTTACCCTTTCACCAACCCTACATATGTTAGAAGAAGAGAAATGAGAAGGACATTTATCTACCTCAACCATCCACCACTCTACATATTCACGATTGAAGGGACGAAAATAATAGGCCTTAAGGGCACCTTTGAAATGGCCAGATATTACGAATTCGTTGGAGCCAACGTAAAACTCTCACTCAAAGAAAAATTGAAGGAAATGTGTGACCTTTACCCGCTCGTACAAGGGAAGAAGGTATCAAGCCACCCTCAAAAAATCCATCATCCGCCACTCCAGTCGAAAAATAAGAATTTTTGCCACCTATTGAAGAAAATGTGTTAATGAACAAGAGAAAAGGGAGGCGCAGAAACCGTACATGGTTCAAAAGTAATGAACTAGGTGATATTGATGACCACGACAAAGGAACAATGTGATTTCAACACAAACGAAGGGAAGAAACTAATTATTTGCAAAGGAATAGGTTGAAAGAGAAGAAGGTGACTCGGTAAGAAAATGCAAAGCAATACTAAACCATAAAAGTAAATGAGATGATGTTATTCCCCGTTTATAGGTATGAGACTCCAAGGGGTTTAACGACCTAAATTGCATGCAAAGTTTTAGCGGCCCAGATGAGATTAGGGAAAATGTGCAACCCCCACGTCTCCATAAGCAATCATCGTGAACCAAACCCTAGGCCATGTGGCAGAATAGGTAGAAGAAACAACCATTTCAAGCGGCTCATGCGCTGTCTTTAAAACTTTTCATAATGTCACCAATCGTTGAAATTCCCGCGCCATGACCACAACAGAGACAGATGAACACACGATGTCGAGTTTTGGTGCAGTAAATTTCCCAAGAACAGATATACACGGTCGGACACTTCCAATCCTCCAATTAGGACATCTGACATAAAGGCTTGGGTGCAATTGTTCTGAACCAAACTAAGGCCCACAAAGAGACTATTTTTTGCCTTAACCTAATCCAACAAAGCAATGAATTGATTGCGCCTCTAGACGTTGAACTCAAGCTTAAGTATTGAATTCACCCCACTCGATCATAGTTGCTCATTGGAAATCAAATGTAACCCGCTTTTCGCGTCAGTTTACTCGCAGCAGCCTAGCTGTTTCCACGTCATCACCCCTTAAATAATTTATAAATAAAGGTTTTGTTTTCAAAAACAACGTATGTACTCAGTAATTACCTTCCACTTACTTAACTCCTATTGACTTTGACGTTAGAGTGCTTGTAGGTACCTCTACCGAAAATAAAAACACTATCAACGATTTTACGCCGTCTCCTTCAAAAATCATCTTTGACCATCTCCTTTAGATATTATTATTATTAAAAAATTATAAAATAAATGATATACAAACGCAATATTCCTTTAAAATTCAAACGTGATGCTCTAAGCTCACACCCGAACAAAACGAATTTTCCGCATAAAAAAGTACTACGGTCCTATTTCCTGCTTAATTTGAAATTTATACGTAGGTGCATGCTTAGTTGGAATTTACATATTTATATTACTTAATTTTCTCTTGAATGGTTTGGCAAAATCACCTTTTAGAATCTAAGGGCATTTGAGTCTTTATTCTAACAAATGTAGTCAGAAAAGTTGAAATGGTGTCATTGAATGGAAGGATGTGCATCCATAGTGGGAAAATATGTCATATCAACAAAAATTGAAAAAGTTATTTTTATGAACTTATTTATGTGGACATCATGTTGTCATGCCAACTTCTTAGCTAATGTAATTAACCTTGTGTTAGTTCATTATGTGTACTAATTTGGTTAATATGTCGATATTATGTCCCTGCTTCTTAAACTTTATCTCCATGATAAAAAGTGTACCTTCCGTTGAATATGTTATTCAGAAACAGCAGAAAGTTAAAGCACGACTCTTTTAGGGGATAGCTATTATAAAGGTTGTAATCTTATATTTCCAATTGTTTTCAACAAATACTACATAAAATTATCCATTTACCATCTCTACGTTGATTTTATTTTTTAGGAAAAGTTGAAATTTATTTAGTTTTCTTTTTTTAAAAAAAATAGTTAATATTAATAATTAATTTTTAATTTTATTAGAGAAATGAATTGAATTCGTGATTTTCTTATCACTCAAACTCTCTTAACCCGTTCTGTTGAAATTTCTTTAACTAAATGCAAATAACATCTCTTGTATTTATTTATTTAATTAAACTTATATTTTTTATGAATTTTTTTAATAAATTTGTTATTCTCGATTTCAGGATAGGATGACTGAAGAACAAAGGGATGCAAATCTAGGAATAAATTGTATTATTTCCTAGTCTGTTAAATTTGTTAGTAAATCCGGTCCTTATCTTCTCAGGATTTTTAGTAGGCAATTTAGATTATTTTTGTTATTAACTAACTATATTTTTTTAATAAGGGTTAGGGCATATTTGTTATCATTTCTTTAAAAAAACCACTTTTGAATTTTTTTATCTATTTGTTACATACATTATAACATTTTTACTTTGCAATAAAATTTGAAAAATATAATCAAAACTAAAAAAAAGGTTGTCTAAGAAAATAGGAAACAGTTTTTGTGCGTCTTATATACGAGCGTTGCTTATTATTTTAGATATTATTTTATTTCGTATTTTTGAACTTACTATTTGAGAAAAGAAGAATATGAAAGAAAAA
>JBBPBP010000002.1:36689214-36713092 GCA_037974735.1 Cicer chorassanicum
AAAAAAAAATCTAAAAACGGTTTCAAATGAAAAACTGTTTTAATAATTTCTTGTAAAATTTAGATTTGATAAATATTTTTGGTTTAAAAAATTATTTTAAATATTGTAAACAAACACGAAATAAATTCTATTTTTCTTAAATAATCTAAAAAAATAATATCTAAATTATTGAATGTCAAAATTATTTTTTTATAAACTCTAATAAAGAGACGCCCTTAATTTTTTATTTACTATTGATATATGGTTTAGAGTATGTCTGTTTTTATTAGAAAATATTAGTGGATAGTACGTAATTAATAATTAGGAAAAGAGAAAATTGTTAGCACCATATATCAGATTGAATACCTATTTAAAAGGCTTACTTCTTAATGTAAAACAAAGACTTATTTTTTTACTAAAAAATAAATCTTACTTAATAAAGAAAATGCGTAAATTAACAATATTAATGAGTAACACAATTGGTAATTAAATCTTTTAAGCATGTAGTTAGGAATCCAACTATTGCACAATGTGTATAGAAGTGTATTTACTGAGACATGTCAACTATTTAAATAGGAAAAAGAAACATGAGTAAATTTCTCTAACTTATTTTATTTTATTTTATTTTTTGTTACTTTTGAGCTTCGACAGGAAATAGTGGATTGGGTCTCTCTGCAAGCGAACACCATCCATGTTGCAAAAATGAATGATTCACAACTTCCAATGATTCACAACATCCTAATGGGTATTGAACGAAATGGCTACATGTAGGCTTCTTCTCTTTCCTTTTTAATCATATATATCATAATTCATTCAACAAAAGTTTAAAAAATATGTACAATTTTAAAAAAAAATGCATATCAAAGAAAATTTGTAAAAATAAGTAAAATTTTACCAATAATTAACTTTGATATAATGAATGTTTAGATTCGTAATGAACTTGACAGAATTACATTGAATCGTCTTCGATTACAAACATGCACAAATTTTATAGGTTAATAAAATACTTTATCTTGCAAAAGCTCACTACCAAAATGCAATTAATTTTCTTTGTTCATTATGTGTCTTAGTTTGGTTAATATGTCGATATTATGTCTTTGCTACTTCAACATTTCACACTTCATGCCCATTATAAAGCTTCTATATTGATTTGATTATTATTCAGGTATACAAGCCGGGCTAATGTACATCACATAAAACTCATATAAAATCAACATTTCACCACCTTTATAATAAATATAAATACTTTAGAAAAACATATATAAAAAATAATCACATTTGTACGATATTAACTAAAATACTCTTAATAAAGCATCACCTTGATTATAGTATTCACTTTGTATATGGCCATGAAGCAAGAGATGTTGTAGAAGCAAAGACATAATGTCGACATATTAACTTTATCTAATTAATGAATATATTTTAAACGGTGTCGGTTTAATATGGATCTGGTCCAAATATAAACCTTATTATTTTTAGAAAATTTTATTAAAATATTGACAAAATACTTTATGCAGTTCCTTAATTTAATTTTAAAGAACAATTCAATTATTTATCTTTCTTTTTTTTTCGAATTGATCTTTTATTTAATTTTAAGTAACGATTTGATCTTTTTATGTCTTAAAGTATCAACAATATTATCAATTTTTACATAAATCTAAAAAATTCATCAAAATCTTCAAACAAACTTAGAAAATTAGTAATCATCTTCGACAAAATTCATATATTCATCAAATTCATAACTCAAATCTTCAAATAAATTCATATTTCCATATCCAACATCATCAAATCCATCAAATAAAGAACTCGTATTTTAAGATTTAGGTTAGGAATTTGATTTGTTGAAGGATATAGAAAGAAAAAGAAGAAGAAGATATTGTCTTAGTGATTTGGGGATCAAATCTTATAGTGAGTTTTTTATTTGATAGACTTGATGTTGTTGGAGATGAAGATATGAGTTTATTTGAATATTTGAGTTATGAATTTGATAAATATATGATCTTTTAAAAAAAATTATAATGAATTTTTTGGGTTTTAATTAAAGATTACGATGAATTTCTTGAGTTTCTGTAAAAACATGATAGCATTGTTGACATTCTAAGACATAAATGATCAATAGGAACAAAAAATAAAGGACTGCATTGTTACTTGAAATTAAATTAAGAGATCGTGCGAGGTATTTTGTCCAAAATGTTATATTGTTTCTATGTGTTATTGTTATAAAATTCATTTTTTTTTACTTATTAAAAATAGTAAGGATGCACTCTTTGGCCATTTTCAAAAGATCCATATTAGACATACTTTTTTAAATAACATAGAGAATGTTATATTATATAAAGTCGACTCTACGAGAGGTCACTAAAATACTTACTTTAAACCTTCTTTTTATACTTGAATAAATTATCTATATAATCCACTAAATTTATGATCTCATTTTTATTTGGATATTTAACAAAAATTGTACATTGAGTCCCCCATAGAAATTAGCTCTCAATAATTTTATAATTTCATCTCTATTTTCATACCTAGTAAAAGATATATATGAGACCTATGACACCCTTTAGCTCTCCTACCATGATTTATTCCCAATTAATTAAGAGACCTCATCTATATGATACTTCACAAATATTGCACATACAAGGCCCCTACATGACTTGTACGCATTAGTTTTATGACCACACTTCCATTTGATACCTAACAAAAATTACATACATGAGCCCTCTTTCTATATTGATTTATTCAATCTCATAGCTGATCACTAAGCTTTAGATCTCGACTCACATTAAAGCAATATATTGAATCAAAAAATGAAATTTTCAAATTCATCATATATAATAGGAAAGGGATACAAAAGACTCAAAATCAAGAACTCCTTATCATATATGTACATGTGTACATATGTAGAATTAAATATTATGCATTGATATCGTAAATAAATTTATGGCATCCAATCTGTCATATATCCAATATATACATTTGTGTAGGTATTTTCAGAAAATAAAATTAGTACACAACATAATGGTGAAATATGGTTGGAGACATTTATTTATTTTTATATTATCAATGTGTAATTTATTGAAGTTATATATGTATAGGATTTAATTGACATGGACTTCAAATGTAAAGATCTTTTTTATTGTTTATATTGTCAATATCAATTACATATCATTCTATGTATGACACTTAAGGTAGTTGAAATTAAAGACAACATTTTAGTGATGTGCCAATTTAAAATCAATTGACACTATAAAATTTATTCACATTAATAGGGTATTAAAATTAAAATTATATTGTATATGTCGGAATCAAGTTGATCAACAAACAATAAACATTAATTATTTTGATGATACCAAAATATATTAAAAAACAATTTATCCTATGATATTTGTTCAAGTGCGCAGATTATTCATCATCATACACAATTCACAAGTTGTATAAGTCGCTTCGTTGTGCATTTTGTGGCCTACAATCATTTAATGTTAAATTTATTTGGTATCTCAAGGTTGTATCACCTCATATCTATGCATCTAGTACTTAAACAATGGTTGTATGGTCTTGTCCTTTATCTGTCTTAAGAAAATATTTGATTATACTAGAAGGAACATATTAAATAACATTGATTGTACAGAGAGTTTCAACGAAAAAAAAAAACTCTTCAATTGTGATTTTTCAGACCATATACAGTACATAGGAATTAGGATTTTTATTCGTACAATAATGGCTAAATGGTCAACAATTGAATTTTCTCATAGTCTTTTTAAACATCAAATTTCTCTAAGGAAATAAACAACTCACAAGAAGATCAAGAGTGCTACCAACAAAGAAAATAACTATTATTCTAAAAGTTTATGAACAAGTTTAAAAGTCTTATTGTTTTTGTTGAAAGTTTCCATCACATTGTATTTTGAGCTAAATCATTTTGAGAGTTATCTTTGCTATTAAAACTATATTTTGAAATTTGTATTTGGGCCTAGTAACGGCTTTACTATTCCTTAAAGACTTGAAAGTACTAAGTTATTTTAGAAATATTAGAGTATAGTAAGGTTGATAGAAGTATACTCTAATGTTGTCATAAGTTGATCATAGTAGAAATTCTTTAGATGTATCCGAAATTTATTAATGTCTCTAATTATTGATAGTTATTTGTAAGAGGTTATATATTTAAATGAATGTAAAGGAAGGAAAACATAAATTGGAAAGTCATAAATTTATGTTTTTCTTTGTCATCTTTATATGATTGGGTTTAATTTTAATTTATATATTTTGGTTTTAAATTTTCAAGTGTACTTCGTTACGTCTTCTATCAAAAGAGAGTTCTGAAAAATTTATCAAATGATCTCTAATTAAAAATATTCAATGCAACCTACTTAATATTCAAGTATATATTCAAACAATTTGATCCCATGTTTAATATATTTATGGATTCGCCATTGTCTAGAAGGAATTAGAACAAAATCAATCAATATTATCGTTGTTCTTGCAAAATGGATATACTAAAAAAAATCTAGAGATCTCGAGAACACTTAAAAGCACGATATCATATCTTCGCAAGCGATGTACAAAAATATAGGAGAGGGAAGATGTGGATTTTTAGGGAAGGAGATTAGAGGAAAATAGAGAGAAATCTTTCATCTTATATGAAAGAATAATTTTATAGAGCATGATAAGAGAAAATTTATTATTCACATATTTTTTATTTTTAGAGTATTATAAAAAAAAATTAAAATAATTTGAAATTCTTATCTAAGTTTTTCAACAATGCATCTCTGCAAAAAGCAACACGCGTACAGAGTAGAAAAGTATGACACACAAAAACTGTCAAAATCCATCACTCATACAAAATAGAAACGAATAATGTTTTGGTTTTACAAAAGAACATTCTGGTTATTCTCTTTTAAAGGCAGAATTCAAACAGATAATTTTCTACAGTGTAAACCACAATTTAAAGAGTATCAAGACTACTCAAAGAAGTGTTCAAGCCCAGAACTCGAGTTGAATGCGCAAATGAGGAAAACAACCTCAAGATTAATCTCCAAATTGATGAGTTGTGAGCAAGGACGCAAGTACATTGTACTTACATTATTTTATAGAAAGTTCTGGATAAATCTGATTTGAAACAGTACTCACTGATATTTCACAGCTCATTCACTCAATCATTCACGTTTCTCATTAGACCCAAAAGCAAGAATGTTCTTCATTTGTCAAGAATGTTATGGACAGCAATATAAACACATGTTTAATTGCTTTAAAACAAATTTGACACTTGGAAAGTGTGTCCAACGGCTATATTCATTTTAAACTGAATATTCAAAGTCTTTTATCATCTATAAATTGAAGATCAATTGGAAGATGAAGACAAGAGTTCAATTTACAAATCTACCAACACTTGTTCAAGTAAGAACAAGTCAAAAACTCTTCAAGCAAACTCCAGCTCTCTTCACAATATTTGTGGATCATTATTTACTGAGTTTTTCTTTCATTTATCTCAAACAAGTGTTGAGAAGTTTCAAGATCCCAAACACTTTTATCATACACATAATTTGTAACTCAAGTCTATATTTTATGTTAGAATGGGTGTGTTTGTAAAAATAATTTCAAAGTTGAAAGGTGACTGTAAAAATACTTTGTAGGTTGAAATGTGAAGATTGTAATTGATCAAGGTGTGATCAAGAGAAAATGGGTGAAGGAGAACATTCTTGGTTCTGAAGCACATAGTAAAAATATCACGATTGTGAGGACTGGACTAGCCTAAGTTGGGTGAACTAGTATACATTTTGGGTGTGATCTTTCTATCCCTTATCTTTAATTATTTGCACACACAAATCACACTTTATTATAAACTAATTTGTTTTATTTACTTTTAACATATCCAGAACATTCTGGACATTCCATTTCAACCAAGATTGATCTTGAGTTAATTTAAATTAAGCACATGAATCAAAATTTAAAAGGGTCACAATTCAAACCCTCCATTTCTTGTGATTGACATTGCTACTTCAGAAAATAGAGAAAAATCTTCCGTCTTATATAAAAGAGCAATTTTCTAGAGCGTGATACGAGAAAATATGTTATTAATATATTTTTAATTTTTAGAGTATTATAAAATAATTTAAAAAATTTATCTAAGTTTTTCAAAATCTTCCACTACATTTTTTAGCTCCCCCAAATTAGGGGGATTTTGTACTATAAAGAAAAACAAACTCCTTAAAGTCCTTCTCTCCAAAATCCTTCCTTTTCCTCTTTCATTTTTTCGAAGTCCTAAACTCCCTAAGATAACCTTAGGTCGAGCATAAGAGAGGTGACTATAGACCTTATTTTAGTCTTCGAACTCACCTCAATAAAATATATTTCCAATTTTATCTTATTCAATGTCATTTTTTCACCTTCAAATTGTTTGTCAAAATTGAATTTTTTTTTTCTTTCAAATCTCAGTACTCATCCCTTCTGGTCTCTTGACTCATCCTACTTTAATTAATGTAATATGTGCCTAATTTGTCTGTGAGACCTCAAATATATTTATATCTAGTTGTGTTCCCCCAAAATTTTCCTTGATAGACTTATTTCGTTACCATGGGCCAAGCCAATTCAAAGGTTTTCAAAATCTTCACAAAATATTTTGGGCCAACATAAATAAAGTCCATAACGCCTACTATCTTTTTTTTACAAAAATTCATGTTTATTCCATAAAACCTACCAACGAATAACAAATTATTTGTAATTTTGCGCACGAAAAAGATGATAACGAATATTAAAACTATCAAAGTATCAATATCAAATGGCCCATTAGCTCAGTTGGTTAGAGCGTGGTGCTAATAACGCCAAGGTCGCAGGTTCGAGACCTGCATGGGCCAATTCTTTTTCATTTTTCAATACTAATTTTTGACAAAATAACAATAATAAAATAAAAATAGATAATAAACGCCGTTGCCGGGGATCGAACCCGGGTCACCCGCGTGACAGGCGGGAATACTTACCACTATACTACAACGACTCAATTGTTGTGTATAATTTTCACAGTTTATCTAACTATACCTTAATGTTTGTAATTATAATCAAACATGCTGAAAAACCTGAACTTCGTTTCTCACGGAAAGTGTTGAAGCATATGCTTGTATTATCCATCATCGTTCATTGATTATATATATATATATATATATGCAGGTGTGAAGTGTGTGTGTTTGGTTTCACAATAAAAGACATAGAAGTGATTCTTAACCTATAAAATTGATTTTGATATTTTTAAGTAATGTCGACTAGAAATTATGATTTGTAGTTTTTGACTCTTAATGTAATTTTTATGCTCGGATCTATTATTCAACTCTCTCTTATTTAAATATCCAAACATAAATTATTTTACGTTTAATTCACTTTTAATTAAAATCAATTTAAAAAATTATTCATTCAAAATTAATTTCATCACGCTAAGCCAATCACACACACTTAGATAGGATAGGGGCTGCATACTTGTTCTTCTACTTCAGCAACCATTGTTTAACTTTATATGTAAGAAGAATTAAGATGCAAAAAAAAAAAAAAAAAGATTTGTAGAGTTAGGATAAGCATAAGTGTGTTTTGCAACCAAGTGCTATTTTCCCATTTCTAGCATTCATCACCATGAAAATCTCTTGCAGAAAGCATTCAAGTCAAAATAAGGTAATACACAAATCCAAGTAACTAGAATGGACAAAAAAAATACATAAAAAAGGCAACTTCATATCAGGTGAAATTCATTTTAAAGAACAATGTGTCTTCAAGTGAAATGAAAACAACCAAATTATGATACATTCTATAACAGAACAACAATGTCAACAGATACTACTTTAGATTATACCATTACCTACAAGGAACAAACGAGTATAAAAAAATTACATTATTCACTTCTATGACAGTTAAAAAAAAAATCTAAATTATTAAAATTAATCTTAGAAGATTACAACATACATTGATGTATATCAAATATAACATCTGTGTAAGCTCTTCAAACATAGGAATCTCAATTTCCTCCAACAACAGAATGAGAAAATTTCTTCTGTATACTTACCTGTCTATAATAAATTCTTGCCATTGAAGAAAAAAGATTTCATGATATGCCACAAATTCATTATATCTAACCTATTAACCTCCATTCTATGCACGGACGGATCCACACGCATCCGTTCGACATTGGGGGCATTTTTCCTCACTACGATTTCAATAAATTCAATATTGTATAAATCAGTATATATTGGTTGCCCCAACATAATATATACTATGTATCATATAAGTATACGAGTATTGCTCCTACAATTTTATATATATGAGTTTTGCCTCCACAATTCAAAATTTCTAGATTTGTCGCTATGATATCATATATAATGAGTATTGCTCCTACAACTTTATATATATGAGTTTTGTCTCCGCAACTTAAAATTTATGGATGTGTCACATATGATACAATTCACTAAGTCATAGATCATATTTATGATTTATGAACATATAGCTAGACCATCTTGTGGTAGCAAACTCCCTTCTTGATCCAATGTATCCCTAACTGCCTTGTATAAGATTATCCATGAAGAAGAGTAGACATCCATAGGGCCCCACAAAAATGTAGGGTTTGGACTTGCAGGGCAAGAAGTTACCAAATCCAAAACTGAAATTGGTTTAATATACTTTGGAAAATTGAATGCCAAGTTATCAACTTTGTGTTCATAAATTTTTCCATTTTTGTCCAATTTATATCTTGAAGTACCTTGAAATTCTCCTTTAGCTTCCCAAGGTACACGTGGCACACCCTTAAGATTCCACCTAATCAGTATCACATTCTTTGAAGGTTGCCAAACTCTGTATACATCAAGTGATATCTCATGAAACAATAGTTTTCCATGAAATCTTAATGCCCAGAAGATCAATTTGTACTTTTCAATCCCAGTAAATGTGTTTAAGGGGTCCAAAAATGTTATATCATCCCTGAAATTATCAAAATCCAATTGAAATAAGGGTATGCTTAATTTTTAACAACATTTCCAATTCATTTTAAATTTTAAATTTGTACGTGGATGACCGGAATAACATTTGGTTATAAAATATCTATTTTGATTGCGATAGAAAAAATATAGAAGCTAACTAGAGAAAATACATTTTCGAAAAACACTTAAACAATATTTTGAATTCATTATTTTTAAATATTCAATCTAATTTTAAAATGTATTTTAAAAACTGTCATATCTTCACTAATGTTATTTTATTATTAAAAAAACATTAAACATACGTAAATGGCCCTAATCTAATTCCTAAAAGATTTAATTTATATATGCAATCGTCGATGTAAATTTTTTTACGCTATCCGTCAATCATCCCTAAAAAATAAAACTTTGTTTATAAAAAATTACGGGAAAAAAAACACCCAAAATAAAAAATTATAAGAAATAGTGACATGGGGTGAGAAATTACCTATAAATATCATAATTGAGGTCTTTGATGAAGATCATAGGCATATCCTCACGAAGGGTTCTAACAGCAAGACCAAGGTTGACATAGAATTCATCCTTTGGCAGCTGTTTATCTTGAACACTTGGTGGTGTGTTAACTTGTGAAGTAGTTGGGGTTTGAAGGGAGGATAAGTGAGAAGATGAAAGAAAATGAGAAGTGGATTTTGGTGGTGAAAGTGTTTGGTGAAAAGGTTTATCTTTGGATTTAGATTGAGCTAGGAGATAAGGTTGGAGGTTTGGTAGAAGAAAAGCCATAAGCTTTTTAAATGTTTAATCAATGGTTTTCAAAGATATTATTAATTAGCTTTTCATTTGAGAGATAGAGGAAGAGAGTTGAGATTTCTAAGATGTTTGTTCTGTTTTGTGTTTGTGACTTTTATGTGATGAAGCTAATTGAGGCTGTTGTTAAGTTTACTTTTGTTTTGTTGTGTTGTTTGAGTGGCTTTGAATGTGGACATGAGATTGGCAAGAATAGAAACAAAGATTGTTATTTTGCATATTGGCCCTTTAATTTTATGATATTTTCCCTTTCAATTGGGGAGTAAAATTTATATGGATGAACACTAGAAACAAATATATTAAAATCTTTCACTATATATGCCACATTTGGTCCATGGGTTCCTTGTTACAAAGTTTTTTTTGCCACTCCGAGTTTAGGCAATCGTCCATCTCAATCATGCTTATAGCAATTTAGCAACCATTGTTGTTCAATATTTTTTTTTTATCAAAAAGTTTAATTGAGTTGAATTTCAGGAACTCATTAAGATTAGAATAGATTTTAAAGTTTAGAGATTGATATCTATCAATTAATAACATAAAAATCCTTAAATCAATAGCGGGATTGGAAGACATTCCTCTTATGGAGTATAAGTCAAACTATTTACTTTCATTAGTCTCACTAGTGTTGTCCTTGATAATTTGAGTATCATGAGCGAAGTTTAAACTTTGTGTCATTTTTTTAAAACATGTTCTTTATTTTTTAAAAGTCATATAATGATAATGAATTTCATTATGTTTGATGTGATATTGATCAATTTCATTATATTTTTTTATACATATTAATCACTTAATCATTGGATCTTATGACTAAGATAATGATAATGAATTTTGTAAAAATACAAGTTTTTTGATTATACACAAAGACCAATGGTGACAAAGCAACAAAAAGAAGAATTCCTCCAATTCATTTTCAAACATCCTTTGATGAACTACAAATAAATAGATTATATAAAGGTAAATAATTCAAGCCATAATTCAACTACAAGAGAACCTTACATACTTTGCATATGCATAAACAATATTTTCAAAAGTCCAAAATAATATTTTCAAAATGTTAGAATCTTTATTTTTGACTAACAAAACAATATTGTAATCGAATACAACCCAGGTGTATTCGAATACAGATGCAATTTGCTAAGTCAGAAGCAAAAACGTATCATCTGTATTCGACTACAACAAAGGTGTATTCGAATACAGATGAAACATTACCAAGTCAGAAACAAGGCCATCTCATCTGTATTCGACTACAGATGAAAAATTGCTAAGTCAGTAGCTAAAAATCTTCATCTGTATTCGACTACACAAAAGTGTATTCGACTACACAGTTAAAAATTTGAATAATTTTAAACGTTGCAGCGAGTTGTATTCGAATACAGATATCATGTAATCAAATACAACTGGAAGCAATGCAATTTTTCAATTCTGAATTCAATTTAAAACATTGCAATTCTTCCTCAAACCTCTTGGATCAAAGGCCACGAATCTAAAGAGATGTTTGAGGACTATAAATAAGTCATAACTTCATATTCAAATTACGAATAAACATTACACAATTTCAAAGACTTTGAACTAAATTTTCTGAATTTTTCTCTAAGTCATTTTCAGAAATTCAAGTACTTGCATATCATTTTCATATCCTTAAGGTTCTCAAAGTACTTGAATAAATCTTGAATTGTTATCGTTCTACCTCCTTCCTACTCCTATACTCTTATCAAAACAACAAGTGTTTGTAAAAGAAAGTTGTACTTTCTTTAAGTGTTATATATAAGATAGTAGTGTTCTATCATAGAAAGTTTGTTAGAAGATTGTAGCCAAGGTCCCAGGGTGAGGACTTGTACATATTCTGACAGATAGTGAAGAAAATCTCTTGTGGTGAGCAAGAGGACTGGACGTACCCTTGGTTATTAGGGGAACCAGGATAAATTTGCAGTGTTCATTTACTTACTGTTATTTACTTCTTCATCTACCAACATTAAACGCAAAAATCAATCACTAAAATTCTAAAAACTTTCAAAATAACCAAACACCTAATTCACTTTCCCCCCCTCTTAGGTGCACATCTGATCTTACAAATTTCATTATCTTTGATACAATTAACATACTTTTACAGTTTTGCATGACAATATCCCATTCAACAATAATCTCAACAAGAGAAACTTTTTTAGATGAGAATAAAGACAGACAATTGTTTGTAAAAAAATTCTTTTAGAAAATAATTTGATTACTTTGTTCTTCTTAACAAACTTGAGGGAGCAATGAGTAACTAGAGTAGGAGAATTAAGAAATACAATTTTTTTTTCTAGGGTATTATCTTAGTCATAAGATAATGAATTAATAAATTTAGAGTCATGTGTGGTTGCACACCCTAAACATGTTTCGCATCGACACTCACACAACATTAAATGTCTTATATACTAGTGTTAACATTGTTTTTTTTTTTAATGGAGTATGGTGTTTTATTTGTATATATCATATCAAATTTGAAGTATTTCTCTATTTCATAAATCAAGTTTTTATCTCCAAATGTACAGTTGATATAGGTGTTAACAATATTAATCTAACATAAACATAGAGGAAGAAGAAGAGAAAGGGAGAAGAGAAGGAACCCTTGTTAGGGTTTCATTTACATATGAACAAAGCTTATGTTTGCTAGTGTTACAATAGGTATATATACGAGAGAATAAAAAAGTCAAAAGTACCTTTACTACTAACACATAATAACAATATTATCTAACATCACCTCTCAAACTCACGATGCATTAACAGGAAGTACTGAGAGTTAGTCAACCAAAAAACGAAAATGTTTAATGTAATGCATCTTTGTGAACAAATCAGCAATCTGTAAAGAGGAAGAGACAAACAGTAGAGTAATTGTTTCATGCTGAATATGATGATGAATAAGATGACAATCAATCTCAATGTGCTTGGTGTGTTCATGAAAGACTGAGTTATGAGCAATCTGAATAGCACTCTTGTTATCGCAGGGCATCGGAGTTGAGCCAAAAAGAGAGATAATCATATTAGACAAAAGCCAACCCAACCAAATTATTTCAGCAGTAGTGGATATCATAGCATGATATTTACCTTCTGTCAATGTCATGTTTCTTACTCTTCCAAGAAATAAGATAGTCTCCATGAAAAATTCAAAATCATGTGATGGACTTACGATATGTGGGGTCACAAGCCCAATCAATATCATAATAAGGATGTAACTCCAATGAGAGCGAAGATGGGAAGAGAAGACTTTGAAAGTGAGTACCCCGAAGATAATGAAGAATAGCTGCCCAATGTACTGTAGTGGGAGCATACTTCACAACATAACCAATATCAGGTCTGGTAATCATAAGATACACTAGGATGCCAACCAAAGTGTTATACCATGTGGGATCTGGTAAAGGAACACCATCAGATGGAGCATACTTCACATTCAACTCAAGAGGAGTATTTGTTGCTCTAGTATCAAAAAGACAAGTTTGTTCAAGAATGTTGGCAATGTACTTGGATTGAGATAGAAGGTAGCCTCTATGAGAGTATGCAACTTCAATCCCCAAGAAATAGCGAAGAGGGCCTAAGTCATTTCATCATCATGTTTAGGGTGTACAACACATGACTCCCATATAATAATCATATCATCAACCTATAACAATAATATCATCAACATGCAAGGAAAGTATAATGCGACCATAAGTGGTGGACTTGATAAGCAATTCAGAATCATGTTCACTAGAGCATAAACCAAGAGAAGTGATTACAACAAAGAATTTCTCAAACCAAACTCAAGGAGACAAAGAATTCAAACGAAAAGTAGATCATAGGTCATCCAAAACATAAAGTCCCCCGTGTCTATGGCATGTCTCAATCAATCCCCCTTGTTATATAGAGGCTTTACAGAAGTTCAATCAACATAATCCCACATATCTTTTCCAACAAAAAAAAAAATCATCATATAACTCCATTAAGGTGGACACTAAAAGCTTGAAGAGAATCATCCTTAGCACTGGTCATGACAAACAATGATAGAAAATACAACGAACACAATCACCGAGAACAAAAGAAATTATGGATAACATGTCAATATTAGAGTCAATTAGAAATCAAACGAAATCGCGTCAGAAGTAGAAGAACAGAACGACACCGAAAATAGAGAAGCAAAATCGGGTCGGAAATGAAAATGGAGGGAGGAAATTGGTACCAACCGCGAAACAAGTCGTCCATATTTTTTTTCACTAAGTTCGGGATCACTTTATCGTAAACCCCAAAATCAACCAAAGTTATTTGATATCATGTTAACAATAATAATCTAACATAAACATAGATGAAGAAGAAGAGAAAGGGACAAGAGAAGGAACCCTTGCTAGGGTTTCATCAACAAATGAACAAAGTTTATGTTTGCTAGTGTTACAATAGGTATATATACTAGAGTATAGAAAAGTATAAAGTACCTTTACTACTAACACATCATAACAATATTATCTAATAATAGGAAAGGTAGGGTGTAGCATACATCATGTGTCTTGGATTGAAGGGTAAGGTGCATGATTTTTTTAGGGTGTCTCTCATTCGGAACTCTAAAAAATGGTTTAAAAGTGAATTCTTATAATTTTAAGTAAAAAATAATTTTATTATAATTTATTAAAAATAGTGTGGTGTACCTTTGAACCGGGATTATATTAGACAACTTAATTTTTTAATGTTGTTTTGGATAATGCTCCTATAATTGAAATAGAAATAATTGAATAAGTAGGAATATGTTTATTAAATACCGTCCCGATGATAAAAAAGTTGCAGAGACATTTGATATGTTATGGTGCATATTTGAACCCACAATGTCCTTCTTTCCACCCTTCACGTGTGAGAGTAATACCACCAAAAAATATTTTTAAAAAATAGCAGCCTGGCAGAAAAATAATACAAACAGGGTCCTTTCCAAATGGAATTCTGAAATGGATATTCTTAAAGATTCTTACATCTCTCCAAGAGCCAATACAAAGAGGAAGCACATTCCTGCATTTGAGCATCTTTTGTTTTGTTTCTATTATAAGTTGGAAAAATTAATTCAATTTCCTTTCACTTGTATGCCAAAATTGCATTTAGTACTTCGATTTGATTGACCATAGACCAGGACACCTACGTTATCACTTAGGCCAAGTATAAAGAAGTGTTAACAAATTTTGGTGTTGTGGATTAGGTATCAAATTTCATAAATATCAGTAAATATTGATATTTTCTCCACCATTGGTGTACAATAATTTTTTTTCTATGTAACTGCAATTTAACTAGCACCATTAACATGAATAAATTGTAAGTTAGAGTGAAGGGTCGATTCAATGTCCCACTACAAAACTCTTTGTAATTTAAGTTTTGGGGAGGTCTCGATGTCCTTAGTTACTACCTCTTGTTATTTTTATTTAGACAATTAAGTTATAATTTAGTCAACAAAAGTAATAATTCAATTGTCTCTTATAAAAAGGATCAGATAAAAGTATTATTGTTTATTTGGTCTATATATCCTTGATTTAATTAGAGTTGAGCTCAATGATTACTTTTAAGTGTTGGGGAGATATGATGAGTATAGGGAGCAATAATGGACGAATAATTTAGAATACTATATTTCAACCAAGATTTTAAAACATTGCAAATATAAATAATCTCTCTTATATATTTAATATTTAATTTATTCATTGTTAATATAAGACTATCACTTACACTTAAATTTCATCAATAAGAGAGATTTGTTCTTCTAACCCTTACTTTTTATCTTGTGGGTAAGACCTCAAATATTATCATATTTGGTTTTGTGATCTCCAAAATCTTATTTTATAGATTATATAAAAAATAAATAAATCCTTTACAAAGTTATTTAATGACCATGCCCTTGTCAATTCAAACTCTTTCCAATATCCTTCAGAAAGATAAAAATATTAGGCCTACATAAATAAAATTCATAGTGCATTAATGCATACTATTTTCCTTTTTTTATTTGCAAAATTCATATTTACTTAATTTTCATTCTGAATTACTATTTATTTTGTAAGTCGGAGATTTGTTTTCATTGAGGCCTATTAGCTCAGTTGGTTAGAGCGTGGTGCTAATAACGCCAAGGTCGTAGGTTCGAGATCTGCATGGGTCAATTCTTTTTCATTTTTCAATACTAATTTTTGACAAAATAACAATAATAAAATAAAAATAGATAATAAACGCCGTTGCCGGGGATCGAACCCGGGTCACCCGCGTGACAGGCGGGAATACTTACCACTATACTACAACGACTAATTGATGTTCTAACTTTTGATATTTGTATCGTATCTAAATGTAAGGAAAAGTTTGTAAATCGTAATTAAACATGCTGAAAAGCCTAAGATTTATTTTGTTAAAGCCTCTTATAAAAACAGAAATGCACTTACTATTTAGTTAGTTAGTTAATTTAATTCTTGAATATTTGTTTTTGTTAGTTAATTTGATTCTCAAATGGGAATTTTATTAGTGACCACTAAACTATATTGGTCTCATAGATATAGTCAACCTTATGAATTTCAAGTTCAAACTAGAAAATAGTGTGATGAAAAGAGTATGTTAAGAGAGTTTATTGCTAGCTTTAATTATTAGTACAACTGCAGTAGTGTAGAAAGGAAACTAATGTCCCATTAATGTGATGTGCTTGTGCATTCAACTCAAGCATAATTTAAAAATGACCTATATATCAATATATGAAAAATTCCCTACTTTACACTTCTACCATAGTACTGAATATCTTACTACATTGTTTCTGGATGTAACTTATGGAAGAATTTCTGCTCATGGTACATTAAAGGTTGTGGACAATTTTATTATCCTATTATCTCTATACAATAGTACATTAATTAGTTACAAACTGAAAAATAAGTATTATTTGAATTGAGAAAAAAGCATGGAAGAAAAATCAACCAAGTTAAGGAAAACTAAACATGCAAAGACTAAAAATAGAGTAGAAATATCATGATTGCACAAAGTTGTAAAGACTAAAAATGCATAAAAAAGAAATATTTGTATTGAAAATTGGTGACACAATAAATTTAGTGTCAAAGTTCCACTTTGAAATATGTGGTGGATGAAGTTCCACTTCTTTAGAAATATTAAATCCAATGAAGAACTCCACTTCTTTTGCTTAAGTTTGAGTAGAATCACCTTCAAATTCAATCAATTTTTTTTTTTTTACTATCACTACAAGAAAACACTCATTTTGTGGCCAACTTATAAAATATTTTGTGGCTGAAAAAAGCTCTCACAAGTTACTGAACGAAAAAGCTCTCACAAATACTAAAATTTAAATTTGTTGTTATTTGTGGCGGAAATAACCCTCACAATGGATCTGAATTTCAAAAGAATTTTGTGAGGACAAAAGCCCTCACAAAATTACACCGTTGGGCCTTTGTGAGGGCTTAGGCCGCCACAAAGTCACTCGTTTGTGACTGCAAAAGCCGCCACAAAGGGTATAGCGTACTGTTGGTATTTATGGCTGCATAGGCCCTCACAAAGTCCATTTTTCTGGCTGCAAAGGCCGCCATAAAGGCCAAATTTTGTGGCTGCTTTGGCCGCCACAAAGTGCCTTATTCTCCTATAAATATAACCCTTCATCTCATTTTTCATTTCTACCTTTTCTCTAAATTTTCTCTCCACCTTCTCTCTTCAAATATTTTTTCTCCAACATTTCTCTTTTAGTTGTTAAATTTCGGTAAGTTGTTAGTTTATATTTTAATGTTATTTTTTATTTGAAGTTATTTTTTTAATGAATATTAATTAATTTTTTTTACAGTGGTGCCATTATGGTGATTGCGAATAGCTGTTACTTGTTTGTAAGCGTCAAGTCAGACACTACTCGGCATCAAATATGTAATGCATTTTAAATATAGATTATTAATTATATAATTATTATTGTTATATGGTTTTTTAAAATATTTTTAGACTTAATATTTTATTTTAGAATGTAGATTAATATATTATTTTTAAAATTGAGTATAATATTATTTTTAAACTTTAATATTAGTAAGATTTGTTAAACAAATTACTGATAAAATATTTAAATTGTAAAATTTATACTAAAATTAAAATGTAGTAATATTTTAATTGTTGATGAAGTGATATTTTTTTATTATAGTTATTATTGGTATTATGATTTATTATGTCAGTAAAATATAATTATATTAAGAAATTGTAATTTTTTTAGCAACAAAATAATACTTATGAAAAACAAGATTTATAATAATGATCTAATAATAAAATATGTAATATCATAAATATAAAATATTTTTATATTATTTTTAAAATACATAAAAAGTTCATCATTCAAAATGTTGGTATATTTAGTCAAAAAAAATTAGAAATTATGTTGCTTACATAATATATGATAAATAAAATATTTGAAACATAATAAAAATATTATTAAAATTAATAAGATTATTATTACAAAGAGTTGTAGTTGAGTTCGTACAAAAAATTTATATACTTTTATGGTCTCTATTTTTGTTTATAAATACTTATTTTAGGAACCTCAACCAGCTATGACTCCGTCGACTAGTGGTGGTGTACTTGAAGATGAATTACAATTTCAAACCATGTTGTCTCCAACACCAACTAATAATACTTTTGAAGGACTTTTGTGGTCGGGTAATATTCCATCAAATAATGATGGAGGGAGTTGAGCTAATGATAAGAGCAATTACTATGATGATCAATGTATTTGAATAATATTTGCTATTTTTATTTTTGGTTTGTATGAATTTATGGTTTGTATGAATCTGCTATACATTATTATTTAATTATGGTATGTTTCATTTTTGGTTCGTATGACATAATTTATTAATTTTGGAATGTTTTATTTTGTTTGGTATATATAATTTAAATTTATAATTTTATATAATTTATTAATATATAATATTTATTTTAAATTGAATATAATTTCAAATATAATTTATTTTGTTTGATATATAATATTTATTTTAATTTTTAATTGTTAAATTATATTAATATTAATTTTTTTATATATAATATCATTTTTTAATATTAATTTTGAATTTTATAAAATTAATTTTTTTTAATAAAGTCAGACATTTGTGGCGGCCTAAGCCCTCACAAAGGACAACTTTTGTGGCGGCCAAAGCCCTCACAAACTGATTATTTTATGTCATGTCATCCTTTGTGGCGGCCTAAACCCTCACAAAGGACATATTTTGTGGCGAACAAAGTCTTCACAAACGCTAACTATTTTAAATTCGTAGTCATTTGTGGCGGCCTAAGCCCTCACAAATTTGTGGCGGACTTTTCCGTCACAATTTTGTGAGGGCTTAAGCTCTCACAAATGGTAACCAAAAATGTTGAATTTTGTGGCCGTTTTAGCCGCCACAAACCTTTGTGGCCACAAATTCTTCTGCTGTGGCTGCTTTTCTCCCTTTGTGAGGGCATTTGGCCTCCATAAAATGATGTTTTTCTTGTAGTGTTTTTACACTTTTTTTGTATAAATATAGTATACTTCTTGTAGTTTTTTTTGACAAAATTATACTCTTTTATAGTTAAATATAAACAAAAGTGTATTTAAAAAATTAATAAATATAATATAAGATTTTAGATCACATATGTTAATTCTTCATTCTTTTTATATTTTAACCTGAAATGAGTAATATTTTATATACATATATGTCCAGCTATATGCATACACTTAAAAAAATAATTCCATGCATTTGATAAAAGTTGACTCTCACTTTTTCGTTCAGAACACTCTTCCAACACCTTATCATCAACACTAGATGTTGTTCTCAATATCCCACCCAAAGAATTTAAAGAAACACCCACTTTTTCATAGACTTTTTTTCATAATATGCCACATGCAAAATCTATGTGCAAAAGAATACAAAATATTTTCTATTGCAACTTTCATGACAGGATTTTGATTTGTTATTATAAGATTTGGCAATATAATACAAGGAAGAAAGAAACCCAACTAATTTTTACCGTGAAAGTTAAAATATTTAATTAAAATTAATTTAAATTACTTAACTAAAACCGATATAATTTAAACTAGACTCCAAAATCAATTTTCTTGATCGATTTTCTCACTACTCATATGTTGGTGGTGTTCTCTTTATATAGAAGAAGATAAGAGTGTAAGACAATATATTTTTCAGTGTAGAATTTCAATAATTAAGTTGGAGAGAGTTTATTGAGTAGGAGATTTTTAAGAGTTTCTATAAGTTTTCAAAATAGTATTAATAACTCAAAATATTATATTGAAAGGATGAGCCCCGCGAATGAAATATGTCACATTAGACTTGATGACAATTTTTTACTATGTTAGAGACTGAATTTAATTTTTTTTTATAAACACTGAAGTTGTATGATATTTTAGTAGTTAATTGTATGTCATTTTAGTAGTTTTCAAATGCTATATGATATTTTTTATATTAGTTTTTTAAATATTTTTTTATTTCATTATTTATGATGTGTTTATCATTATCTTGCTTTTAGTATTCACACCTAAATTAAATTTTTGTATAAAATTGATAATATAAAAATCAACACTATTGCAAAAAAGACTTTTTATATAGGTTAACAATAACTTTTTATACTAATTTTGAAGGCAATAATGTGTTTGATGCGATGTAATTTCTGGAATACTTCACTCAATTTAACTACTTGTTAAACAGTTTTAACATTGGTTGATTGAGAAAAGCCAATATAAAAAATAGTTTTTGCATCGGTTACACTAAAAACAGTATATCATAAAAACAGTATATGATAAGTGGATCATAAACCCGACGTGATAACATAAAGAAAAAAATTTAGCAATAATAGAAATTCATTACGGTCAAAATAACATAAAAACATTATGAAAACACTAATATAGTTATAGCATTACAAGTTATACTACAATGTGCCAACAAAAAACATATTACATTTACATAGTTGATACATTCTACATTTATAAACCGCTTAAACCAAATATCCTAACGGCAACAAATACGTCTACTCTCCTTCAAAAGCAAGTTACCCCAAACATAATAGAGATCGATCCTTGAAACAATTCTTTAGTAATGACTATGAGTCAAAAAAAAAAATTCTTTAGTAATGACCATCTTTACTTTTGTAACACCTCATATTACTATACTTAAATTATCAATTTTATTCTTAATATTATTATTGGTATTTATGAAAATAGTGTGTATTTTGTTGGGTGAATGAGGAGGAGGAGTCTACTACCACCAATTCCTGTATGGAATAGAGATGGGAATAAAACCAGAAAATAGATTAAAAGAGAGGGAGATTAGAGTTCATCTATGAAGTAATAGTGTAAATAGGAACGCGATTAGGAACATGTTCCCATGTAAGAGAGATACTGGAACTGTTTCTTTTGAAGTCTTGATTTATCATCCTAAACTTGGTAATATTATGATCTTTTTGCCATTAATATGTTTTTAATGTTGACATGGTAGTTTGAAAGGCACAAAATCAATATAGGATGGATACAAATAGTAAATACTTGTTTTAAAACATTTAATTAATTAATAATTAATATTAATGGATTTGATAAGAGATTAATCGATTAGGATAATTTGGGTAATCGATTAATACACGACTCAGTACCAAAAAATCCAGTTTTACTAGATTAATCAATTAGGGTCTTATTACTAATCGATTAATATTGGACCAAAATTTAAATAAATAACATATTTTGTTAGTCTTATGTAGCAAATTTTGTATCCTATCTTTTTAGTAACCATTGATCACTTAACATAGTTTTATAACGACATTTTAACTTTAGAAATTTGTAGGTTATGTTTCTATTTACTTACATAAAAACCTTACTTTTACTAACTATTTGTGTTTTATTTGACTATTCATGTGTTGAGCAGCAAAGAGCCATCTTTCTACAAAAACAAGTCAGTAGTATGTGATTCATCGATTAAGATACAAAGGGAGATTTTGATTGTAGATATATATTAAGTCGAGTAGGTTTATTATATAACGACGTTCCATGATCCTTATGTTGAGACAAAATCTCAATTTAATATTTTGATGAAAACAAACAAAAAGTTAATTAAGAATGTTAATTATGATTCTAAGTGTTTTGGTATTTAACTTGTGTATTTAAGTGTGTTAAACAAGATAGGTACCAAGAAATTCAAATCAAATATCATTAAAATCAAAGTAAGCAAAAACAGCAGAGCAAAGATCAATCCTGCCAGACTTCTGCAAAACGAAGATTGATCTTCAGAATCAAAGAATGATCAATTCTGCCAGACTTCTGCAAAATGAAGATTGATCTTCAGAATCAAGAATGATCAATCCTGAGCTGAATATTGCAATTCAGAAGTTTTGTCAATCTTATCTCTTTATCAAGAATAAGCTGAGAAAAGCCTAAAACAGAATCAGCCCAGAATTGCAAGAATCAATGACAAGCCTCATGAAAGAATATAAGAAGCAAGATCATTCTTCATGATGTACAAATGCAAGTACAAGTACAAGCTATAAAAGTACATCACAGTTGTACTATCAAATCATGAATGCACACTGACTCAAAAGCACACAAGCAACCTCAGAAACAATACAGGATCGAGTACAAAAGTCAGATCAATTAAACTAAACTGAGGATCGATCATGGACTGCAAGAACACTCCTGGATTCAGCTTCTTCACTCTTGCTTTTGGCCTGCTTCAGTTCACTTACTGTCCTATGACAGCTGGCTTTATTTCAACGGCTATATGAGCTGTCCTAGCCTCTATTGGAGCTTATAAATGCAGCATCAAGATGAAGAACAAGAAACAAATAAAAGTGTCAAGCAAAGCATCAATCTTACATCCATATTTGAGCTCTTTCAAATATCATTCTTTGGCTTGGAAATCTTTTTCTTTGTGTTGTGCTTAAATCAGTAACACCTAAGTCTTAAGTTACAGAATCTATTCCTCAAATAAGAGTTGAGTAATATTAAGATTCTAAACATCTTCATCAACATTACTTTGTAACTCAAAGCTAGTGTATCATCATAGCTTGAGAAATGTGTGGAAATCCTTTTATGTTGTAAAAGGTAATTTGTGAAATCCTTACTGGAATAGGCTAAGGTAAATCTGGAAATCTTTTCTAAGGTAGAAATGTGGAAGTTGTGTAAAGATCAAGATTGATCTACGAAAGTTGTGTAACAACCAAGAACAATCTTGCCTTGAGCACGTGGAAAATGTCACATATGTGAGGACTGGACGTAGCCCAAGGTTGGGTGAACCAGGATACATGCTTGAGTGATCTCTCTATCTCTATCTCTATTTATTACATGCATTACAATCAGCTTTTATATTGATAAAATTGATATTGTTGTTTTTCCACTAACCAAGATCGATCTTCGTTATAACCAAGATCAATCTTGAGTAAAGCTTTCAGTTTTTTAACAGGAATTTTTCAAAAGTGACAATTATAATTCAAACCCCCCTTCCTTATAATTGATATTATTACTTCACCTTAGGTCAACACTGGCCATTTATTGTTAGATTCACATGTGACAATGAAATAAGTTATGTGTTTCAGACCATCCTATATGATAGATCGTTTTTTATTTAAATTATGAAAAGTTGTTGATGTTTGATACTTCTTATGATTATTGTTTGTGATGATATGTATTACTTGATTTTGTGCAATATATATGTTTATATGTTTGATAATGATGATTAATGATAATTGATGTTTAGAATTTTTTATTTTAATAAAACTACACTATATTAGGTTTTCTATTTTTAATAATCGATTGGTATCATAGTTAATCGATTAGTATGTAGAAAATTACGATTAATCTAATAGTAACATAAAAATAATTGATTAATTAGACCTTGATAATCAATTATGGTATAGTCTAAAAATGAAATAATCGATTTGTAGAACTCATTAATTGATTAAAGTGATATTTAGGACTTGAATATGGCATCAAACAAAAAAGATTGATAGGCCTTGTCTATTTGAATAAATAGGATGTTAGAATCAGAAAATGATTAAGTTAGAAATGAATCGATTAAAAGCTTAGAGTTAATTGATGAAGGGAAATATCAAATACTAGAAAATGGCTCAATTATGGAATAAATAATTAGAGTCTTAGTAGTAATTGATTAGATTAAGTAAGAATGATTAATTAGTTTAGT
>JBBPBP010000002.1:36737927-36778282 GCA_037974735.1 Cicer chorassanicum
AAACGATTCTTATTGATTACTTATTTCAAATAATTTTTAAACGCTTTCAATTATTGTGTGGGGCAACCTTTAGTTCAAAATTTAATTTCTAATTTTTTAATTAATATTATTAATATTCAAATCTCCAAAATTATGGGGAGCGGAAAATAATTACTATTAATAATATTAAATATTCTTAAGTAGTACACATAAATTAGAGATATTGGTCAAATAAAATCGGTGATTGTTGATTAATAATAAATTTATATCCAATTAAAACTATATTATAAAGATTACAGATGTCATGTTTTAGATATGTGGTATAATTGCTACAAATATTAGTTATTGCCACACATATTTGTTTCCGTATCACTTTACATATCTTAATATGAACAACTCAACAAATAATAAACAAAAAACTCAACAAATAAACAATTCAAATTCATAAACTATAAATTGGAGAAACTAATCTTTCAATTTGAAATTGGAAGAAAATGTTGTAGTAAGTACTTCAAATTTTATCAAAAAAATAGAAATTATAAGTATGATAATAAAAACACTGATGGCAACTTCATTTAAGAAAATGAAGATTGTTTTAACTTTTTGTATAAATTTCTGTTATCCTCCAACCATTAAGGGTGTATATGGGTGTGGGTCAACCCGCCAACTCAACCCGATTTTTATCAATATTCGGTCACTCTCGGCTCCAACCCAACCAAATCCGTTGAAACCCGCTTATATTTGGTTCGGGTAATGAGTTTAACAATTTGAACCCGTCGACCCGACCCGGTAACTAGTTTTATTTTTTAAAAAATTTGTTTAGAAGCCCAGTAGTCCAATAGAGTTTCAGATATTATTAATAACTGATTTTTATATGAATATTGATCCAATGTGTTTATGCGTCTAGTCTAAATACTTAATTTTTCTCACAATTTAGCGTTTAATTTGTTTTGTCCTTGTGATCTCGTATATGTCTACTCATAAAATTCATATTTAATTTTTGAATTGTCTCTTTCAAAAGAGCATTTTAATTTTTAAGTTAAATACTATTTATTTAAATGTTATATTTTGTTATAGTTTTACATGAAAAATGTATAAACGGAAAGCTTATGCTTATAATGAATTTAGTTTAAATGTTTTACATTTGTTAAATACAAATTTTTTTAATTAAATACTATTCATTTGAGTTAAATACTATTTATGAACAAAAATGATGCTTATACAAAAGCTTATGATGAATTTAGTTTAAATTTTTTATATTTAAATCTATTAAACACTTTTTTTAGTATTTTATTTGAAAATAGTAAGTACTCTAACTATAAATAAATGAAGCACTATTAAAAAATTATGGTAGCTTAGTAAACTAAAATGATTGTTGGGTTATGTGTAATGATGAAAGTAATGTGGTAAACCAAACTAGCTGTTTTCTCCTCACTTTTATTATTAATATTTGTTTTTGCAGATTCTCAATTATTCCCTTCCAGACTTTGAGAAACTTGTTAAGTGCTTGTACTTGAAGTTGACATTGCTTAGAATTGATGAATTTTTATATTTTATTGACACACTGTTGTTGAATTTATTTATGTATTTGAATATTGTCGAAATTTTTTTTTTTTTGTGGGGTTGATGATTTTTTAAAAGAATTAAATGATGTGATTGAAATTTTATAGTTTTTGAGACATTTAAGTATTAAATATATTTTCATTCAATATATTTTCCCGTAAAATAAAAAACAGGTTATTATTTATGTATAACCCGCCAACTCAACCCGTTTTTGATCGGGTCGGGTCGGTTCGGGTTAAATGAAAAAAATACGGGTTTAGAACTTAACTCAACCCAAAGATAATCGATCGGGTTGGGCATCGGGTTTTGTCAAAACCGACCCAACCCAACCCACGTACACCCCTACCAACCATGGTGTCAATATAATAGTATAACTTTTTTGTTAAAAAAAATACTTAAATTATAATTATAATACTACTAAAAATATTTATAAGAAAATGAAGACTTTTTTTTTATTTTTGGTACAAAAATGAGATCTTCTTTTAACTATTTTAATTTTATCATTTTTTTATGTGTAATTTTTTTGGTAAAATTTTCTATGTGTATTTTATAATGGATATTTAATGATATAATTTTATTTTATTTATTCAAAAAATTTTATAAAAAAAATTTATCCGTGCAAAGCACGGTTCTCACACTATTAATATTAAAAATGAGAAGTCAGATCCATAGATTATTATAAGGAGTTAGATCCGTAGATTATTATCTAGTAGGTGTGCAAGTATGTATGTAATTCCCATGCCCTTAAGAAGTGTCGTATTTCTTTAGAATCAGAATTTATGGATGTATCGTCCTTAAATCCAAGTTCAACTCACAAATTTTAATATTATTAGGTTGAACGTCATGTCCCTGATTCGAACCTAGGATTTATATTTATCATGTTCATTCATTTTGGTTTTTTAAATTGTAAACATGAGATACTTTGGCCCCTCAAGTTATTTTTGTCCATTTTAATATCTTAAGTTACAAACATTAAACATTTTAGTCCTTGTAAAACATTATACACTTTGTAGGTCTCATATTATATGACTTAAAAGATCAAAATATCTAATTTTTGTAACTTAGAAGACCAAAATGTTTAATGGTTATGAAATAAAATATAAACATGATAGTTGAAAAGTTGATGATGTATTTGGTCAAAAATTTAATTTAGATAAATCAACTTTTCAATTACAATTTTACTTATATTTTATTTATAAGAAAGTATAACTTAAGAGACTAAAATAAAACGACAACAATTTAAAGAACTAAAATGTCAAATATTAACAACTTAAAGAATAAAAAAAAAACGTAAAATTAACTTAAGGATTTAAAATATAATTTAGTCACTTGCAATTTATTGGTATCTTTTTATGTTGGATGTCACTATCTCAAATCCATCCTCGACCTTAATGCCAACCACACTTAAAATTATCAACCTTTCGGTACATAGGAACAGAAGCCCGAAAGTAAGATAGATAGCCTTTTTGAATGACTTTTTAATTTTATAAAGGATGCAAGATTCCTTACGTTATTTGATATCTTGTGCATTATATATATCATATTTTCAAAATTATGTTTCTCCTTTTACACGTTAAAATTGTATCTTGTTGTTTCTCTTTATCTTTAGTTTATAAGCGGTATCACTTTTAATTTAATTCTTATGAAAATTATTTTTTAACAATTACCTCAAATTATTGGTTAAAGAATAGGCCCAAAAGAGCCCAACTCAGAATTGAACAAAACGGCCGAATATGGCACTTCTTCTATCCACACCTCTTCAAGATATGTTTATTAGATATAAATAATAGTTATAGTCAAATTAAAATATAGTTGGAGGTAGTTTTCAAGTCGTTAATTTTCTAAGTCTCTGCTAGTTTTATATATAGAATATGTCATGTATTTATTTTTCATCTTTTGCATCTATTATCATTTTTTCAATATAGAATTTATATTTAATTTAAATATTTTCTCTCTTTTATGGTTTCTATCAAGATTCTAACATGATATTAAAGTATATTTATTAATTTATAATTGTGAAATTTTCAAAAGATGGTTCAACCACGTGTAGATAAAAAGAAGAAAAGAAACATGAAGAATGTGGAGAAATACAAAATCTACATTTTCAAGATGAAGAATGTGGATAAATACAAAATCTTCATTTTCAAGAGGGTGTTGAAGAATTCTTTAAAGTTTCAATATTCAAATAAACAACAACAAAATAAACAAAATTGTTTTCAAGACAAAAAAAAAGGAAGAAAATGGTTCTACATATAAAAGGAGTTTTGATTCTTCATGTTATATAATGCTATTGTTTGTAAATAAGCTATAGATATTCATGACAATTAAAAAAAAAAACAAAATTTCTCGTTAAGAAGTTGTAGTTTACCAGTTCCAAAAATTGTTCTGTATGAGACTTCCTAAGAAGAACAAGAAAGATCAAAGATATAGATCCTTAAAAAATCAAGACTGCATAAAAAAATTTCTTGTCTCTAGCAAAGAAAAATTGTTTCATAAACAAATCGGTGATATTCTTCTTTATGAAAAAACCCCACGAACATTTTAGATTCAATCCATAAAAATAATGGATGGTTAGGTGAAAAATTTCTATTCTTTATGCTGATGAATTTTTGGCATTACAAATTATTTTTAGCCGATGAATTTTGACATCTAAATTCTTTTTAGGTGATATCTTTTTTGACATTTCTTTTCTTTACATTTTCCAAGCTAGAAGTGTAATAAACACATTCTAGTTTGCGATACGATATTAGATATAAATATTAGTTAGAGTTAAATATTAAAGTTAGTTAGAGGTAACTTTTAGGTGATTAGTTTGTTAAGTCTCTACTAGCTCTATTTATAGAGCATATCATGTATTCATTTTGTATATCTTTTATCATTCTATCAATATAGAATTTATTTTCAATTTAAATATTTTCTCTTTTCATGGGTGTAAAATTCAACACCAATTATCTATAATTGACATCTCAATCCATACATCTTAATATATTAGAGGCAAGTAAATATAAAGAATAGTTTGAATCAATTTAAAACAATTCAACTACTAATCAATTATAGTCTACAATTGTTCAAACAGATCAATAAGGTATAATAGTTCAACTAAATTATCAAATTAAACACTTACATAAGCTTTTACTACAACAAAGGTCGTAATACATTATAACTAAACAATTAAATTTGGAGTTTTTGCCTCTGGTATTAAGTTGCACGTGAACTGCCTCCAGCTGCTGATTTTTTTTTTAAAAAAAGAGGTGAGAATAAATCTCAGTGAGTTCTAAAAAAAATAAGGGAGGGGAAGTTTGAAATTATTCTCTTAAATAAAAAAAATGCAGACAACATGAAATTTTGATACATCTCAAGGTGAAGCTCTCAAAAAATTGAACCGAAATCATTCTTTTAGAATGATTCTGGAAAAACTATACATGACCTCTGAGATCCTTTCCTTGTAAACAAAGAAAGGTCGCCCCATTATCTCGACGTGTGCACCAAGATAATTGAGACCTGAGCGGTAAAGGTGGTCTGGCCAAACCCCAATCAGCATCATGATTGTTCTCCTTTACCTGTTATTTCATGCCTGGAATAACCTAAATGTCCCACCGTGAATAAGGCCATGCATGATCTGATTAATGATATTGTACAAAAACTTGAGATGTTTTGTATAAAAAAATGCCTTTATTATGTCGTATATAAAATGCGTCATTCATCTACAACAGTTATAAATAACTTAGGCGATATACTAAATCCCTAATAATTAAATCCTAAGTCCTTACTTCAAAACGGAAATCATAGTCAAAAAAATAAAAACAACATTGAAGTCATGAAACTAGTAACAACATCAAAGTCATGAAAATGGTAAAAATATGAAAGTCATGAAATTAATAACAACATAAAAGTCATGAAATTAATAACAACATAAAAGTCATGAAGAATCATTTGGATGTAGCTTTAAAATACCTATATGCAAAAGTTCTATTTCATCACACTCTAATTCTCCTATTCCATAATAACCCAAAACAGTATTATTTGAAGAATTTCAGCGTCCAAAATCCTCATAAACTAATGTAACATAACACAATTTCACATACACATCAGAGGCAACAACAACAACAACATCAGAGGCAACAACAGTAACGAGCAGAAATTGTGCTCGACAAGCATACTCACCTTAAATCTAGTTATACACATCTAATTAAATTTTTCCTAACATATAATTCATTCACAAACATCACAACCATAAACAGCGTGCACGTTCTAGATTATTGAAATTTTCAATGAAATCCCTAATCATAAAAAAAAAAAAACTTTAATAAAAAGAACTCACAGTTTGTGTTAAAGGGGAAGATAAAGTTCTGATTAATTTTGTTGAACTGCAGGCTCAAGTTCTTCAATTTTGGGTCATTTTGCCTTGATTCTGATTTCTAGGAGTGTAGAGACAAATTTGGACATGCAAGGTTTTAAAACGGTTGTAAAGAACTTTAAGAAGATTTTGGGTTTAAAGGATATGGAAAAATCAAGGAAAATGAGAGGTTTTGAGGTTGGGATGATGGTGGGGTTTGCTCACGGTGGTAACAGGAAGAAGAAGAATAACAAAACTTAATTTGAGAAAAAAAAAATGAGGAATGTCTTGTTTTTGTTTGTGTGTACAGTTTTAAGAATTATACTGTAAATTATCCCTTTGCCATTCTTTAACCAATTATTACGTGCCCTTCTGAATTAATAAAAATAAAAATTAATTATTTTATTTTTAAATTAACATATTCATTAATTAACTTTTAAACTTAATAAAATAGATAGGTTATTACATCCTCCACCACTTACAAAAAAAATTTGCCCTCAAAATTCAAAGAATTACCTATTGGAAAAGGTAAGGATACTCCCTTTGCATGTCTGTTTCTGCCTCCCATGTTGCTTCTTCTACAGAAGATCCTTCCCAAACAACCTTCACTAGGGGAGTTTCTTTGCTTCTCAATACTTTTACAGTTCTATCTAAAATCTGAATTGGCATTGGGTCATAAGTAAGGTTTGACTTGAGTTGGACGGATTCATGACCCAAAATTTGATGAGGGTTAGAAATATATTTCTTCAATTGGGAGACATGAAAAACATTGTGTAGATTGGATAAATTAGGTGGCAAAGCTATTATGTATGCAGAGGGACCTATCCTCTGCAATATTTGAAAGGGTCCAACAAAACGAGGGTTTGATTTCTTGACCTTTAGCACTCTTCCAATGCCAATAGTGGGGGTAACTCTAAAAAAAACATGATCCCCCTCCTCAAACTCCAAAGGCCTTCTCCGGATATTAGCATAGCTCTTTTGCCTGCTTTGGGCTATCCTTAGTTTATCCTTAATGACCTTAATCTTTTCAGTGGTCTCTTGGATAACTTCAAGACTTAAGATCCCCTTATCCCCTACTTCTGACCAACATAAAGGTGTCCTACATTTTCTTCCATACAAAGCCTCATGAAGGTAAACTTAGGGTCCCTATCTGATATGATACTAAGAGGCACCCCATGCAACCTCACTATTTCCTTAATAAATAACTTGGCTAGTTTGAGGGTGTTGTAGTTTGACTTTACTAGTAAGAAATGGGCTGACTTAGTTAATCTGTCTACAATCGCCCAAATGGAATCATACCTAGTGTGGGTATGTGGCAAACCTACAATAAAGTCCATGGAAATTGAGTCCCATTTCCATTCAGGTGTTTCCAGAGGCTGCAGCAATCCTGCTGGCCTCTGATGTTCTATTTTCACCTTTTGGCAAGTCAGGCATTGGCCCATAAAAGTAGCCACATCAACCTTCATACCAGGCCACCAATAATTTTTTTTAAGGTCTTGGTACATTTTGGTAGATCCAGGATGGACGGTCAGGTTACTTTTGTGAGCTTCCTCTAGTATCAATCTCTTTAATTCTGGATCCTTTGGTACACAAATTATTCCCTGAAATAAAATTGTTCCATCGCTTGCTCTTGTAAATCTTTCTTGGTCTTTTCTAAGTTGGAACTCCTCATCCATTCCTTGAGATTGCCTAATTTGGTCTCTAAGGCCACTAGTTATTTCTAGTTTATTTAAAAGAATTCCCCCTTGGAGGTTTGTCATGTTTAGGTTCAAGTCCCTAAGGTTTTCTAGCAATGCAAGTTCTTGGATCATCAGATGAGACATATGTAGGGATTTTCTGCTCAATGCATTGGCCACTACATTGGCCTTGCTTGGGTGGTATTTCAGTTCAAATTCATAATCTTTCAAGAACTCTACCCACCTTCTCTGCCTCAGGTTAAGTTCCTTCTGGTCAAAGAGATACTTTAGGCTCTTATGATCACTGAAAACATCAAACTGTGCTCCATACAAATAATGCCTCCAGATCTTCAATGCAAACATTATGGCAGCCAATTCTAGGTCGTGAGTGGGATAATTCCCCTCATGAGGTTTTGGTTGCCTTGAAGCATAAGCCAATACTTGGTTGTTTTGCATCAATACACAGCCTAAACCTTTCAGGGATGCATCACAATACACTTCAAATCTTAAGCTTGGATCTGGTATGGCCATCACAGGGACAGTGGTTAAATTGGTCTTAAGAGTCTGAAAACTCTTTTCATATTTTTGATCCCACACAAAGGGTTGGTCCTTCCTAGCCAGTCTGGTCAGAGGCATGGCAATTTGGGAGAATTTCCTAATGAATCTCCTATAGTACCCCGCCAATCCTAAGAAACTCCTGACCTCTATCACATTCCTAGGATGTTCCCACTTTAGCACTGCCTCTACTTTTGAGGGATCTACTGCCACTCCTTCCTTACTGATTACATGGCCTAGAAACTTTACTTCTGACATCAAAAACTCACATTTACTTGGTTTATCATAAAGTTTTCTATCCCTAAGTACTTGCAACACTATTTGAAGATGACTTGCATGTTCCTCTAGGGTCTTAGAGTATATTAGTATGTCATCTATAAATACTATCACAAACTTATCTAAGTATGGCCTAAAAATTCTATTCATGTAATCCATGAACATAGTTGGGGCATTAGTTACACCAAAATGCATAACCAAAAATTCATAGTGCCCATACCTAGTTCTAAAGGTTGTTTTTGGTACATCCTCTGATTTTATTCTAATTTAATGATACCTTGAACTCAAGTCAATTTTGGAGAACACAATAGCTCCTCCTAATTGGTCTAAAAGGTCATCAATTCTGGGAAGAGGGTACTTGTTCTTGATGGTCATTTTATTCAATTTTCTATAATCTATGCATAACCTCAAACTGCCATCCTTTTTCTTTACTAGGAGCATATGGGCTCCCCAAGGAGACACACTTGGTCTGATAAACTGCTTGGTTATCAGGTCATCTAATTGGTTTTTCAACTCACTTAATTCTAATGGGGACATCCTGTAAGGGGCAATGGAGATTGGCCCTGTTCCAGGAACCAAGTCTATTGAGAACTCTATTTCTCTTTTAGGAGGCAAGGATGTCACATCCTCTGGAAAGACATCCTCAAAATCACTGACTACAGGAATATTGGACAAATCTATTTTATACCCTGAGTTAGAGGATAGTAATAATGGTACACCTTAAACCCCATTGGTAAGACATTGGAAGAGTAGAGAATTGTTGGTCAAGGAGGGTAATTTGGTTTCCTCTAGTTGGGGAATTCCTTGAGGAATTATGATTTTCCCTCCATGACAAATCAGAGTTACTGAATGGTCGAACATCCAGTCCATTCCTAATATGATGTCTAAGCCCTTAAGGGGTAAACAGACCAGTTTATTAGAAAAACTCTATCATACAGGGTGATTGGACACTGGTGACATACTAAGGAGGTCTCTATTGAATTCTTAGTTGCAATGCTTACGACTAAGGGAAAAGGCATTTCAAGTACAAGGAGATTATGTTGCAAAACGAAATCAGAAGAGATGAAAGAATGGGATGCACCACTGTCAAACATGACAATTAAAGGGATTTCATTTATGAATCCAGTGCCAGTTATTAGATTATGATTCATACCTTTCTTTGCACTGAGAGCAAAGACCCTCCCAGTGTTAGGCTTGTTTGGGTTGGACTCTGCTTGTTTTTGGCGTACTGGACAAGAGGGAGTCATATGACCAGGCTTTTCGCAGTAGTAACAAACTTGTTTTCCAACCAAGCACTCTACCCCATGATCTCTGCCACACTTAAGGCACTTCTTTGCTCTTGGGGAACTGGAGGTCTGTACTTGTTTTCCCTTCCCTTGAGGAGTCTTTACCTTCAACTGTTGGCCAAATTTTTCAGATTCTCTCTTTTGTTGCCACTTAGCATGCCTCTCCTCTTGTACCTTCTTTAAATTGTCTTCAACAATGTAGCTCTTGTGTACAAGAGTAGAATAGTTAGTAAGCTCCATATGGCCTATGTTCCCTCTAATTTTAGGCCTCAATCCCGACTCAAACTGGTTTATCTTCCATTCTTCATTGGGTGCATACTGGGCATATGGGGAAAATCTGGCCAGTTCTTCAAACTTAGCAACATACTCTGCAACAGACATGTCTCCTTGTTGCATGTGCACAAACTCCAACTCTTTTTGTCTTCTGGCACTTTTTGGATAATACTTGTCCAAAAAGGCCACCCCAAAGTGTTCCCAATTGATAGGGGTTCCTTGAGTCTGAAGATAAGTCCTTGCACTCCTCCACCAATACTCTGCCCCACCCTATAGTAGATGGGCAACAAATGCCACTTTTTGTTCTTCAATACAAGGCACTATTTCAAATTTCTTCTTAATCTCATCTAGCCAAGCTTGGGCCTCTGAGGGATTGTGGCTGCCCTGAAATGTTGGAGGCTGCAACTTAAGAAAATCATAAAACACCCTATTGGCATTTGGAGTGCCATCTCTTTGCATTGACATTTGTTGTATCAAATTATGGGTAGCCGTTGTTTGCATTTGATAGCTTCCATAACCCTTTCCCACGGTTTAGTAGTGGGTGGTGGAGTCATACTATCTTCAGGGGCATGATTCCTCCTAGATCCTTCATCCATAAATCTGCATACCATACACAAAATACTATGTTGATCAAACTTAATATTAGGTCAAATGATAATTAGAATGTATAGTAAAAGCAAGTTATTCTAATTCCTAACACATAACCAAGAGTCCTATTGAATAGACCTGGCTCTGATACCAAAATGTAAGATTCAACACCAATTATCTAGAATTTGGAATCTCAATCCACACATCTTCATATATTAGAGGCAAGTAAATATAAAGAATAGTCCGAATCAATTCAAAATAATTCAACTACTAATCAATTATAGTCTACAATTGTTCAAACAGATTAATAAGGTACAATAGTGCAACTAAATTCTCAAATTAAACATTTACATAAGCTTTTACTACAACAAAGGTCCTAATACATTATAACTAAACAATTAAATTTGGAGTTTTCGCCTCTGGTATTAAGATGCGCCTGAATTGCCTCCAACTGCTGATTTTTTTTTTTTTTAAAAAAAAGGTGAGAATAAATCTCAGTGAGTTCTAAAAAAAAATAAGGGAGGGGAAGTTTGAAATTATTCTCTTAAATAAAAAAAATGCAGACAACATGAAATTCTGATACATCTCAAGCTGAAGCTCTCAAAAAATTGAACCAAAATCATTCTTTTAGAATGATTCTGGAAAAACTATACATAACCTCTGAAATCCTTTCCTAGTAAACAAAGAAAGGTTGCCCAATTATCTCGACGTGGGTCACCAAGATAATTGAGACCTGAGCGGTAAAGGTGGTCTGGCAAACCCCAATCAGCATCCTGATTGTTCTCCTTTACATGTTATTCCATGCTTGGAATAACCTAAATGTCCCACCGTGAATAAGGCCATGCATGATCTGATTAATGATATTGTACAAAAACTTGAGATGTTTTGTATAAAAAAAATGCCTTTATTATGCCGTATATAAAATGCGTCATTCATCTACAACAGTTATAAATAACTTAGGCGATATACTAAATCCATAATAATTAAATCCTAAGTCCTTACTTCAAAACGGAAATCATAGTCAGAAAAATAAAAACAACATTGAAATCATGAAACTAGGAACAACATCAAAGTCATGAAAATGGTAAAAATATCAAAGTCATGAAATTAATAACAACATAAAAGTCATGAAATTAATAACAACATAAAAGTCTTGAAGAATCATTTGGATGTAGCTTTAAATACCTATATGCGAAAATTCCATTTCATCACACTCTAATTCTCCTATTCTATAATAACCCAAAACAGTATTATTCGAAGAATTTCAGCGTCCAAAATCCTTATAAACTAATTTAACATAACACAATTTCACATACACATCAGAGGCAACAACAACAACAACAACATCAGAGGCAACAACAGTAACAAGCAGAAATTGTGCTCGATAAGCATACTCACCTTAAATCTAGTTATACACATCTAATTAAATTTTTCCATACATATAATTCATTCACAAACATCACAACCATAAACAGCGAGCACGTTCTAGATTACTGAAATTTTCAATGAAACCCCTAATCATAAAAAAAAAAACTTTAATAAAAAGAACTCACAGTTTGTGTTAAAGGAGAAGATGAAGTTCTGATTAATTTTGTTGAACTGCAGCTTTGGCTCAAGTTCTTCAATTTTGGGTCATTCTGTCTTGATTCTGATTTCTAGGAGCGTAGAGACAAATTTGGACATGTAAAGTTTAAAAACAGTTGTAAAGAATTTTAAGAAGATTTTGGGTTTAAAGGATTTGGAAAAATCAAGGAAAATGAGAGGTTTGGAGGTTGGGATGATGGTGAGGTTTACTCACAGAGAAAAAATGAGGAATGTCTTGTTTTTGTTTTTGTGTATAGTTTTAAGAATTATACTGTAAATTATCCCTTTGCCCTTCCTTTAACCAATTATTATATTAGTGCCCTTCTAAAATAATAAAAATAAAAATTAATTATTTATTTTTAAATTAACCTATTCATTAATTAACTTCTGAACTTAATAAAATAGATAGGTTATTACAATGGACTCTATCTATCAATATTAATACATTTTTAGCTAAATTGTGGGCTAAACAATTCCCATTTCTAAAACCACGACAATATTCAACAAACTAAATTTCATCTTTTTTAACCCTAGCACAATATCCTTGCAATCTATATCCAATATAATCTTAGGACAACATTGCACATACAGCTTCCACATATATATAAAATTCAATAGTTCGACTTCAGAGTTCAACTAGAAAGTTACCTTGAAAGTTGTTATGTAAAGGTGCAAAGATCTAAGGATCAAATTTGAACAAGCGACTTGAAGATCAAAACAACAGAGGTTCAAGCGAAATATGAGGTATCAAGACTTAAGAGGCAAATGGAAACATGAGCTTTCGAAGGCTGATACTTAGAAATTTTTCGGTATTAGAAACTTGATGAAAAAACTATAAAGCAGTTAAGGAAGTTGAAAGAAAAACACACGATGGACAATTCATTTAGGAAATTGTTTAAAATATGTAAACACCCACTCTGCTCGGATTCTCAGTATGTTTGGTGTAGGTGGAAAATACACAACAAATGAGGGGTTTGAATTGTGTATTCGGTTTTTAAGAAATTTTTGGGCTAACAAATAGTGAAAATAGAATGAGTAAAAACAGAGGCAGTAACTAGAGGGAAGATGGATAACACACTAATTTTTTATGGTTCACTACCAACTCGGTAGCTACGTCCAGTCCATTCACCCAAAAGGATTTAATTAAGTAATTCAAAACAGATTACAACCACTTAACTTTCACCAGTTAAGTCTTCTTAACATCCAACTTGAAAACCACAAGTCGTCGAGGATTTACAACCACTATCGGGCCAGGTTACACAGGTGTTTAGTTTCTATTTTTGAGTTTACTCTCATTAGAGGTTGTTAAAAGTATTACTCACAAACTTAGCGCACCTAGAATGATATTACAATTGAGTGCTTAGTAAAAACTAAGTGTTCAATGATTGATGATTGATTGATATTCTGCTCGTATATTTTTTGTTCTTGTTGCTTCGTATATAGTTATGTAGGGTTCCTCAAGTGGTGAGAACCATTTATAGATGCCAACTGTTTGAGATTTTCAAATTGCTTCCTTTTCTTCCAACATTCTGATTCCAATGTTTAGATTATTTAATTCTGGTTACTTCAACTTTCTAATCTTCTCGTTGGATTAAAGTTCTAATGATTGTTGCTTTGATTGGTGTCTAGATGCTTAGTCGACCATTGCTTTGAATTTTTTCTTTGTTCTTGAGCTTTGAATTTTCTGATCGTTGTTTGACAGTTTCTGAAATTCATTTCTTGACAATTACTGAAATTCAATTCCTGATCGTTGTTTGTCGGTTATTGAAATTCAATTCTTGATCATTGCTTTGATTCCAGGATGTTAAATCTTTGATTGCATATATCCGTTGTCGTGAATTTGAATTTAACCATTTCTATTTGATGAGATATTCAATTCGGTGCAATTAAGAATGTAAATGACTAGACACTTTAATCCATTCAAGTGTGGGAAAAAATAACCACTTGGTCATTTGAATCTTCAATATCAGAGTTAGAGGCAGTGAGCCTTCATCACATTCTATTTTTGAGTCATATGTAGAACATTTCAGAGCCAACTTCTAGAGTCATGACTTTTATCAGAGTTAAAAGTCGTTGACTTTTTCATGTTATATTGACTTTTTCATGTTCATTGACTTTTTCATCAAAGGCATTGACTTTCCTCAAAGTCAGACACTTGCTTTTGTTAGAGGTAGAGTCTAAAATTAAAGTCAGAAGTAGCGTGAAGTTTAGAGTCATACCCAATCATCTTCTGGTGTTGAACTATTGGCCAGAGGAAACTTAGTAGAGATAAAATTAGCATTGTAAAACAGAGTCAGATGATTGCTTGTAAGTTGCTTCGTTGGAGGCAGCTTATTGGAGCATGTTGCACTTGACTTTAAAGTCTTATCTTCAAAGGTAAAACCTTGGAGGCATATTATTAGATTTAGATCCTTAAACTCAAATACTTAGAGGCAGAAGAAGATCCTTAGAGGCATCTCCTTTAGAGTTAGTGAAGAGAACATGTTGTTCCTTTCCTCTAATATGTCATTTTATTTCATTTTCTCTTAATCCGCTAGCTTCCTCTGATGTACAATTCAACACAACGAATGGAGCGTTTTGTTCCTTTCCTCTGATCCGTCCTTTTATTTTGTTTCCTCTTAATCCTCTTGCTTCCTTTGATGTATAGTTCAACACAACAAATGGCGTGTGTTGTTCATTTCCTTGGATCCGTCCTTTTATTTTGTTTTCTCTTATGTACAGTTCAACACAGATAAGGGCACGTGTTGTGGAGCATGTTTCATACCATACATAGATTTCTTTAACTTGAAAACATGGTCTGGAAATTCATTATCCTAAAATCCACGGGGTTGTTTAACATATAATTCTTTATTTATATAATCCAAATTCATCTATTTTTGTAGGCTAGATTACAGAAAATAAGTTTGAACATTGATTTTTCTTTAAAAGCATAACTGGTCTTCTTAGGATCATTAAATTTCCAATGATTAGAGAGTCTAGATGTGATGATTTGTATTTCCATCCAAGTTTCGGTTCTTAATGACTTTGACTTGTAGATGGTTCGTCATAGCTTGTCCTTGTATTGTCAAGTAGATCTTCTAGTTCTTTAGAGGGAGACTTTGTCGCTTCTTCAGATTTCTCTGGTTCTTCTAATGTCTGTAAATATTCAAAATCTTCATCGAACTTTGACTTTTTATGGTCAAGCTTTTTGTCATCAAATATGACATGGATCGATTCCTCAACAAACAGTGTCTCTTTATTGATTACTCTATAGGCTTTAGACCTTTCAGAGTAACACAAAAATGTGCACTTTTGGGACCGTGAATCAAACTTGCCAAGACTCTCTTTGGTGTTCAAAATATAACATATGCAATCAAATTGATGAAAATACGAATTGTTAGGTTTTATTCCTTTCCACAGTTCATAAGGTGTCTTATTGAGAATATGTCTTATATAGATTTTGTTCTGAATATAACATGCATTATTCACTAACTCTACCCAAAAGTGTTTGGCAACATTCATTTCATGAGTCATGGTGCGTGTCATTTGCTGAAGATATCTATTTTTGCTTTCTACAACACTATTTTGATGTGGTGTTCTTGGAGAAGAAAAATTATGTAGAATTCCATTCTGTTCATAGAAGTTTTCAAAATGTTTATTTTCAAATTTACCACCATGATCCCTACGAATTGATGTAATATAAAAAACCTTTTTCTTTTCCACTTGTTTGCAGAAAGTAGGGAAAACTTTATAAGACTCATCTTTGTGTTTAAGGAACTTTAACTATGCCACCTGAAATAGTGATCAACAATAACAAGTCCATACTTTTTACCACTTATAAATGCAATCCTTACTGGACCAAATAAATCGAGGTGTAAAAGTTCAAGTGGTCTAGAAGTGGAAACAACATTCTTTGTAGCAAAGGATGATTTGGTCAGTTTTCCTTTCTAACTTGCCTGACAAAGAGCATATGATTCATATATTAGATTTGAAAAACCTTTGACTAGGTTAAGTCTTTTTTAACTTTGAGATTAATCTCAAGTTGACATGTTCCAACCTTTTGTGCCAAATTAGTTGTTCTTCATTCAATGACATGAGACACTTTACTTCTTGTTTTTCTAAGTTTGATCAATTTATTTTGTAAATAGTTTTTTTCCTCTGGCTAGTAAACTTTATAGATCCATTTGTATGACTAATTGCCTTACATGACTTTTGATTGAAGACTACATCGAAACCACTGTCACTTAATTGAAATATGCTCAGTAGGTTATGCATTAATCCTGTTACAAATAGAACATTTTTAATAGAGGGAAGAGAACCATTATCTACTGTGCCAAACCCTGTGATCTTACTTTGTGATTTCCTCCAAATCCTACAAATCCTCCTTCCTTAAGAGTTAGGTTTTGGAAGATATACTTTTCTTTTTTCATGTGTCGTGAGCATCCATTGTCTAGGTACCATTGCTGGTGTTTCAACTTTGTTGCTAAAGATATCTGTAAGGTATAATATTTTGTTCTTAGGTACCCACCACATTTTCTTGGGTCCTAGTTTGTTTGTTTTGAAAGATGTCTTGTCTTTCCATGTTATTAAAATATGACAAGTTCTCTTATCATGACCTTTATTTAAGCAATATAAGCAAGTAGTGTCAAGTAAGTTAAACTTTGGAGTTTTCTCTAGTTCTTCAAAACCAATATTTGTTTTGTTGTTCTTGCTAATACCATAGATCATAGAAGTTTGTTTGCTTTTGTCTATGCCATTCACAAGAAATTATGGAAAGGCTTTTCATACTAAACATAATTATAGACACTTACCTATGAGGTTTTTGAAATATTATCCTTCAGAGCTAAATTATCCCTTTATATGTTTTCAAAGGGTTTTTCAAGGGAATTGTACTTATCTATTAAGATGGAATGAGCTTTGTGAGATTTTTTAGTTTTGAGAAGACATTGTGATTTTTGTTCAGAAACTTATTTAACATAATTATAAGTTCATTGTGAGATAGGTCAGATTGTACCTCAATTTCCTCATCAACAAATTCATCGTCAAAATTAGAGTTAGAGCGAACATTTTCCATCAGAGTCCTGTTTGCATGCTCTTCATCTTAATTAGACGATTCATCAAAGTCTTCTCAAGTAGCCATTAGACTTTTGTTCTTTACATTGAAGTATTTTATTTGAGAGTGTCCCTTCTCAAGCTTAGAACACTTTGATTTGAAATATCCTTGTTCTTTGCATACAAAGCATATAAGTTTCTTCTTTTATGATTTTTCTTTTCTTTCTCTAGTATTTGAATGATAACTCTTAATCATCTAAGTCTTTGCACTGATTTTCTGATTCACTTTCCTCTGCATCTTTCTTAGCTTGTAGAGCCTTGGAGTTTGCTTTGTTTTCTTTAGATTTGAGAGCTAAAGAATTTGACTTCCTTTTTAGTTCATCTTAACCTAGTTCAATATCATGGGATATAAGTGAACTCACGAACACTTCCAGAGGCAATTTGTTAAGGTCTTTAACCTTTTTAATTGCTTTTAATTTTGTTCTCTGCTTGCTAGGTAGACTTTTGATAATCTTATTGACATGATCAGTTGTAGCATAACTCTTTTAGATAACATTTAATCCAGATACTAGAGTTTAGAACCTAGAGAACAATTTTTCAGTGTCTTAATCCTCTTTAATATAGAAAAGTTCGTACTTCATGACAAGCAGATTTGCCTTAGCTTATTGTACTTGTTTATTTCCTTCATAATTGAGGACTAGGGCATCGAAGATGATTTTTGCTATTCCTATATTGTTGCATTTTTTCGAATTCTTTGAAAGTGATAACATTAATCATAAAGGTTTTGGCTTTATGATGGATTCTTGTATTGTTTCTTTTGATCAACGTTGAGATCCTTTATGAATATTTCAATACCAACATCTTTTGGACTTTTATAGCCATCTTCAACTATGTCCATAAGTTTAGGATCATGTGATATGTAGAAACTTCTCAATGTGTCCTTCTAGTATTCAAATCACTCCCCATTGAACAAAGTAGGCATGTTAACATTTCCACATGTAGCTTCATAGCCGGAGTTAGTCATAATAAACAATAAGATCTTTACTCAAACATAGTTATGTGCTCAGCCTAGAGACCGAGCTTTGATGCCAATTGTAGAGAGAAAAACACAAGAAAATGGAGTTTGAATTGTCTTTTAATTTTAAAAACTTAATTATTAAAACAAATTATAAATTGACGATGTTAAAAGCAAGAACAAATAAATAGAGGAACACAAGCCAATTTATCCTGGTTCACCACCAACATAATAGCTACGTTCAGTCGCTTCACTCTAAAGGATTTAAGCCACTAGTCATCAACAATATTACACATCCATTGAATACATACTAGTCAATTTGACTGTGTTTAAGTCTTCTCAACCTTCTAGTTTAGTATAGCTGAGTTATGGAGGATAACAACTACTACGGGGCTAAGCTACAAAAGTGTTTAAGATTTTTTTTTTTTTTCTGAATAACTCTCACAAGAGACTGTTTACAAGGTATGCTCTCATAATGTATTTGACATTTTTCAGCACTCAAAAAATAATACAAGGTTTTTCACGGGTTGTTGTATATGACGGAAGTAGGTTTCTCGTATACGTCTTTTTGCAGTGAGGCTCACAAGTTGTTTTATAAAGAAACTTCAAGGCCATTAGGGTATTTGATCGTTTTTGTGATTGCATGAAATCAACATGTTTAATAACTCGTATCAAATCTTCAAAGATCTTGAATCCACATTCGAAACTTGTCCAACTTCATCTTCATAATTGATTCAACGTATCTTAATAGAAATGAAAGGAAGACTAGAAGATGACATATTCAGAGGATGTCATTTACTCCTCTAGACAGATGAAAAGTCTAAGTTAGCGAATAGACGATGTTGACTTTTTCAAAGTGAACTTTTTATCAGAGCGTTGAATTTGCCATAGTTTTGACTTGATGTTTTCACCAGACGGTCAATTGTTTTCTAGATTCATTAGACGCAAAATTATTAGAGCGAACTTGTATTAATGAATTCATCAGAGGTGCGTTGAGATCATGTTTAACAGAGTCAGTCACAACTTTAACAAATCTTGTAGAGCATTGTCTTGTTTTCCTTGTTTATCTTTTCCAATCATAAGATGATGCAACGTAAGGTCTTTAAGATTCATAACATGGGAACTTCACACTTAATAAAATTCATTAATGGCATAAATTGTTCCCACAAAATAATTTTTGTTATCATCAAAAGAATTAAGGGTCATTGTTATTCAACCCAACTTAGTTTTAATAGGTTTGTCGCGATATTTAATCTCCATAAAGTTGTCGTTGTCATGAACCCAGACGAATCAAAAATTATACAACTTAAACCTTATTGTTAGGAAAAAGGCTTAGCCGAGAAAGCGACTAACTATTCTCAAATTTTTTATTCCCTTTAGTTGAACTCAACTAATTATGTAGGTAATGAGTGATAAATTCCATTCAAGGAAGTTCTTGGCACCCCACGATTGACTTAATTTTCCCGTTTCTTCAGCCTGTCACGTTGGCACGATCTGTGCGTGCATTCTTCCTGTTATCGTGCCTCTGTGTTGGTCGTTAGTGGCGCTAAAAACGTGGAAGATAAGTGTAATTGTCGAATTATCAGGTTGTAGTGGGCTTTGATCCAGTCTTGGACTTTGGTGACCCTTATGGACTCTTGTCAACTAGAGAAAGACTCGACTAACTCAAATTTGGCATGAATTTCTTATATCAAACAATGATTCAATAGTTAAGGTATTAACTCAAGCTTTTCAAGGTGATGAGGAAGACTTATAACATCTTGAAATATTTGTGCATATGCTTCAAAGGGTGCAAAGAAAGTTTCTTAAGGTGTAGGCCTATTATTGGATTAGATAGGTGTTTTCTTAAAAGATATTGTGGTGGTCAAATCCTATCTACTATTGAAAGAGACCCTAATGATCAAATGCTACCAATTGCATTTGTTGCGGACCTGTGGTAGAAAGGGAAACAAAAGATTTTCAGAGTTGGTTCTTGGAGTTGCTGACAAATGACTTAGGCGACACTTGAGTTTGTAAAACATATACTTTCATAAGTGATCAACATAAGGTAATTTGTGGTAATTAAATTCCATTTAATTTACTTTGTTACATTGCAAGGTCTATCTCCAACTTTGAGGAATTAATTCTAGGTGTGGATCAAATATTTTAGGTTAAACATCTTTAAAATAATTTCAGAAAGAGGTTCCCTCGAAATAAATTGAAGGAATTAATGTGGAGGGTAACAAAGTCAACTTATAGAAATGCATGAAAAAGAGAGATGAAGGAGGTAAGGACAATAACTGAAGTCGTGTTCAATTGCTTTATCCAAATACCACCTAGATTTTGGAGCAAGTCCACATTCACTCCCAAACCAAAATGTGACACTTTGGTTAATAATATGTCTGAGGCTTTCAACTCGATCATTGTTAGTTCTAGAGCCAAGCCCATAGTGACCATGCTTGAGAAGATAAAAGTCTATTTAATGGAGAGAAGTGGGAACAAAATTGCCAAATATGAAGGCAATATACTGCCAAACATAAAAAAAAAAAAAAAAAGACTTGAGATAGAGTCATCATACACTAGCAAATGGATTTTGAGGTATTCAATTTGGTCCTATAAATCTGTTTATTGGTTTCATTTTGTCCCCTTAATATGTTAAGTGATTTTAATTTGATCCTCTAAATCTGTTTATTGGTTACAATTTGGTCCTCCATGTTTGTTAATTGAATTCAATGCAGTCCTCTAAATTATGTTATATTATTGACCTGTTAGGCGTGTTGGTGAAGATTTCTATGAAGTCAAGCATATTTTTCTCTTAGTGTCCGATAAGTATTTAGTCATCCTTGGTACAAAGGAATGCTCGTATAGAAAATGGATGTTGACAAGCCTACTATGTTGTCATGCTATTTCTTGCATGAAGGAGATAAACATTTATCCTGATTAGTATGTACCTGCTTACTATTGAAGGGAAACTTATGAAGCAGGCTGCCATCAAAAGATATATCCTTCTAATGGTCAATTGGCTAAAAAGACAAAAAAAAAAAAAGAGGAGAAACAAGGAGTCTGATGTATTGACGAAAGATGATATACTATTAAAGAGAGCTATTTTGGGGATTAAATGCAATAGGTGCCACCAAGCAGGAAACAATATGTCTACTTGCAAACTTCCACTTAGCTCCACCACACCTGCTACATCTCAAGTGGGAAGAACACAATATGAACCTTCTACAACCAATGCAGATAATGCACCTGCAGCTGCAAGAAATTGTGCCCCACAACCACCAACAACCAACGCAAAACAAAAACTACTAATTATAAGATTAGATGAAGCTGCAACACTAGCACAAAATGAATGATTGTATTTTGGTCTCTGTTGTTTATTTTTTTTTATTTTTTTTTTATATTTTTTTATGTATTTAGGTCCCTGTTATGCAATATTTAGGTCTCATTTATGCTATATTTTGTGAACATTTTATGACTTGTTTTGTTTGTAATTTAGAAATCTTTATTTTGTTCCCTTAATTGTCCCAATTCTACAGTTCTGCATCACAACATGCTTATTTGGAAACCCTATTTTGATTCTTTGTGAACATATTATGACATAGAGGCATAAAGCAATTTAGTCCCTGTTTTGATTCTATTTTGTGAACATCTTATAATTCTATTTTAATTATATTTTCTGATGGAGCAACTCATGAACATCATCATAAATTATTGTGGACTTGTTAACAACTTCCAATACCTAAAGGCAATAATTCAAAAGCAACACTATACAAAATTGGATTCATAAACAACATCGTAATGTTGTTGGATTCATAAACATTACATATAATTGTTCCAACTTAACATGTTAACAACTTCAAATACATATATCAATACTGAACATCTGAACAACTTCAAATACATAGAACAAGATGTACCATCTAAGACAACTGCAAATACATATGTTCCAACATAACTATTTCAAATACATTGAAGGATTTCCATATTCTTTGCCATTAGGCAACATCATTGTCACCAACACCAAATGGATTCCAAAAAATACACCCCCACACACAACTGATATCTTAAGCCATTTTGTTTTACAATATATATATATATATATATATATATATATATATATATATATATATATATATATATATATATATATATATATATATATATATATACTGTTTTAGCATGCATACATCAACCTCCATCTTTGCCTTTTTCTTCTTCTGCCTTGCAATTTTCAAATCATGTTCATCAATAATGTCATCATCAATTCACTTAAAGAAATTGCAACCCGTATAAGTGTCAGTTATGTAGTTTCTATATCCCCATAACTTCCTCCCATAATTGTAACACTTTCAATGTCAGAAAAGTGCGCAAAATAGGAACCTCATTGCAGATGCATACACAAAGACATCTTCTTATAGTTGACCCAACGGATCCTTGGTCATTGATTCAAGATGAAGAATGGTTTCGAACATTTGTGGACATTTTCGGATCAAAAACATAAACGCAAAAATGAAGAAAAAAAGAAATATGAAGAACTTTAAAATGAAGAACGATAAGAGGGAAAAATGTCTAAAAACCCTAATTTGGACCTTTATATGGTGAGTCAGACATCTTAGTCACGAGACCAATTTGACACGTAGACTTCATTTAACGGTTTCAGCTTAAAACTGACGGAAAAAACCAAATTGGCAAATGGAACTATAGTTAAATGACCAAAACATAACAAAAATTAATTTACGGACCAAAACGAAACTTAAAAAAATATGCACACAAAACTATAATAATGGAAGAATTAAGAGAGTGATAAATGAAGAGGATTCTAACACATATTTTTTCGGTTTAGAAATGAGATGTTATAATTACCACTAGAAAGTCAGACACAATTTGAGATTCCAAATTCGAAATCAGGACATGATGTCCAACTTAATAATATCGACATTTGCTAGTTGAACTATAACTTAATGACATCTTAAGACTATTTTAGTTACATCTATATATATAAAATAAACACATTAATTACACTACAATTTTTTTTTGACAAACACTATCATTTTTTATAATTAAAGTGAAATATGTAATTGATACTTATATAAGACCAAATAGTTTAGTTATCAGTTTAGAAAATTAATTAATTGATTAATTTGGTTTGATAGTTGTTTCAAATTTAAAATTTGCTCTATAAATAAAACTATTATTTTCATTGTTCGATAATTTTTTAATTATCAATATAAAATATTATAAAATTTTTGTTACACTATCAAATTTATTTTTAAAATAAGATGAATCTTGACTCTTTCCTTCTCGTGATTTAAATATACTTAGGGAGGAAGAGAGCAATAATCATTACAGATGCATGCTCGAAATTCCCAAATCCAACTGCATTATTTATTGCTTATCGAAAAACATACGTTTTTCGGATTCGTTCTCTCTTTACTCCCAAAGAGTAGGGTCCACTTTTCACTGTTCCAAAACTATTAACCTCTATTTCTCAATCCCTTTTACTTCCTAATTCCATTCACAACCAAATTTCAATTAAACAAAAAACCCTAATTTTCTTTCGACCTTGCTCCTTCCAATCGTAGATCTTCATCCTCCACAGGTTTTAGGGTTTCCTGCATCTTTCAACTATGGTTAGTGCTTTATATTCCACTTCAATTCAGCGTTTTGTTTCTTTTTGTAGCTCGATTTTTATACTACTGTGTTTCACTCCCAATTTTCAATTTTTTTTTCAATTGTTCGTCACTTAATTTCTTGAAATTCTTAATCTTACGTATTTCTTGTTATTTTATTAGTTAAATATGTGTAAAATATGTAAATTTGCTTGCTTGCTGTTGCCTCTTGTAACAATTGATGATGATACTCAAAGATAGCTTGTCTTAGATTTTCTTTTTGAAAAAGAGAGCTGTCTTCGATTGAATTATTATTTTAGTGATTTATTTATGTAATTATTGTGTGTTGTGTTGTGTTAATTAATTAAAACACTTTCTTACCATCTTTTGAAACAACTCATGAAGGCTAGTAGTTGGAAATTGTGTCAGTAATCATATTAGTAGGATAAATGATTTTTTGACACATTATTAGTAGTCATTTAAAAGCCATTCTTTAAAAAAATGTAAAAGTGGTTGCTTGCTGTTGTAACTTTTGTGAATCAGTTTGAGTGAAGTTTTGTTTTTTTGGAATTGAACGAGTTGCCTCTTGTAAAAATTGATGATGATAGTCAAAGTGAACTGTGTTGAATTTAATGATTTGTTAGTGATATATTTATGTTTTTTTTCTTTTTCTGTTAATTAATAATTGTGATTTATTATGCAGCATAAATTGGGGAGAGGTCATCGGGATAAACTCCAGCAGTTCATAACAATAACCGGAGCAAGGTAATCTCATAATTGCTAGCTTTTTTAGTTTTGCGTTTTTCTAGGAAGAATTGTTGATATGTCACTTGCTTGTTGAAACTTCTGGAATTTACTTCTGTTATATATTTGTTTATTACATTTAACGATAGAATTAGATACCCTTGTTATTGTATATGTGGTTATTTATTTATTTATGGTGGAGAGGGGAGAGAGGGATATTTTTGTTCAATTTCTCTGCATATCTTTCTGATCATTGTAACTTTGTCTAGTGTTTTCTATATCAATCATGCTTCACTTTTACAATTTATAAAAAGGCTTTCAACTACATCCTTAACTTCTGCTGTCAATATGATACTAATTTTGTATTTTCAGTGAGAAAGTAGCACTACAGGCTCTGAAAGCTAGTGATTGGCATCTTGAAGGGGCATTTGATTTTTTTTACAGTCAGCCTCAACTTAGAAACTTAACTGATTCTAGACACTTGGAGGAGCTATACAATAGATATAAAGGTTAGCAATGAAGGTGAAAATATTGAGACACTTATAGCTATTATAATACTTGCAAGAAATTATAACCTCCAATAAGCATAACAATCAGTGGCTCTGGAATGGAAAAATGACAAAAGGATTGAAATCACAATATTAATGTTACATGTATAGAGTGGTTAACAGCTAGAGTAAATTTTCTTTCCCTTGAGATTGTGACCCTGTTTGGGAAGCTAGTAAATTTGACTACTTAATATGTTTATTGTTATTTTGAGAGAATGGATTATCCCTTTCTCAAATTATTTATGGTTCTCAACCAAACTCTGAAAGCATTCTAAGATAAAGTATCATGGAATCAGAACGGATTCTCCAATGTGGCTAGATGAAGCCATTCTTGAAAACTGTAGGAAACAATGGTTACGGCTGTTTGTAGCCTAATCTTAATGAAAAAGTCTCTATTTGTATATGGTAATAGTTTTTCTAAATAGTAATAGTTTTTCTACATCGATTATCCTCTCTCATTGCAGTTTTACTTATATGAAAATGTACTGATTCGAAATTCTGAAGTTATAAGGTTTGAGATGACGATGGAGGAAAAATAAAGGATAAAAGACTTTGAATTGTGATTATTATTTTTATACAGAAGACTGAGAACCAGCCCTTACTTATATTAGACTCCTAATCTAATTAAGTTAAATTTAAATAAAATATGAAAGCAAATCAAGGAATATTTTTCTTTCATTTCCTTTATCAAAAGAAACAGATAAAGGATATATATAAGAGAATAGAAGATTGTCATTAATCCTAAAATTCTAAATTATGCTAGTATGAAACATTTTTCATATATTATAACACTGCTGAAGCTAAATATTACTGTGCTTTTAAGCTTGTCACAAATGAACTCTTAAAATAAAATATAATATGAACACACAATGTAGCTGCAAAAAGCAACTTAGGATATTGGATACATTGGAGGCAGGGATGAGCATTGTTGTTATGGCAGCTCAGTAAGATTGCTAGAATGATCATCAACCTGCAGAGATGGTAGTATGCTAGTATGAAACATTTTTCATATATTATAACACTGCTGAAGCTAAATATATACTGTGCTTTTAAGCTTGTCACAAATGAACTCTTAAAATAAAATATAATATGAACACACAATGTAGCTGCAAAAAGCAACTTAGGATATTGGATACATTGGAGGCAGGGATGAGCATTGTTATTATGGCAGCTCAGTAAGATTGCTAGAATGATCATCAACCTGCAGAGATGGTTGGAGTGTTGCATCACCAATTAAGAAGAGATGCATTGGAATGTTCATTAGCATAAAACTTCCCCAAATCTATGTAGATCAATATTCAAAGCTTGGTTAATTCTAATTGAAACTAAGGTTGGTGTGCATCGAAGCCATGGTTAATTCATCACAATATGACTTATCAGTTATTAAATAGGAAAAAAAAATCACCATTTGCATGACTCAAAATGGGAGACTGGTATGAACCACAATTAACTCATCACCGATACATCATTGTATGACTCATTGGTAGGAAAAAGTTGCCAAAGATCATCACTGAAAAGATAATTTGAATAACAATTGAGTGTTTCAGGTAGAGTATAGGACAAGCCACTGGACATAACCAGGGTCAAATTGCATCTGGGATAATTAAAGGCCAAACTTCATATTGGATAGCTAGGGCCAAATTGCATCTGAAACAACCAAGGAGAAACTGCATGTGAGAGGTTGGCCAAAGGAGGACACAATAGTGGAAGCAACAAACATATAACCTACAAACAAAATTATTTGTGAACGATTGACAAGAAGAAAAGAATCATAGGGAAAATACTACAAAGTATAAGATCCTAGGGATCTTGGCAACAGAACAATGACTAGACAGGTCATGAAGAATGGTATTGCTCTGATACCATGTTGAAGTTGTGATTATGATCTTTATACCAAAATTTAAAACCTTTGAAATGTGATAACTGATAAGTAAGGAAGGATGAGGAAGAATACAAATTTACAATAGTGATTATGGATTTTATACAAAAGTCTAAGCACTAACCCTTTTTTATACTGGTACTAGACTATTAACCCTATTTAAAAAATGAAACTAATAAGAAATATGGAAACCAATCCCAAGAGATAGATAATATATGATATTTTTAATTACTATAAGACAACCCATATATGCGATATGTAGTTGATATGGTCTAATACTAAATTTTTCTTTATTGAGCATTAGAGATGTGAAAGTATCATGGATTCAAGATCTTGTAACTTTTGCATGTGAACTTACATTAGAGAAGTTGATGAAGGTCCTCGACACTTACATGAACTTTATATCTTTGCTGCTGCCAATTGCTTATTTTAAATTATTCCTTACCCATTAATAAGTCACTACAATTTATTAGAATAAGTTACATAGTGACTGTTTGCTAATCCTTCACTCCCCTAATTTTCATACAGATAAATATGTTGATATGATTTATGCAGACGGCATCACTCTCCTTTGCAACGATATCCAGGTACTGTTTCTTAATGCAATTAATTATATTCTTGATTCTTTGATTCAGTATCTTTATAATTATTCACATATAATTATCACAGAAGCTGTTATGTGGAAAGTATTCGTAAGCAGTAAGCCTGGAGTTTTTTTTTTATTTTTTTATTATTGAAAATGGAAAAGAATTTCTGTCAAATACTTCTGCAGTTTTCTAAGGCATCTGATTTTGGGATTGATCTGATTAAGAGTTTGTCAGAATAAATCAGTGTGCTGGAGATAAGAAAGAACAAAGCATTGGCTTTATACCTGGGTTTCTCTGTGATAACACTTAAGAGATGCTTGATGTGTCTTGACAACTTGAGTTTTTGTCCTAATAATGAGTTCTTTTTATGTTCTCGGATAATTTCTTACCCCTAGAATTAGTTGAAACTAGGTGATCAAGAAGTCGAAAACTTAATTTTGGTAATAATGAGATCAAATGAATACAATGTAATTTGTTAAAGGGATCTGCATATTCCAAGAAAGTGGGTTTTAACGTTGTTTCTTTTTTGCTACAGAATCTTTTAATTGGAAAAACATAATAAAATGAATAATGCTAACAACACACTCTTTAACACACATTTTTCAACATACTCTATTCGATTGGTTGAAATCTACATGGGTCCCACCAAATTCATATGAGACCCAAATAATTTGGTAGTACCTATGTAAATTTTAACCAATTAAAGAGTGTGTTCCTAACATTCCTCTAATAAAAATGAGCTTTTATCTCCAAACCAAAGCTTAATAAAAATAAAACATGGTATAAATTGATAAATCATCAAACATATTTCAATGAAAAGAAGCTGTATATAATATAACATATTTTAAAGTTTTCTATTAAATTAATAAAATAACATTCAACAACATTTGAAAATATAATAGGTACTTAGTATGTACCAGTTTGTTTGATCTTTTTAAGTGTCTGTTGATTTGTTTATTGTTTTATTTAGCATACCCTATTGTAAATTGTAACTGAAATTTTCGTTTTTTAGAATTGCATCATATTCATGTCAGACATGATGTTGATTACATGCATTTTTCATGGTTTTTGGATCATCTTTCTTTCATAGGTCTTGTCAAATATTGTCGTATAAGTTGTTTACATCTTATGGACTTCAGATGTTTTATGCGCTTAGTTACATTTCCCATGTTTGAGTTTTTGATCAGTGTTATCAAATATTGGCCATGGCGGGACTGGGGTGGCGGGTTTTTCTACCACTGCCATGGCCAATTTGTGAAGGATGGCGGCGCCATGGTGGATACGGCAGCTCAAAATGGTGGATTTTGGCTTTCTGCCATCTACCTTCGATAACACTGGTTTTGATTCATTCAGAAGCTTAAGACCATATTCATTCAAAGTTTAAATTGACGTTTTCTTCCCATGTGCAGGTGGATCCTCAAGACATAGTAATGGTATGAATATTTACTGTTTCCTCCTGTAATATAGTCCTATGAATTGAACTTCAGAAAATGTTTGGTTGAGCAGTTATCATCAATTCATCTCCAAAGTTATAAATATGTAATGACAAAGAACTCAGTAGGTATTGTGAAACTGTGAAAGAGATATGGGAGCTTCACATGGTTTTTCAAGGGAATATTTTCTTTTTAGTGTTAAATATATGTGGCCAGTAAGTTACAGATGACACCGGGAAGTGTTTATAATTTGTTTCACAATCCATCGTTTTCTCTAAGCAAAAACTCTAAATTTATATAAGCTCCATTAGATGTTAAACATTGCAAGATAAGATGTTAGGAGCCTTTCTGTATGCAAGAAAGAATTCCTAGAATAATGGTGTATAAAATAGATTCAAATGAATAAAGATGGTTAACAAAAGGATGATTTTTTATTCATGTAGTTAGTTTGAAAGAGAAGTACAAGAGATTAACAAAGAAAATGATAGACTTGCACTTAAGGCTACCCCAAAGGTGCACTCTCCTTTCTCACTAGAGCACTCTCTAGTTTACAAGTTAATTATTCAAAGCTATCCTCACCCTCTACCAATTGAGGGCTATTTAAAGACTTTCTAAGAATAGCCAAAAATAACAACTCTTAAGAACCACCTAACAAACTTAACATAACAACTATCTAACTTCTACTCACTATCTCATAACTACTCCAATTATCCTTATTCTATATCCTAATAATAAACCACCCTTGAAAACAACCTTGTCCTCAAGGTTGCAATGTACTAAAAAGTTTCCAGGTTGTGTTGCAAACAGAAATGATTACCCCAGGATCCCACTGTTGAGAAGATGAAGACCCCATCATCATTTTTTAAGAGATGAGCAGTAGCTGACAGGGGACCCCATCAAACAAAAATTGAACAATACTATGGATTGGACTCATTAATTCAAGAATTGGCTGCTGTTGGCAGCTATACAATCTCCCACTTCTTGGGCTTGTGCCCAAATACTAACAGCAGTATATGCTCGATCCAATAGGGCAACAGCGTGACCCATTATGCCGAATGCCCATTGTGTCCTTTCCTCTATCCTCGTTACCGCAACCCATTCTCGCGCAGACAGTGTTGCTGTCGTCGGTACCCTTGTTCTTGGTGGTCGCAGCAACCTGTTAAACAATATCTGAAAACTATCATCCGACAGTGCTGAAGGTGGGGGCTTAGTCAGCCTGCACAAAACCAAGAACTTTTTCGCCGCTATTAACCCCCTTCACCTACAAAATTGAATTCGATTGCGTATGAGGCGGTGGGTAAATGTCTGGTGGATCCGGTGATGGTGGGGGCAAGACTATGCATTTATTAGTATGAACTATTACAGTTGTTGTCAGCAAATTCTGACCCAACAATATTGGGGACGGAGGTTTGATAATTTGTGAGACTTGATCTTTGACAATGGTCGTCATCTCGTTCTGTCATTGCTGTTCCTCCGCGACTCACACACATTCGACAACCTATATACTTCTTTTGCTGCCTTGGCATCAAAATCAGGAGCTGTTGGGCCATTCTTGTCTTTGTTTTCTGGTTCTCCACCTCTGCAACTGATTTCTTGTTCACATGGCTTTCTTCATCTGAATCTTGATCCGAAACGGTTTTCTCTTCGTGCTTCTTGGTTTCTGAACCATTATCAATGACCGTATGTAGTACGATTATTATTGGTCCCAAACTTCCTCCCTATACCGTGAATGTGCAATATTTGTAAATGAAGTGTCTGTAATTTTTGTTGGAGGTGGTGCTACAAAGCTCCCATCATGGTAGGGTCTTTGGAATGAATGAACCCATAGGAATACTTGAGGTAATTGGTGATGTTGACATTTTTGCAGTTAGTTCTTTCATGGCACATGAAGGCTGGCACTATGTGTGAATTTTCCAAGAAGGAGTTCATTGAAGGCTTACAGTCTTTGGGGTATGAATTTATTATTAACTCTGATATAAAATTTGTTTCTGTAATGACTGCATCCCTGTTGAAGGTCTTATAAAATTGTTGCAGGATTGATTCGCTGGAGAAATTCCGTGAAAAGATACCATATATGCGCTCTGAGCTGAAAGATGAACGTATGGACAATAGTATTCAGATCAGGGATTGAAATTAGTCATACTCATACAATTTTTTATTGCTTTGTCATATAAATCATCTCCAATGATTATTGAAGAAGCTTTGAAATTATATTTGCTGTTTTGATTTTCCAGAAAAATTTCGTGAGATTTATAACTTTGCTTTTGGCTGGGCAAAAGAGAAGGTATGAATTGATATCTTGTTAACCCTCCACATCTTTTTGCGGCTTAACTTATTTGCATGGAATTAAGTGATGATGGCCATAACCTAATTATACTCTTTTGGATTTTGGACTAGATTTTCAATTATGCAGTGTGTATAGTTGACCACACTCATTACGTGTTTCCATTTTTTGTTTCTTGCTTTGGTGGTTCAATATGCTGCGTCTATTCCATTGTCAACCCCCTTTTTCTCTTCAGATTCTCTGCTTGAGGCAACTAATTTTTTAATAATTTGGTTACTGCTCATTGTCAATATCTGGTGATTATAATTTGGTACAATCATTCACAGAACATTCATTACCTGCAATGATTACCTATCTCATTCTTCTTGTGGTATGCTAGATTTGCTTCATATACGACATATTGAAGTATAGGATATAATTTATTTATTATTACCTCCAGTCCTGTAAACGAGAATTTTTGGAGTTTTTTTCTTCTAAATATAAAAAAAGTTACAAATTTTGATGTATTAATTGTTGAAATTACTTTGATATCCTTAGAATTACATGTATTTCTCATGAGCGGGAGTGAAAACGTTTTATGCCAAGGTTATATTTAGAAAAACATTCAAAATTAAAACATGAAATGAACCTCTTCAATACTAATCTTTAGCATTGATGATTTTTGTTTTTTCTTATTATATATGGATGGGACCATAGGGAGTATTTTTTTTTTTTTTTTGTATTATTAGTTTCTAATACCAATAATTTCAACAGGTTGTATATAAATTATTTCTTATTAGTTGGTTTCGGTGCTGCATTGATTCTTTCACTTTTGCATGTGTTACTGTCAAATGTAATATGCAATTAACTTTTTGCAGGGTCAAAAATCTCTGGCTTTGGATACAGCTATTGGAATGTGGCAATTATTATTCGCTGAGAAGCAGTGGCCATTGGTTGATCATTGGTGCCAATTCCTGCAGGTAATAACGCTAATTATACACCTTTGTTTTCACTTGGTAAGTTAGAATAGAAGCTTTCTTATTAGTATGCTAATGCCTGTTTTTTTTTACTTCAAATTGAAATTTTCAATGCTTCTTACTCAGGCTCGGCATAACAAAGCTATATCTAAGGATACATGGTCTCAACTTTTAGAATTTGCAAAGGTAATAAACTAATAAATTATCAACCTTTAGAATAAAGTTCAATAGGTGATGCTCTCATAATATGGATGCACCTCCCCTTGATGTGGATTTGGTGTTGCCTAAATTTAATTATGAGTTGTCACCACTTGTATACTCCTGTCAGTCCTGTGTAGGCCTATAAATAAGGAAAATAAATTTAGCTATATATTTATTCTTCCATGCTGTTTTTCTCATGATGTCTGTCTCTGTGTATGACGATATTGCCAACAGTAGCAATTAATAGTATTTTCTCAACTTTGTTTTAAAATTTTTAAGATCTTCTTTGTGTTCTGATTGCTTTATTGGTCTGTGTTTACATGTTGCCATTTGTTTTTGTTAGGAACCCAAGAATTGGATTCCTAAGAAAGAACACTTTTATTAAAAACTAGGAGAGAAACCTCTCCTCCAAGGGTTTCCCCTTCACGATAGAGTTACTACTCTATTCAACAATTGATTACAATATTCAATGATCTCTCTCTAACTCCCTAACCTCCCTATTTATACAAGTAGGCCTTATAACAACCTCAACTAACTAACTCATTATCTAACTATTATTATTAACTAACCACTAATCTAAGTCCTAACAGTTTTACACTTTCCTGGATCTGAAACATGATTCATGTGGAACAAAGGAACTAACAGTACGCTAGGACAATTCTCAATAATCTTATGACAATAGTTTAGTTGATATTTGTTCATTTATTACTCTACAAAAAATGCTATAACCCCCATAAAATAACAGAAGTGTAACATAGTCAATTGGAAAATAAACTGTAATAAGAATATTCCTTTGCAAACAGAAGATAAACTTAAATAAAAAAGGAAATCCCAGAACCCATAACTTTTCAATTGAAGCCTTTATCAATATTATCTCATTGTACATCAGTGGTTCCTGTATTAAGTGTCATCTTAATTTCTTTTTCATAATTTATTGTAAAATGTTAATTTTTTCTTTTGGTATATTTTTTTTTTTTACTCAACAGTACCTTATCAGTTGGATATATGAAATTGTGTTTTCAGTAGTACTGCTTATTTGTCTATTGTGCTTATCAATTGTGTACCGGGATCGTTACCAGCCATGTTTGTCTTCATCTTAAAGTCACTGCCCTGAGAAGAATTCCTATCCTCTTTTCAGTGTTCAGAAACGACAATGCAAGCAGTACTTTTTCTTTAGGCTGTGGCATATTGATGATAGTATGTTGTTTTATGCAGACTGTTAGCTCAAATTTATCTGATTACGATGCTGAAGGTGCTTGGCCGTATCTTATCGATGAATTTGTTGACTATCTGAACGAGAATGGCGTTACCCAACATGGTCAATGATTCTAGTCTAAAACGATGATGCATTCGGTGAAATGTCATTTAAGAAAATTTGGTCTCTGGTCTTCTTTGATGAGTTATGCTATTCTGTGATGCAAAAAGAAGGGGACATGGCTGCTAGAGAAAACTCATTCATGCTGACAAGTAGTAGCATCATTTTCTTGTGAAATTGTTTATATGCATGCTACATGAATTTCCTTGGGATCTATTGTGGAATTAGTAATGGGAGACTACTGATACCATGTGTTATAGTTTGATGTCCCTTTCAATTGAACAATTTATTCTTGTACAATGTCTGGTTAGATAAAATATTTTGTTAGTTGTCTGGGGTAAATTGCTAGCATATGTAGTGAAAGAAGATTCTTTTTTTTTTTTCTTCCTTTTTTAAAGGGCGATGATCAACTTATTTTTGGTAGTGGTAGTGCTAGCAATACTCTTTAATACTCTTCCAAAACTAATTCTCTTATGAATTTAGATCCTCTAAAGGAAGTAAAGTGTAAACTAATAAAATCAAAAGCTGTTATTCTAACAAATTCATGATTGGTTATGCTGCACCTATATCTACCTTTGTTTTGTTATTGATAGGTTGAGATTATCCACTTTACTTTTTAAAGTGAATTGTTCGTTTTAGAGCGCCAATTCCTTCTCTTTTTAAATGAAATTAATGCGAGTCTCACTACGTTATGTAAGAACACATAAGTGGTGGGATTCACATGAATTTTCTTCAATAAAAAAGTATTGAATAGAAAGTGTTGTTCTACTCAAATAATGTCACATTTGCTTGGTTCAATAATTTCTTTTTGAATGTGAATTCAATCAATCGATCAAACAATGAGAGTTGTAAAATAGAATTTATTCGAACTGTTCACAGGAAAATAGAAAATGATGGTTTTCCACGTTCCTATCCAAAAACCAAAACCATCAATTAGCCCTAGAATCTCCCTCCACCACATAGTTTCATATTCATGTTATTTAAAGAAACTCTGAGACTATTAATCCTCGCAAATGGTTTTGATCTTTTATTGCAAGTGGTAGAGGGCGAGGTGGGGTAAGAGGCAAGTTATAGGGGAGGATTGCATAATTGAAAACTATTAGTGTTAGGAATCCATATGTCCCCCTAAATTTTGGACTTTTGACCATCCTCAATAATCCACCTTCTGTCCATCTCCAAACTCTCCCTAGCTCCTATGATGCTCCTCCATCCATTAGTTGGTTGGAAACTCACTATAGCCTCTATAAAAGGGCTTCTTAGATTATAAAACTCACACTTTTATTCCATCAATCTCACACTTTTTTAAGCTTTGTTGAGCCTTAAGAAGGTTCGAATTATAGAGTAGTTCATCAACCTTCTATATTTTTCACTCACAAGTTTCATTGATCTAGACGTGCTTTTCTAGCGACACCCCTCTAGTAATTTTAAGTTATTTTCCCCATTCTCACGGTTCCTTCTTTTGGTTCCCCACAGGAAGAAGGTAACCATAAATTACATGGAAAATCACAGGGGCTTGGTCATGATGTTCTAACATCAATTACATGGAAAATCCAATAGTACTGTGTCAAGTGCTAAGGAGCTTAGAAGATACAATTTTACGATAGTAAGACATACTGTTATATTTGTGGAATCCATCCACAGAAGAGAGAATAGACTTAACATGTCTGCGTTTTTGCAGCAAATCATTCTTAGCAACTCTCTTAGACACCTTTGTCCAGCTAAAATTCTTCACATTAGACTAAGATCTGGCCTTCCAGATTTAGTCAAGGCTGAGTTTTTTGTCGAGCATACTAGTCACAACCATAATGAAGACTGAAGATTGTATGATTCAACATGGTTCCTACTTGTGAGAATGTTTTGCTGGCATCTTTTGCGAATCTTGCATTAGCATGTAAAATCACCATAAAATATTAATAATGACATAGTTCATGAAAACTTGAAAATAAATCAAAATTATTATGGACTAGTTTGTGTTTTATGCATAGTTGAAAATAATGACATAGTTTATGTGGTATGGTGGTCCTCAATTTTGTCCGGCCATTTAAAATATTTCAACAAATAATAAGTCATAATAATGTGTTCAATTTTATATGTTTACGATCACATTTTAATGTACTAAAAATATTTCAAAAAAAATCAATATTAAACTCATAAATCTATTTCAATAATTTAGCTCACGTTTTCATTGATATTTTAACAAAGTATCCAATTTACATAATAAAAAAATAAAATAAAAATAAAAAACAATAACTAACAAATAAAAATAATATTTTTGGTAGAAATAATACAAGTCTCCCTCTTCCACATTTTAAGCTTCCATGTTTAATTCCTTTTGAATCTTCACCAACTTTGCACTCACCAAAAAGTAGAAGTCTCATCTTCACTTGTAACTCCATAATTTATGCAAAACAATAGAAAAACCGTAGTCTATAAATTGAGAACCAAAATTTGGTTTCAGGGAGAGTTTTATTTTCCTAAAAAATTAGAATAGAGGAAAGAGAATTTTTCTTTGCTTCTAAGATCAACAAAGAAAACCATCATCTTTTTAAAATGTAGAGTTAGAGAGAGCATGAGCCACACATCACCACCTTCATCATCCTTTGTAAATCCCTTAGGAAACCATCATCAAATCGACCTCCGCAAACCACTACCACGAGCACTACTGTCAGAGCGTTCACACAGCCACTTCCGTCAACGTTGACCTCTGACGAACCACCATCACGAGCGCTACCACTAGAGCGTCCATTCAGCCACCACCGTCAACTTCGACCCTCGATGAACCACCACCGTGGACAACTCCCATTTCGTGGTCGTTTTTTGTGTGTTTGTTCTCTCTCACCCTCTATCTCTTAACAATGAAACTTATTTCTCTCTCTTTGTGTTTGTTTACTTTTTTAAAAAAACATTCACAATAAATAAATATTAGATTAATTAGATGTGACATCTTTTTAATATTTGAGTTGTTAAGACACAAGTTGTACCACTTAGTGGCTTTAAAACTCGATTTTAAAATCGAAAATAATAAAAAATGTTCTTAAACGAATTAACTGGATGAGACATCTTTTTACTCCTTGAGTTTTTGTGACACTAGTTGTATAACTTGATAGTCTTAAAACTCATTTTTTTTCAAAATAATTATTCAATTCAAACAAACTTTTTATTTTTTTTTCGGGTCAAAATTTTATTTTATTTTTATTATTTTTTTTTATCAACAACAAAATAAAATTTCTTTAAAAACAATCAACACATCCGCATTTTCTACCCAAGAACTACGTAGCTTTGATTTCTCCATTGCACCGAGAGATACGTAGGAGCAAGATTACACTCTTGTCACACACATTAATATTTCAAAATCACATTAAAAAAATTGATATTCATATTTAATAATAAGGAGAAATAAATATATTTAAGTTAATATTAATTTTGCACAATTAATTATAGGTAACCATATTTTAACGGATGTCATATGGTGCTAATATATTCCCTATGCATAACCGACTCCCGAACTCAAAATTTGGTTTCAAAGACCATTTATATTTTTATTTTTATTTTTAAGGGTTTTCCAATATTTTCCATATTTTAAAATAAACTTAGGTGGCGACTCCATTAAATTCGAGAAACACTCAAAATTTTAGGTCGCGACAATGTGGTATGGTGGTCCTCATTTATTGTATCCTTAATTTGATCCATATCTTCTATCTTTCCTTCATTAAGATGCCTATTAAAGTGTGGAAAGGATTGTGCGGGTTCAGAGGTGCTTCATTTGGGATGGCTTTAAAAGGGGTAAAAAAACCTTATGGGTTCACCTAAGAGTAGAGGAGCTATAGGGGTTAGGGATCTTCGTCTCGTTAACTTGGCGTTATTAGGTAAGTGGCGTTGGAAGATCATTTTAGGGAGGTTGACCTTGTGGCGAGGTGTTATTTTTGCTAGATATGGCGCTCAGAAATTTCTGTCCCCTTTCGACGATTGCACTTTGGGTTTATGATCGATTTCTTCTTCGTGGAAAGATATTTCATTGCTTGGGTCTAGTCCAAATTATTCTTCTAATTGGTTCTAAGAGGTGATGGTTAACGTGGTTGGTAATAGGTTTATTACTTCTTTTTGGGATGACCCCTAGGTAGGGTTGTTCCTCTAAAGATCTAATCTTCGAGTCTTTTTCAGGTTTCGAATCAACGTGGTGATATGGTTGATAATATGGGATAGTGGGTTGAGTGTTCTTGGGTTTGGGAGCTTAGTTGGTGGAGAAGTTTGTTTTTCTGGGAGTCGGACCTGATGGTCAATTTGGTTACGATTATGAACGAGATCACTATCTTTTCCGAGAAGAATCATTGGTTGTGGAAGCCAAACACCAAGGGAGGCTCTATATATAGATCTAGTAAAAGTTTAACAAACTAACTACTATTAATTTCCTCTAATTACTTTTAATTAACTTTATTATTATTTTTTGGTCTATAGATGAAATGGTAAAAAAAATTGCACACAACTGCGAGGTCCATATTTGAACTTGAAATATGATATCCAGCCTAACAATATCAACAATTGCCAATTTATAGATTACTTATAATTAACTTTATTATCTCTAATACAAAAATACTGTAACTAATAGAGACTTAACAAATTAACTATTGCTAACTACCTATAACTAGTCTAACACAAAAATATATGATATTAACTATAAACTCATTATAAATAAAAGAAATACACATTTGAGCTATGTTTGTAAGAAACTAGTTCGAAATTGATTTTCATAATGAATTTCAAAATTAAAATTAGTTTATATGAAAAGTTGTGTCAATTAATCTAATTGTTGTAAATAACTGTTGATTGAGCTAGTAGTTCCTTTGCATGAGAAATGAACAATTAACTAAAAGATTTAGACACAACTACGTTGACGTGTAATATTTATTACTTCATGCATACTTAAGATCTTCCTGGTAGATGCTTTGAAGAATATTTGAAATCCAATTTAGCAAATTGAAGTAAAACATTACTCTTATTTTGTTTTCTTTCATATATATTAATGAACCATCCAGCCTCCCATCAAGAAACTCTCCAATGTAGTGGAAGTTCCATTTTGGTTCAAATATTTTTTCAAAAACTTTGAGGTGAAATCTCTTGCTTCATCCAATATATTTTCATCTTCAAAGGAATAAAATGAGGCTTCATATGTTGATAACAGTCCCTCAACGTCAACGGATTGACTTTTCTTTAAATTATACATTTCAGCAAACAAAAACATCTGCAACAAGTAATCATGTTTATATCTCTTAAGTTATATAAATTAATATACAAATTAAAATTAATATATCTTTAACTTATATAAGTTAGGCAAAATACATCTTGCAATCCTTTATGTTTTACGAATGTAACTATTTAATCCTTTAATTTTTTTCTTCTTCTTTCTGTAACATTCAGCCTACCGTGTGAGTTTATTTCAACCTGATACATTTGTTACTTGGGTATTTTGTGAGATTCTAATAAGGGGTGGTGGTTTTTTAGTGTCAGGTTTTCTTTTTGAAAAGTGGAGATTGTGAAATTGAAGTGCGAATGATAAAAAGAGTTTTGAGAATAAAACAAGTAATTGCTGAATTGTAGCTTAGACTCTTACTTTTCATGTTCAATATCCATTTCTCTTTATAGATGGGGAGAGCTTAGTTTGTTGAAGTAAAAAAGAGTTGTTGGACACGGGAAGACCTGATTTCATGTTTTAGTACAGTTTAAAGAAAATGTTATCTTTAGAGAAGAACGTTCTTCTATACTTTTTGTGACCAAGAGACATCTTCAAAGTCTGAGTAAAGGGACACTGCAAGTTGTCTTTTTGATACAACATGAGTTAAGGGTAAAAGGAAAACAATTGCCACTTATACTTGCATTTACTTGATTTTGTCTTTTTTGCAAGTGGTAGAACAAATATAATGTTCTTTTCCAAAAACGTGGGCCAACACGTGTATATCAAAGTGTGAGTTGACTTGTTCATATTGGTCTAAATGAAAACAATGTTAGAGTTGAAGATAGGTCAATCAAAGTCTTTATGACAAATTTCTTTATTTGATTACAAAATGATATTTCACTATCTCCCATTTAAGCTTGTTGGTGCAATATGTCTTAAATACATTATTATTGAAATGACTTAAACTACAAAGTTAATCCTTGTCCTTTTTTAAATTGACTTACAATCATTTAAGATGATGCATCTTGCTTTAATATGAGAAAAAAAATTATGTCATAAAACTCATAATACATTTTTCTACTTCAGACATTTTTGTGTAATTTTGAATGATGTTTTGTTTTTTTGTGAGTGAGATATTTAGATTAAAATCAAAAGCAATTTTCAATCTTTAAAACAATCAAAAGTACAAATTAGATCATAATTTGATTAGAATTTTAAAAATGTAATTTAAGATGTTTGATATCTTTAAAACATCAAATTGAAATTTTGACTCAACAATAACTATAATTTATGAAAACTTTAAAATAAATCAGAATTATTATGGATTAGTTTGTGTTTCATGCATGTTTGAAAATAAACCATTTAAGTCTTTTAATAAAGATAAATTTGAATTTTTAATAGAAATTTATTTACAAATTAAATTTTATTAAATTGTTTTCTTTAATTTTATTTATCATGTTTAAGAATTTCGGAGGGGGGGGGGGG
>JBBPBP010000002.1:36778374-36823553 GCA_037974735.1 Cicer chorassanicum
ATTAAATAGGAAATAATCTACACGCATGGATTCTTCTGCGAAGAAATCAACTGAAAGAATAATTAATAAAATCGAAGTAAATGATTGCAAGCATTTCCCTAATTCTGTTCAATTAGCATAGAACAAATTAATCATAGGGCTTAATTGAAACCTTTGAGTATATGAAGGGATTGAATAAAGAAATGGAAGATATAATAGTTTTGCAAGAAAACTAAAGGTTTAAATTTATCGTTTATTAAATTTATGTTTGGTATCACATATTTTTATTTAAAAGCATTCTATAGAATTGTAATAAAACACCCTTACTATAAAATACCTCTAAATTTTTCTCTTTTTAAAACAATCAAACTCTAACCGCGTCTTGGGTACGTTTCAAAAATATAAGGATTCGTTAAAAAGAAACTTATACATAATTTAAATACTAAAGACAATAATATATAGCATAGGTGTCAAGGGCAAGAGTAATTTTTGAATATATACATCCTCGAAATATAAACAATAAAAATACCCTAAAGCTATGAGTTCAGATCAACAACCGGCCATATCTCTAGAGTATTCTCGACAAACACCTACGTGGAGATTCTACTTCAAGAAATAATCCCCTCCATGATGTCCAGAAAATAATACAATGAATTCCACAAAGTCAAATCAGCCGGTCATAATAAGTACAATAATCCAAAAACATCAAGTGAAAATAAATACTTTAGAGTCTAAAAGACAGCACAACAACCCTATACACCCAACTATTTGATCATAAGAAAACACTTTAGTAGTATTGACAACGCCCACACTTCGCACAAGTCACCACAAACATAACCTCTCGATATGATACAACTGCCTCTCCCTTTGACTCCTATAGATCTATCTCCACTCTGGTTAGATCCACAACCAAAATCTTTGGTTTGGGTATCTCGTAACAACTACTATCCTCAACAGGCTTCGAATCCGCGGAGGTGAATCCAACTGTCCACTTTGAAGGTTAAAAAACACAAGAAAAGTGAGTTTGAATTGTGTTTTTAAATTTAAAAATTTTTCTCTTAAAAATATTTATGGTTAGAAACTTAAGACAATTTTTAACGAAATAACTTTAGCACAAAAATAAAGAGATTAGGAAGATAGATCACATAACCGATTTATCCTAGTTCACCGCCAAAACGGCAGCTACGTCTAGTCCTTTCTCACTGAAGAATTTAATCCACTAAATCAAACTGATTTCTTTCAACCACTAAGACATCTACTAGTCACCTGACTATTCTCCACTTCTGGTTTGGTGACTGCCATCAACAATTCACCTTTTGAATCTGAATCTTCATCATTTGCATATTGCACCTCGTCATCTTTCCTTTGAGGATTCTTGTAATTTTTGCATTCATTTGCTAATTGACCATATTTTTGTCAATTAAAGCACTTAATTCATTTCTTGTAAAACATTTTCTTGCATTTCTTATTTCCTCCCTTCTTGCTTCCTTCTTGATCCCCTTATACACTAGTGCCCTCACTTGATCTTTTTCTTTTGTCAAGCCTATGGTAGTGCTAGCTTTCATGATGTGCTTTGAGGGTAAACAATAGCCCAAACACTTGAGTGATTGAGAGAATTTTATATCTTGTGAGGACTCTATCACTTATGATGCATTCTTTAGTTAATTTATCCTCTTGTTTGCCTTGGTTGTGAAAATTATTCATGAATGTCATATTCCTTGAAGTTTGAATTTTTACTTTTGCTCACCACTTTGCATTCCTGAGAATATTTGAAATTTGCATGCATTGCTTTGCACGGAGTGCAAAAGCTTAAGTGTAGGGGAATTTGATCATAGCACTTGAGCGTATGTTTCTAGCTTTTTACTTTGGTTTTTTAAAATCACTTTATAGCTTAGAATAATTTTTTAGCTTGTTTCTAAACTTTGGGTTGAAATTGAATTATAATTTTATTATTTGCATTTTAATCCCTGCTCGCTCTGTAGGCCATAACTTGAGCTCTGTATATTAGATTGAGGCATGCGAGCAGTCGTTGGAAAGCTAAAAATCAGAGCTACAACTTTTGTGTTGGAATAAAATCTCAATGCCAAACTCTACTGGCCTAAATTGCTGATTTCGTAATCTGGACCTTGTAATAATTTAAATAGCGAGCCACTTGTTTTTAAAGCCCAAAAACCCGAGCACTATATATTTGGGGATTATCTCCTTTCACTGATTATGTATTATTTTTGGAACCAGAGATCAAATAAATAAAAACACTTTTATTTTAATTTCATGGAAGACTTAGTTCGTAAGGTTAATCCATGAGTTCGAGGTTTCATCAACACTTGGAGATTCAGGTTACACCGTCAATTCTAATTCATGATTCTATTATTGTTATTTGATTATATTGATATTCTGATTGCTTAAATTGAATTTCAATAGGATCGATTAAATTCGTTTGACAGAATTTGGTTTCGTTTCTAATTTAATTGAATTATAATTTTGCGACGCTTGAAGGTTAATTAAAATAATATTTTGATGATTGTGATGCTTAATCAAGTCAACGAAACCGAATTCGCATAGGATTGATTACGCTTGTTTGATCAATTCTATAGTCAAATGAGAATAGAATCACGAATTAGGAATTAATTAAACTCATTGATAGAATCTGTGATAAGTCCGAAACTTGAATAAGTGGATTAATCGTTTTGCTCATATGTTCAAACTAAATCATTATAAAATCCCCCCTTTCTGAATTTGAACTCTCAATTAGGTTAATATTATTATATCAGATGTCCTTGTGAAATGACTCGAGTTATTACCCCTTTTTACATTTTTTTATTCAATTGTATTTGACCCGTGTGCGACAACGGATCAGACATCTACTAGTCACCTGACTATTCTCCACTTCTGGTTTGGTGACTGTCATCAACAATACACCTTCTGAATCTGAGTCTTCATCATTTGCATATTGCACCTCGTCATATTTCCTTTGAGGATTCTTGTAATTTTTGCATTCATTTGCTAATTGACCATATTTTTGACAATTAAAGCACTTAATTCCTTTCTTGTAAAACATTTTCTTGCATTTTGTATTTCCTCCTTTCTTGCTTCCTTCTTGAGCCCCTTATACACTAGTGCCCTCGCTTGATCTTTTTCCTTTGTGATTCTTCATTCCCTTTCTTGAATTTCCTCCATCAGTGAAATTCTTCTTTGATGTATGAGCTTGTAGAGCTTGCTCAGTCACTTTCAATGAGTTTCTTTGCATGATCCTCAATTCGTGAGCCTCCAAGGAACCCTGAAGTTCTTCTAACTTCATTTTTGAGAGATTCTTTGACTCATCTATAGCCACCACAATGTGATCAAAATTATGAGTTAAAGTTCTCAGAACTTTCTCTACCTTCATCAACTCAGTTATCGCTTCTCCACACGACTTCATCTAATTTGTTAATGTAAGTAGCCTTGTAAGAAACTATGCAATTGTTTCTTGCTCATTCGTATGCAATAACTCATATTGCCTTCGAAGACTTTGTAATTTCACCTTCTTCAGCTGATAAGCACCTTCATATGCACTCTTGAGGATGTCTGATGCTTCTTTTGCAGTTTCAACATTTATGATCTTCTCAATAATGTTGGAGTCGACACATTGACAGGTAATGAACAAGCCCTTTCCATCCTTTTTCTTTTGTTATTTATTCAAAGCCCTCTGTGCATCAATGGCATTTGCTACCAATTCAGGAACACTATCATTAACGACTTCAAGCACATCTTGAAATCGGAAAGTCACCTTCATTTGAGCACACCAATGCTCTTTCCATTGAAAATAGGAAAATTTGCTGGAAAATGACCATTCTTTTCCATCTTCTTTTTGGCCAAGAATTGAACCCTACTCTAATACAAATTTGTTGGAACAAATTACAAAGAAAATTGAAAACTTAAATTCACATTGTAACAATACAAGACCAGAATGATGAGAATCAAAACTTTATTTATTTCTCTTACCAAATTTGCTTACATATACATTGCATTTTATAACTTTTAACAAACTCAAATTTGTTCTAACTAAGTGTCAAGTCAGCTCTAACTAACTAATTTGAATTACATCATATTTCTCAACACCTTACTCGTGGATATTTTGTTTTTCCACTTTATTTATTGTAATTGGAATTGATGATTTTCTGATATATTAATATATTATTTGTGTATGTGAGTTAATTTGTTGTTGTAAGTGAATATAATTTGTGATTTTAGAACTTGTATTGTGATTTTATATTATAAATTGAACAATTTAACTGAGTTAAATTATATAAAAAATTCATTTTTTTTTCTATTGATGTACTAGTACCTTAATTTTTTTTTATAAAATGTCTTGTTTCGTACCTGAATGAGTATCTGATATTGCATCCGTAAAGAAAATTAATAGGAGGAAGAGGAAATTTTGAATAATAAAAAATTATTAACATTTGTTAGCTACCGAGTAGGTAGGATTTGGAGTGGACCTAGGCTCATTTTTCATTACTGTTATTGACTTAAACCCTTTTGAATTCCTAAACAAATGGTTCTTTTTTTTTTTTGGTGAAATAAAAAGGAAAATCCCGCAAATGTAAAATGTGATTCTTTTGTTTTCGTTTTTTAAATGTCATAGCTAAGGGACTTTGAGAAAGATTTTTGTAGTATTTAAATATTAGTTTTTGTGCATTTCAAAGCGTAAAAGAAGAAGAAAAATGATATTATAGATAGATATAATATTTGTAAATAACAATTTAGATATAAAAATTCTAATCGGAATGAAATTTGAGTGAGCGACATAAAATTAAATTGACATATCAGAACATCTCCTCTTTTCCCTTTAATTAGTGTAGTTTTTCCTTTTATATTCAAACCATGTGATAAATAAATTGAAATTAAGTGTTTATTATTTAGTTATTATTTATTTTTAAAAAATTGGAGAAATTAAAAATTATTATTTATTAAAGTTACATTGACAATTTTACAACCGTCTATCTATGAAGTGATTCGAACTTCGTTTTCAAGTTTTATTTGACTATTACTAAAGACTAAAGAGTACTCTAGTAGTTTGTTTAGGGACATCAAATTATACGCAATAAATTCATAATCCTTGGTACTAACATTTACCCCTCTCCTCAAATATATCAATTTTTTTATATAACTTTTTTAATGATAATATAATTAAGATCTCTTTTATTTTCTATTATTAAATTAAATTATTTACATAAAAATATTTGTTACCAAGACAATTTTTTTTGAAAAAATAGATGACTTTTATACGGAAGACAATGAATTGGATTGTTTGCTTTAATGCTTTTTAAAATGGGAAAATAAATGATTTACGTGAACAACGTTTGACAATCTGTTACGGCTCTCTCTCTCACTCTCTCGTTGTCGATTCTAAATTTCAATCAAACAGTTAGTTAGTTAACAATATTTTCCTATAAGCATGATAGAATTAGTTTGTTGACAACAACTAGCCACTTACTTGTTTTCACGATATAGGAAGCAAAGGATGATTAAATTTCTGCGATAAGTTTACAAAACAACAAAATAAGAAATCCAAATAAAATTATTTCCAGAATCATCCATTCAATTAATTACGTATTGGATTTATCTAATTCAATAATAGAGCTATAATATGTATCTATTTTAGCTCTGGAGAATTAATTTACTAATAATTCATGAATAATCATGTAAAAGATTATAACTATATTTTAATACCATAAAGTCAAATAAACATATAACATGCATATTTTTAGAATCTACGACATGTTTCATCTATTAAAGACGAGGTTTTGTGAATAATTGAATTTATATTTAATCGTTCATGGCGGCAATTCTAAATATTCTGTAAATGAAAAGAAAGACGAATAATGAACACTTGTTGGCTTGTGTTCTTCCTGATATGGAACAATATAAACTATTATCTCATTTAAAAAGAGATAGCCAAAGGCTATTTATTCAAAGTATTTACAACCAACTATCATTATTAATTTATTCATGTTAAATAAGAAGTAAGAAGCTACAATTTATTCCATTGCAGTATTATACACATATGGCAGCATGCTCTTGACAAGATGTATAATTGAGAAGGCTAAATAACACAAAATTACTCCTTTCAAAACCATCAAGAACAAGAACTCCTAAAAGCCACATCCACTAGAATCACCATCAAGAACATGCACTAATCTAACATCATACTAAAACAATTATCATAACTAGTCACACACACAAGAAACAAGTAAAAACAACCAACAAGACCATCTACATTTCAATAACTCAAATAAATCCTTCACCTACTGAGCAATCATACAAATTGAAAAGATTTAGCAATATTCTTACTTTTATTTTGACAAATTGATTCAAAAAATGGGTCTTTAACATAATTATTTTTCCTCAAAAATCAACACCATTTTTCCTTAGATTCATTCAACCTACACATGATTTGAAGATGAGTGAAACGAATCTATGTAAAACAACAGTTTTCTTACCTTCAATATTCAAAGAGCAGCAAAACAAATCCAATCTTAGAAAACACAAGATCTGCAACCAAAGCATTTGAAAATTGAAAATGATAAAAAAAACTAAACACACAAAACATTAAATTAGAAGGAAAAACCCTAAATCAAAAGAAAATGAAAACCCCAACTCACCAAAATGGAGAATGAGCAATAAATGAAACTTTGTTTGATATGCAATTCAGAAAAATGAAAAATGGAACATAAACACTTTTAATGGAATGAGAATCAACGGTGAAGGAAGAGAAAATGAAAAATGGAAACGATAATGAGTAAAAATGGCACGCAACACTTACGATGGTAAAGAAGTTGAGATGCAATGGCAAAATTGCAACGGATACAAGAATGATTACGTCGGATGCGACATATACGAGTCGACGGAGATGTTCCACCGCCGCCGGAGAGAGTAGGAGGAGGAGAGTAAAGGAAAAATTGATTAGGGGCTAGGGTTCAACCATTTTGAATTTTGGGGCTAACATTTAGTTTTTTGATGTGTTTAGTGAAAAAAATAATTTTATGATATGGTTTGAAAGTGGTTCAAACTGGTTTTTTTTTAAAAAGTTTAGTTAACTGAACTTTTTAAAATTTATGGTGCAGTTCATAAACCATTTAATTGGTTTGGGCTTTTCTGGTGCAGTGCAATCCAGTTTATGAATGCAGTCCAATTAACTATATTTTTTGCACACACCTAATCATTAGCATACTAACTATAAATCGATAAAAAAGGGAAAGTAGTTATAGTAAAAAAACAAACTAAAATGAAAATTGACTAAGTATGAGTATCTTCATCAGACCCTCGCAAGATGGAACCATATATGTCAATGAGGTGCAACTTGGAAACAATAGAAGGAAAATAATTAGGTGGTAAGGCTTTGGTGGGAATATTAGTGAGTTGAGCAGAGGAAGGAACAAGTTGAAGGTGAATGACGCTATTCTGCAATTTCTCATGAACCAAATGACAGTCTAACTCGATATGTTTTGTCTGTTCTTAAAAGATAGGATTTTGAGTAATCGGAATAGCTGAGCTACTGTTGCAGAAAATTGGAACCAGGGTAGAAAAAGGAAGGTTAAGATATTGAAGAAGATAAAGTAACCATTGGACTTTGCAAGTAGTGTGAGCTAAAGTGCGATATTCAATTTCTGATGAAGAAAGAGAAATAACATTCTGCTTTTTAGACTTCCAAGAAATATGGAGAACCTGGTAACTGACTTTCTGGAATCGAGGCATGTTGCCCAGTCATTGTTGCTAAAAGCTGAAAGTTTAAATGTTGAAGAAGAAGAGAAGAATAAACTTTTCCCAGGGCAACCCTTAATATAATGAAGAATTCGAGTAGCAGTAAGATAACGTGAAGACATAGCATTGGATACATATTGGCTAAGATAATGAGAGATATGGCCTGATATGTGTGAGGTAAAGCAAGTGACCAATGAGTCTGCGATACTGTTTCAGATTTGAATAAGGTGAGCCATCATCTTTAGACAACTTCAAATTTGGCAGCATAGGAGTAGAGGTAGGCTTGCAATGTAGAAGTCCCATGTCATCAAGCATTTCCAAGGCGTATTTGCGTTGTTTCAATGAGATACCCTTTGAATTAGCCACTACGAGACCAATAATTTTTTTGAATGGACCCATGTCTTTAATTTTGAAAGTAGAGAGACAATGAAAGAGAGAGCCAATATTGAGTACATGTAGTTCATCTTTCTTTTCTTTCTTTCTATTTTTGTTTTCTTTCTTTAACATAAATTTGGGTTCTGGTGAGTCATTGACGAGAGAGAAAGAAAGTTCAGTTGTGTGGATTCTTTGGTTGAAATTTCCATGTTTGTTCGTTGCTTGTTGTTTGCCTATGTAGAGAGAAATAATAGAACAGTGGTTCATCATAATCATCTTCTTCATCAATGAAAGTAAGGTTTCTCCAATTCTTCATCAATGTCATTCATGAAAATTATGTACTTAATAGAAGTTTTATTTTATTTTGGAAAGTACTACATATAAAAAATTTGCTATATATAATTTTTTGTTATTATATATATTTGAGGAGTATTTGTTGCCTTCACTCAAAATATTTTGAACCAAATCTGGTAGTACATTAAATAAAGATCTGATTCTTTAAATTTTTGAGAGATATGAATTCTAGAACTTGTGTTGTTTATTTATAGACATATCAAGATTTATTTAATTGATTTTGGGATATTCTAATTCTAGAGTTATTTGGTCATTAATTTAAAGAATCATTCAACATATATGTGAATCATTTTAGCATTAATATGTTTTTTTTTGGCATTTCAATAATATTATTATTTAGATTTTATACTTCATGCTTTTTAGTTATAATTTATGCTAATTTTGTTTACTACATTTGTGAGTAGTGTCTTGTAAATTTAAGACTTTTTAAATTTAATTTACAAACTAATTTGTGTGTAATTTTGGTAGAGTTGATTGAAACAACAAGTTGCACAAAGCAACTACTGTTACGTAGATTTGACTCAACCAAAACTATAAAAGATGTAATATGAAATTATTCATGGAGGTTGTTGTCGAGCTAAAGGAATACACAACTTGACCGGATAGTTACATAATTGTAATTTATTAAATTGTCTAATAATTTTCACTGAATCAGTTGAAGCAACAAGTTGCACAAAGCAATCTTCGCTGCGTAGATTTGATTTAATGAGAATTACAAAAGATGTAGTATAGAATTGTTCATGCAAGCTGTTATGGTCAGTCAAAAGGAATGTATAGTTTGGCTGGATAATTATACATTTGTGATGATAAATATGTGGTGATTATTTAGTTTTTCCACGTAGATAATGAAGATGTCAAAAGAAACCTAATGTTTGACATGACTCATTACCAATATTTGATCGTTGCAATAAGAGTACCATTTGCAATTAATTCATGCAGTCAAAAGATTGTAGATTGATGTATCTTGTTTTGGTCTTTTAATTACAAATAACTATAAACTAGACACTAACCCGCGCATTGCGCGGTATAATTTAATATATTACTGAATATAAAATAACAATAATATGTAATTTAAAAGTAATGTTAATTTTGTTTTACAGTAGAATATACTCAAGTGTTTATGTACTTAAAGGTAAATATATTTTTGAATAATTATATATAATCTAGGTTTGCTTTAGTAAAAGAAAAAGTAAAACATTGTTGACTAATATAATTCATGCAAAATATATTTAAATGTGGAATTGGTTTATTCAAGCTTTTTGATTTCATTGAAGTGGTTCTTCTAATAATATATTTGTTAAATAGTTATGTATTTCTTTATTGTTAAAGTTATACATTTAGCTATAATATATCTTCATTTTATATAATTTATATTAGTTTTGAAACATTAGATTTATAAATTTATGTACTTTTTCACGTTTTCAATTTTATATGTTCATCGTAATTCTGTTAATCTCACTGTCGATCTAAGCATGCACTAAATAATATCATGTGCTTTGTGATATATTACAACATTCATTCGTGAGTGATAGTTTGTTAAATCCAAAATATTAAAACAATTCATTTGTGTGTGTCTTGAAATTTTCAAATAATTATTTGACACGGTCAAGAAACTTTAAGAGTGGTTGAAAAAATTATAGGCAACAAAAGTTTGTGAATGTTTAAGACATAGAAAGTTTTGAGTGAATAATGAAATAGTTAGAAGTTATTTATTTCCAAATATTTAATATTATTCTTTTTTTTTGTTTCAATTATGATTTGTATTTTTTTAATTATAAAAAGAAAAAATGTTATAGGAGACACATTCAACATAGGGAAAAAACTTATTTCCTATGCAATAATATTGATATATGAACTTGAACATCTATTATAATAATTAAAACAAAACTCCAAAATTCTTCATTGTGATGATTTAAAGATATTTGATGGCTTGTATTTTTTTGTATGAGTTATTAAAATGAAATTTTTGATGAGTAATTAGAACTTTTTAAGTGTATTAATGAATTATTGAGTGATAAATTAAAGCTGAAATTATATAATATATGAAATAATTGTACTTGGGCAAGTGAAAAAAGTTTGCATTATATATTGAAGAAACAAAACATAATGGAATAGAAGATGAATTTGGAATGTGCCACATCAGAATTTTGGTGAGTTGACAAATATTAGAGGATGTGGCATAGATGAAGAATTTTGAGATTGTATTTTAATTATTATAATAGATAATAGATAATAGATAGTACACATCCTTGTAATCAAGTTTTCGACGATCATACTAATGTTGTTTGTGTAAGTAAATTCTTCAATTATTTGACTGATTTTAATTTACATATATGATGGTAAATATGTGACAATTATAAGGATTTATTGTTTAATAGTAATAATTGTTAGTGTTTGATCATTACAACAAAACACCACCAACAATTAATGTTTTTGTCTAAAGACTTTATATTAATGTTGCAATAGGTATTTTGAGAGTCCATTTTATTGTTCTTCTCTTTAAACTATTATAACTTATGTATTTGTTAAATTGAGTTTTTTTTTTCTTTTTATTTTTTTTTATTTTTTTTATATATATATAGTTTTATATTCTTAAAAGTTCTACCTTTAAGGGTTAATGAAACATCAATATTATTTTTGGATCTAGACCTTGTATAAGGATGCAGAAACTCTAATCCTCTCACAATTTAATATTTCTAAAGTGAAAATTAGGTATGGAACGTGAGTTTTCACTAAAACACATTGGTCAGTTGATCATAAAATTACGAGATATTAGAGATTTTAATTAAGATTATGTTTTTTTCCTTCATATTTTCTTTGCTTAACTTAAATTGATTTTAAAACAATAAAGAGAAAATAAGTACTCATTGGGGAGGTAGCATTTCGTTAAGATTATCAGGCAAAGAAAAATAAAAGGAGCACATTAAATGAATATTTAATCTTGCAAATACGTTCAAATTTTGAGTAGCAGGTAACTTGTTCCAAACTTTAACATTTGGTATTCTCCTTGCACAATTTAGTTGTCACCCTTAAAATTAGAAATAATCATTTAAATAAAATTATTTCATAAGGTGTGCAAGAAAAAAATAGTGAAGCAAGAGAAAATAAAATAGCGATCATTTGGGAATTACCTCGAAATATATGTGCAAATAAAAATAGTTAAAATCAAACTGATAAATACCCAATAGTGTTGAAAGAACATCAATTTAGAAAGGGCAAAGTCAACAAAGATTGAGGCTTTGAGTATCTTTAGATTGCCGTTAGTTGCTTATATTTAAATTCAACTTAGTTATAACTTATGACAATCTACAATGAGGAAGAATCGTTTATAGATCAATGTTAAGACAAACTCTCAAATTAAGTTTTGATGAAAATAAACAAAGGTTAATTAAGAATGTTAATTATGATTCTAAATGTTATGTTAATTTAATCTGTGTTCTTGAGTGTTTTTATTAAAGATAGGAACCAAACAAATCAAGAATTCAGATGAAAAACTAAACAGAACATTCTTTATCATAAGCTGTACAAAACAGAGAATGTTCTGCAGAATCAAGATTGATTATCGCAGCCACTTCACCAATCTTTCTCCATCACCTTAACAAAGATTCTGCCGTAAATCTTTATACCAATTTCATCAGCACATGACAAGGAACAAATACGAATCATCATTACTTAAAACGGTTCTCGAATCACTAAGATAATTCATCATGAATCCAAGCATGTAAAAAACGGAATGAAACCTTCTCCAGTCTGTAACTGTCAAGAAAGTTGAAACAAGACTGAACTTCAAGATTGATTACAAGTCCTAAGGTTGTCCAGAAGACTATCAGACCAGATTGATCATCAATCTCCACCTTTAATCAACGTTCTCCGTTTTTGAGAAGAACAATCTGCGTTTTCTGCAGAAACAGACTTCTCAGTTCTGTAGAAATTATTCACTCCTTTCCAAACATTTTTGGATCAAATCAAGTGTCCAGATCAAAGCCCAATTAATCATCAAGTATTTTCGAAGCTTAATGGGTCATTAACCGCGCAGGAAATATGTTTGAAATTGAGCAAAATAACCCAGTCAAGCAACGCCCAAATCAGTTCACATGAATGGCTTATTTTTCAATAGAAAGGTTGCTTTTGTCAGAAGAAAACAGAGCACTACTAACAGCTCTTTCTGACCAGAATTAAATGCTCAAATCATCTATAAAAGGAAGGCAAATTCGCATGCATCATTTAGAACTTTAAGTGCCAAGTATTCTCATTAAATCATATTCACTTGCATTCTTGAAGCTATCTCATTCACAAAAGAAATCAGGCTGAAACCATTACATACTTCAAGTTTATCTTACTAAGTTCTTTTATTCTGAATCTATTCTCAAACAAGAGTTAAGCATAATCAGATTCAACCAAACCTTTTAAATCATTATTGTGTAAACTCTTAACTATAAGGATTGTTTATAGTTTGAGTGTGATTAAAAGAGTAAATTTGTAGAAGCCTATCAGATTTGTTAGGTGACTTGATTGAATCCTTTCTAGGTGGAAAGGAAGTGTTGTTATAGATCAAGGTTGTTCTTTAACTGTGTAACCAAAAGATTGTTCTCCGTTCTTTGAACACTTATAGAAAATCTCACAGTTGTGAGGACTGGACGTAGCCCAAGTTGGGTGAACCAGGATATATCTTTGTGTGGTATCTCTTCCTTATCTCTATTTACATTCAGTTATTTTTATTGTCAAAGTTAAATAGAGAAACTAAAAAATTGTGATTTTAACTGATTAAGAACGTTCTCTGTTTTTTGTTTCAAAACCAAGAACGTTCTCTGTTTCTGTTTTCATAACCAAGATAATTCTTGAGTTGTTTTTCTTAAGTTTTTAACAGGAAATTTTAAATAGGCAAGATTACAATTCAATCCCCTTTCCTTGTAATTTGACATTTCTACTTCAATTGGCATCAGAGCCTAGTCTCTAAAAGAAACACTTTAACCAAGTGCTAGAGAAAAAGATCTAGAAGAAAAAATGTCAAAAGCAAAATACATTGTTGAAGGAGGATCCTCAAACAGGCCACCATATTTTGATGGAACTGATTACTACTTTTGGAAAAACAAGATGCAGTTGTTTCTAAAGTCTAAAGACACAGGAATGTGGCGCATCATTACAGATGGAGATTTCATTCCAAGAGCTGATCATAATGATCCAAACTGTGCCAAGAAGGAAGGAATCGACTGGACATCTGAAGACAAAACTAAGGTACTCTTCAACTCTAAAGCTCAATTATTCTTATTGTGTGCTTTGAGCAGGGAAGAAAGTGATAAAGTCGATGAATGCACAACTGCTAAATAAATTTGGGATACACTGCAAATTCATCATGAAGGAACAAACCATGTCAAAGAAACAAGAATAGACATCGGCATAAGAAAATTTGAGCTGTTCGAAATGAATGAAGGGGAAACCATTGATGAAATGTATTCAAGATTCACAACTATAGTAAATAAAATGCGATATTTGGGAAAGGCTTACTCAGTACAAGATAGAGTAAGAAAGATCATGAGATGTCTTCCAGTCGTATGGAGACCAATGGTGACAGCTATAAGCCAAGCCAAAAATCTTGAAGTGTTGGCATTAGAAGAACTAATTGGAACCTTAAGAGCACATGAAGTATTGCTGCAAGAAGATAAACCTGTCAAGAAAGGAAAAGAAATAGCCTTAAAAGCATCTCAAGAAAGCATACTAATCCAAATAGAAGAAGAACCAGAAGAAGTTGGACAAGAAGATGCTGATGAAGAAATTGCTCTTCTCACTTGAAGAATTCAAAGAATGATGAGAAGGAGAGACCAAATCAAGAAATAATTCCCAAATAAAAGAGAAAATCCCAAAACAGAAATAGATAAGAGCCAAATCACATGTTTTGGATGCAATAAGTTGGGACATTACAAATCCGAGTGTCCTCTGAACAAAAAAGCACCAAATAGACTTCCTTTCAAAAAGAAATCAATGATGGCTACATGGGATAACTCAGATGAATCTGATGAAGAAGAAGATGAAGAAGCCAACATATGCTTAATGGCAAACACTGAAGAAAATGAGGTAACAAATTCTGAACCATGTATTTGGTGTGAACAAATGGAAAAAGATTTTGATAACTTACTAAATGACTCAAACTTACTCATTCAAAAGTGTAGTTCTTTGAAAGAAAAATTTTATAAAGAAAAATAAAAAACTCAGGCTCTGAATGATAAGTTAAAAGAAATCATTCAAAATCTGAAAGAATCTCAGACCAAAAACTTTCACACTGAAAAATAAGAAAGTCGAGAACATTCTGTGCACTTCAATAGGAGAATGTTCTCCTTAAAGTTGAAGCTGAATTTTTTAAAAATGATCTGTAAAACTTCGTTAAAGCTACTGAAACTTTTCAAAATATCATGGGATCTCAAGTAGGAATATTTGATCAAGCGGGTCTTGGTTTTAATCAAACTTAGAAAACCAAAGTATACGAAAAAAAATTTATTCCAGAAAGAAGAGAAAATAAATGCAAGATAAAATGTTCATACTACTGTAAAATTGGACATCTTGAATTTGCATGTTATTTTAAGAAAATGGATGAAAAAAATCAAGAATAAACAGAGAGGAGAACGATTTGGAACAAAAGCATATTTTCCTCAGCAAAAAGGAGAATGTTCTCCAGCTAAAACAGAAAACGGAGAAAGTTCTGAATCTGTCAAAACCAGTAAAAAATCTGTTCAAAAACAAATGATTAAATGTTCCTCATGTTCTAAGATTGGACAATCTAAATCAACATGTCATACTAACAGAAAATCAAAATCTAGAACTAATCCACAAGGACCCAAGACAAAATGGGTACCAAAAGTTAATGAAACAAAAACTGTAGGTTGGTTCTCAAAGTGTCAAGAAAAAGCCATGGTTCTTGGACAGTGGCTGTTCAAGACATATGACAGGTGATAAAAATTGCTTCATATCCTTCGTCAAGAAAGATGGAGGGTCAATCACTTATGGAAATGATAACCAAGCTCGAATCAAAGGTAAAGGGACAATTGGTAAGAAAAACTCCGCTCAAATAACTGATGTTCAATATATTGAAGGTGTGAAACATAATCTCTTAAGCATAAGTCAATTGTGTGACAATGGATGTGAAGTTATTTTCAAAACCAACCTATGTGAAATCATAAAAACAAAATCTGGTGATAAACTATTTTCTGGAACCAGAAAGAAAAATCTTTAAGTATTATATCTTGAAGAATTGCCTGATGAATCCTACTTCATATCTATTAATAAAGATAAATGGATTTGGCATAAAAGGGCAGGGCATGTCAGCATGAAAACCATTTCTAAAAGTTCAAAATTAGAACTCGTCAGAGGATTACCGAAACTGAATTTTGAAAAAGACAAAGTAAGTGTCAAGGGAAAGCAAGTCAAAAGCAGCTTTCACTCAAAAGATTTTATTTCTGCAAACAGAATTCTTGAATTACTTCACATAGATTTGTTTGGTCCTGTCAAAACAACAAGTTTAGGAGGAATGAAATATGGTTTTGTTATTGTTGATGATTTCTCACGATACACTTGGGTACTATTTTTAAAAAAAAAAGATGATGCTTTTGAAGCTTTTAAAATCTTTTGTAAAAAGGTACAAAATGAAAAAGAATCTAGCATCATTTCTATAAGAAGTGATCACGGAGGAGAATTCATAAATGCCCCTTTCAAAAACTTTCTTGAGGAACTTGGCATTTCTCACAATTTGTCTTGTGCAAGGACTCCTCAGCAAAATGGAGTTGTTGAAAGAAAAAATAGAACCTTACAAGAAATGGCAAGAACAATCTTGGAAGAGTCTAATGTTGAAAAATATTTTTGGGCTGAAGCTATCAATACATCATGCTATATTTTAAATTGTGTATCCATAAGAAAAATCATAAACAAAACTCCATATCAAATATGGAAAAACAGAAAACCAAGCATTGCACATTTTCACATTTTTGGGTGTTACTGCTATATTCTAAACAACAAAGATGTTCTTGGCATATTTGATGCAAAATCAGACAAAGCTATCTTTTTGGGTTATTCAACCGACTCTATAGGTTATAAGGTTTTCAATGTAAGAACTAAAGTTGTAGAAATCAGCATGCATATTCTATTTGATGAGTTTGATGACTTAGTAATGGAAAAGACAAATGAGGATGAAGGAGAAAGACAAAACGGTTCTCGAATCACTAAGATAATTCATCATGAATCCAAGCATGTCAAAAACGGAATGAAACCTTCTCCAGTCTGTAACTATCAAGAAAGTTGAAACAAGATTGAACTTCAAGATTGATTACAAGTCCTAAGATTGTCCAGAAGACTATCAGAATAGATTGATCATCAATCTCCACCTTTAATCAACGTTATCCATTTTTGAGAAGAACAATATCCGTTTTCTGGAGAAACAGACTTCTCAGTTCTGCAGAAATTATTCACTCCTTTCCAAACAGTTTTGGATCAAATCAAGTGTCTAGATCAAAACCCAATTAATCATGAAGTATTTTCTAAGCTTAATGGGTCATTAAGCGCGCAGGAAATATGTTTGAAATTGAGCAAAACAGCCCAGTCAAGAAAGGCCCAAATCAGTTCACATGAATGACTTATTTTTCAACAGAAAGGTTGCTTTCGTCAGAAGAAAATAGAGCACTACCAACAACTCTTTCTGACCAGAATTAAATGCTCAAATCATCTATAAAAGGAAGGCAAATTTGCAAGCATCATTCAGAACTACAAGTGCCAAGTATTCTCATTAAATCATATTCACTTGCATTCTTGAAGCTATCTCATTCACAAGAAATCAGGCTGAAACCATTACATACTTCCAGTTTATCTTACTGAGTTCTTTTATTCTGAATCTATTCTCAAACAATAGTTGAGCATAATCAGATTCAACCAAACCTTTTAAATCATTATTGTGTAAACTCTTAACTATAAGGATTGTTTATAGTTTGAGTGTGATTAAAATTGTAAATTTGTAAAAGCCTATCACATCTATTAGGTGACTTGATTGAATCCTTTCTGGGTGGAAAGGAAGTGTTGTTATAGATCAAAGTTGATCTTTAACTGTGTAACCAAAAGATTGTTCTCCGTTCGTTGATCACTTAGTGAAAATCTCACAGTTGTTAGGACTGGACGTAGACCACGTTGGGTGAACCAGGATATAACTTTGTGTGGTATCTCTTCCTTATCTCTATTTACATTCAGTTATTTCTATTGTCAAAGTTAAATAGAGAAACTAAAAAACTGTGATTTTAACTAATCAAGAACGTTATCTGTTTTCTGTTTCAAAACCAAGAACGTTCTCTGTTTCTGTTTTCATAACCAAGATCATTCTTGAGTTGTTTTTCTTAAGTTTTTAACAGAAAATTTTAAATAGGCAAGATTACAATTCGAACCCCCTTCCTTGTAACTTGACATTGCTACTTCAATCAATTCATATAGTTGCTATTAATGTCGCTAATTTTGGTCCTCCTAAGGATATTATTGTTTTTCCTCCCAATCAAGTTAAGAAAATTGTTATTGAAGATCAAACTCAACACTTTCAAGAACTAGAGCATCAGGCGTTAAAAAGAATTCACTTTAAGGAGAAATTCTATTTGGTATTCTTGAAAGTCTATTGGAACTTTCATGAAACTCATTGCTCATTATAATATTTTGAAGCTAGATAATATGGATATCAATACGATGTGTCTTAAAGACGACATTGATGAAACCATATAGTGCAAATCAAAGGAAACTTTATGTCATAAACACAGTAAATGATTTGCAAACTCATGTAACCATCTTTGAGTTAATGATCATATTAAGAATAAGACTAATTAGATTTATGGTTATATAATTAATAAATAATGATATGGACGAAACTATGGGTGGATGTTAGATAGTCTATTTGGGAAAACGGGAACTCAATTGGCCATCACCATATATACAGGCTATGATCCTCAATATATCAGACACTTAGATATTGTCTATTCTCCCCATCTGAAGAGTGCCTAAGGTTTAAGGAGTCCAGGATAAAGAAGAACCACAAACCAGCAAATGCTCTCCTCATCTGTATCTCTCTCTTTTTCAAGATCAATGATCAATGTATCTCTCTCTTTTTCAAGATCAATGATCAATGTTTAGAGGTAGGGTTAGCTATGAATCCAAGTATTCTTAAAATTTCATCTTTAATAGATCAAACATGTTATAGATCTTAAGGTTATCAAGATTTGTGTCCATTCTTGATGTTCATACGTACATGCTTATGAGTTTGTCGCTCTCCGCACTAAAACATGATTGTAGTATCAATATGTATGATAAGTGAATAGTTTAAATTCTAACAAAACTCTCATGCAAAACTACCAACACCCACACACATAAATGTCATAACAACAAATCTTGAGACAAGTGGTAGTGAATGTTTAGTTTGGGATTTAATGGAAATTTGGGCGTCAATATGTTGAAACTGAATCAAGAGGGAATTGTTATTGAAGTGGGTAGTGATGAAGCTATGAATCCCAAAGGAACACCAACAAAAGAAGTTGGATTTATTGCTCTTAGAGGTGGGAATAGGTCAGGCCGATCGGTAGGGATCTATCTTATCCACATAATAAGTCTTGTAGATCAGCCTATTTAAATAAATATAAATAATATTTTTTTTCTACTATAATTATTAAATTAAATTTTGTTCTTTTTGTTAAATATTTAACTTTTAGTAATTTTTAGTTTTTGACATATTTAAATGTATTATAATAAAATAGAATTAAAGTATGATGTGTATAAAATCATATTCTTCAAAATGTCATGTTAAATATCAAATAGAACTTAATTTCATTGACATATTAACTCATTAATCTATTTAAAGATATGTTTGATTACTTATTCAAAAATGTTAAAATGAAATAGGCTTTTAAGTAGACTAAATGTCATATCAGACTTCTATCAAAGGCAAACTCGGGCCTAAAAAGTAAACTTATGACCGACCACATGCCATATTTAGGCCTTAAATTTTTTAACAAGGCAGGTTCAGGAATAGAAAAACCTAACTCGACACAACCTGTTCCCACCCTTACTCTTGGTTATCTTCATTATATAATTACCTTTTCCTAAACTCAATTGAATCTTCATCTCTAATCATACAAACCCCAAAAGTCAAAACCAAAAAATTTCAACTTCAACAATAGAGAAATACAAAGGTTTTGATTGTTTTGTCATGGTTATGAATAGAGATAGACTTAAGGTGTGATTGATTGAGAAGAAAATGAGAAGAGAGAAATACGTGACAGAGAAAGTGAAAATATAGAAATAGAGTAGATTTAATATATTGTTTAATATAAAAGAAAGAGAAAAGAAATAAAGAATTTTAGTGGTTTTCGTGTTACATAAACTTTAACGTAATGTATGAAACAATGGAAGATATCTAGGGTTGACAAAATAGAAGATAAAAGACACACATAAATAATTTTTATTTATTTATTTTAGTTAATTAATTGTTGAGTGGCAAATAATTAAATCTCACTTCATTAAGTATGTCTAACATAGCATTTTTCTTACACAAAATGTCAAATTTCAATATGGATTAAAAGTGAGAGATTTATATGTTAAGGATGAAATAAAAAAAGAAAATTATACATGAACTATAACCGTATTCGTCTTATACTAAATAGACAGAAAACAATATTAATCCAAAATATAATTGTAGTCAATCAAAAATATCTTTCAGATCATTTCTTTACAAATACTCGAATATCTAATCTGGATATGTTAGGAATGTTTTTGGACAATTAAAAAAGTATAATTTCTTAACTAAAAATAAACAAACAAAAGAATAATATTTTAAAAGAACCCAAATAATTTAAAAGACTAGTGTTTTGGATATCACAACATATACATTTATATATGTAAAATATATTCAAAAATAAGAACCCTTCATAGATAGAAGCATAATTCCAAACTGTGAAAATGAGAACTTATTTTTCTAAAAGCTTTATTCAAATATAAATTGCAATGTCAACTACATTTGTCTTTTAATGTAATGACTATTCACTATAAAAAATGGTAAGTAGGGATGACAAGTAGATGATTGACTCGTGGCATATTAAGACCAACTCCTCTATCATATCCAAATCAAATGATAACATATTATTCAGTAATTTCAAATAAAAAGAAATGAACTATTTGGGCCACCACCAAACGCACCACAGTTAGACCTAATTTCCACCCACTGCATCCTCTTTTACCCTAGTCAAATGGTATAAGTTGAAAGTCAGACCCTCCAACATCTATGTTGTTTCCTTCAAATCTCTCAGGTAAAAACTTCCCAGGGTCTAAGCAAGCTTTCTGGTCTCGCATAATTGACCATGCATTCACAATGATACTTGAATTTTAGGTATGAAAAAGTCTTCAATCATACAATTTTCTAAGGATTGGTGTGGAATTAACAGGGGTCCTGCTGGATAGATCCTAAGGCTTTCCTTTATTACCATGTCCAAATATTCCAACTTGTCCAAATCTGATTCATCCACTTTTCTCTTCATACCCACCATATTTTCCAACTCTTTTTGCACTTTTTTCATCACTCTCGGATTCTTTAATAGCTCTGCAATTGTCCACTCAAATTTTGTTGAAGAAGGATCCGTTGAAGCTACGAAAATATCCTTTGCAAATGAAAATAAAAAGAGTGAAAATTGTGACAAGACCACTTACTGTAAAAATCATTGAATAAACGACAAAATTCTTACGTTATGGTCTTAGTGCATAATTCATCTACATAAAACCAACTTAAACTATAAGCATGACAAACATATTTAATCACTACTTATGTAAATGTCTAGTCAAGACTCTAATTAAATACACCCTTTGTATCCAAGATTGGAATATGAAGTGTGTACTATCCTAGATGAAATAATAAAGATTTCAATAAAACTTGTAGCTAAATTTCTCCTATAATTATTTTTATGAAGAAAGAAATAGACATGTAAAATTTTGAGATGAAATATTGCATTAAGCTGCTATTATGTTATGTAAGCATCAAACATGTAACCTTTGATGAAAAATGTTAATAAAAAAGGATGATAAAATTAATCATTATTGGACCGTTCAATACGATATTCATTTTCTTCAGTTCCAAGAAAACCCAACATAGTCTTATCATCTTTGTTGTCATATTGGATATGCTCATCAATAATTTTATCAAATTATGCAGTTTAATGTTTGGATGCTTGTGCAATTTAATGTTTGGATGCTTGTGTAGATTAAGGTTTGGATGCTTGTGCAGATTAATGTGATTGAATTATGCTTGTGCAGTTTAAGTCCAGATTTTGTTCCTGATATTGATGTGATTGAATTATGTGAAGCATTCTTTATTTGTGTTATGCTCTATTATCTCACGTGATTTATCCATCTACTCGTTGAGTAATTGTATGATATGGTTTTTTTAGCATTGTGATGTATCTGATTTTTCTGTGAATTATGCTTCTGAGCTGTTAGTATGAGCTGCATTTTGGGGCCATATAGTTCATATTTTACTGTAGCATTTTGAAGGAGGCTTATAATTTGATATGCGATGTGCCAGCAACTAAATTAGCATCTTTAAAGAGTATGGAGGTGCCTATAATAAAAGTCAAAGGAAGTTAAGTCCAATTGCTTAATTGGCTGACTTGATTAGTCCATTAATATTTCTATAATCATCAAGTGGTTGGGATGTCCTTGTGGTGCAAGGTCAACCAGTTACAGTTTTATATGTTTTGTTGTGTTGCCTGTTCTTGTTTCTTTGGTTCTATTTTATACAGCCAATTTTTTAGACCATAAAAAAAAAAAAAATTGGCCCTTAACTTCTCAAATGTGTATGTAGAAAGATAAATGCACTCTAGTTTCTTATATAAAATCCACTATTTCTGCTTATAGATACACAAACTTTTCCATTTCTTGATTCTAGGTGTTTCTCTTGATCCTTCTAAATATAGTAAATTGGGTATGGAGGAAAAAAGAGAGATTGTATATGAACTATCTAAATCGCCTCATGGTGCATCCGAGATGCTGTAGTCATGGAGCCGTCAAGAGATTTTGTAAATCTTGTGTGCAGAGATGGGAAAAGAAAGGAAGTATACTGGTCTCACAAAGATGAAAATTATCGAAAATTTTCTAAAAATTGTTTCTGAGAAGAAATCAGGGCGTGATGATATTGCCACAGATCCTGAACCACATTCTTCTCCTTCGAACGATCAGAAACCTGCTAAAAGGCAGAGAAAAACCGAGAATCCATCTCGGTTAGCTGTTCCTGCTAACAATGTGTCAGTCAATAATGGTGCCGATGTTGGTAATATTAATACCACATTCTGCAAAAACTCCGCATGCAAGGCTACCCTTAATCAAGCAGATGCATTTTGCAAAAGATTTTCATGTTGTATTTGTCATCAATATGAATAACAAAAATAGGGTTAGATTATGAACCTTGATTTGCGAGCATAAATTTGAGCTGCTATAAAAATCTATTGCTCCGTGACCTGATTTGCTCCTCTTTTATTTAGTATTTATTGTTTTAAATGCAATGGTATAATCGAAAGCAATTTATTGTCTGTTTTTGGCCAATTTGATGTGCTGTTACTGATTGATATGCTACTTGTATGTCTCTCTGTAGGAACATATTATCAGAACATGTCATGGTTCTGTGTCTGTTGCTGTGTATGGAGACCAGGACAAGCCAGCTCTTATCACTTATCCTGATTTGGGTTTAAATTGTAAGTTAAATGGGTTTTGGGTTTTTTATAGAATCCTTGACTCTCTTTTCTTATCATTAGAGGGCTTTGCATATATCTTGATTTATTTATTTTTTCTTAATTTTTATATTAGAGCATTGAATTTAATTGTCTGAAAATTATAGTATTTATTGATATATCTTGATTATTAGTGTATCTCGTACATTTTAGTAGGTTTAATTTTGACAATCTGGTAATCGCTAGTTTTAAAATATGCAGTGCAATCTTCATAAAAAAAACGTTTGTTTTTACCCTCTTAAAAATACGTTTCGCTTACTCATTAACATATTTCTATTTTGAGCAGTCAACCTTTTCTTCTAAAAGGTTTTATTTAGAAAAAATCAACTCTAGATGTCATTTTGTGGCTTTCCTAGAAATAATTAATTTCATGCGTTTCTTTTGTTTATATACTGATAATCTAACCCTTTTTCATGTGTAATTGTAGGGGGATTGTGAAGAGGCTTTCTTTGGGACCTGAGATTATTAGTGTAATGGTATAGAATTATTGTTGATCGGGACTTGAGGTTATTATTGTAATGGTATAGAATTATTGTTGATGGAGTTGTGAAGATTGGTGTAATGATATATAATTATTTTAGTGTACGGAATAATAAATTTTGTAAGAATAAGTTTTATAATTAATTCACAGGTAGGACCTGATTATTACAGTATTTTTTTTAATAAACTTTTTTTAAATAATCATTTTAACGAGTTGATAATTTGTTTGTTATAGTCTTTTAAAAAAATAAGACTTTAAAAAAAATATAAAAAATGCTTAAAGACTTACGACAACGATTTTTGAAAATAACGTTATTAAAGACATACGATAGCACTTTTTAAAAAAACACTATTAAATACCTACAACAGCGCTTCTTAGAAAAAAAAATAGCGATTTAACATACCACATACGACAACGCTTTTTAGAAAAGCGCTGTAAAATGAGACACCTACAACAATGTTTTTATTCAAAAAACGCTATACCTACAATGATTTCCATTCATAATTCGGTGATGAATCTGCTTTCGCATTAGCAATTTATCATTTTTCACATTATACTCGCCTTTGCATTATTTTCATAGTTTTTAATTTTCTTGCGCTTACATTGTGTTTGTTTTCTCATTTTACAACTTTCACATTCACAATTTGACGAACAAAATTTGAATCTTTATATTTACTTATCTTTTACAACGATAATATGAAAACATCGTTATTCATATTTTCTAGTAAACTATAATTAAATAGGGGCAGCTGTAGTACCCTAATTTTGTCAGGCCATTTAAAAAAATTCAAAAAATAATAAGTCATAATAATGTGCTAAAATAATTTATTGTACTAATAAGTCATATTTACAATCACATTTTATTGTACTAAAAAAATTTCAAAAAAAAATCAAAATTAAACTCATATATCTATTTCAATAATTGAGCTCACATTTTCATTAATGTTTAAGCTTGAATGTTTCCCTCCTTTTGAATCTTCACCAACTTTGCACTCCATAAAAAAGTAGAAGCTTTATCTTCACCAAGTTTGCACTCCACCAAAAAGTAGAAGTCTCATCTTCACTTGTCACTCCATAATTTATGCAAAACAATAGAAAAACCGGAACTTAATTTATCTCATGGACGCAACGATTCATCCTTGTAGCCTATAAATTGAGAACCAAAAATTCAAATGAGAGAGTTTTATTTTTCTAAAAAATCATAATAAAGGAATGAGTGTTCTTCTTTGTTTCTAAGATCAACAAAGAAAACCACAATCTTCTTCATCAAATCAGTTGATAACCATAAACAAATCCAAACCATTTTTTATAACACAACCAACAAAAATCAAATGAAAAAACACTTGAATAAAAATGTAGAGAGTTAGAGAGCATGAGCCACACATCACCACCTCCATCATCTTTTGCAAATCCCTTAGGAAACCATCATCAAATCGACCTCCGCAAACCACCACCACGAGCACTACCGTCAGAGCGTTCACACAGCCACCTTCGTCAACTTTGACCTCCGGCGAACCACCACCACAAGCGCTACCGCTAGAGCGTCCATTTAGTCACCACCGTCATTTTCGACCCTCGACGAACCACCACTGCATGCAACTCCCCTTTTGTGGCCGTTTTTTGTGTGTTTGTTCTCTCTCACACTCTCTCTCTTAACAATGAAACTCATTTCTCTCTCTGTGTGTTTGTTTACTTTTTTTTAAAAAAAAATTCACAATAAATAAATATTAGATTAATTAGATGTGACATCTTTTTAATCTTTGAGTTGTTAAGACACAAGTTGTACCACTTAGTGGCTTTAAAACTCAATTTTAAAACCGAAAATAATAAAAAATGTTCTTAAAGGGATTAACTAGATGAGACATCTTTTTACTTCTTAAAACTCATTTTTTTTCTAAATAATTATTCAAATCAAACAAACTCTTCCTTCTTATTTTTTTATATTTTTTATTCCGTCAAAACAACTTTTTTATGTTTTTTTATTTTTTTTTATCAATAACAAAACACAATTTCTTAAATTGCAATCAACACATCTGCATTTTCTACCTAAGAACTACGTAGTTTTGATTTCTCCATCGCACTGGGAGATACGTATGAATAAGATCACACTCTTGTCAAACACATTAATAAAAACTCTCTTTTTTAAGCACACATTTATTTCAAAAAACAATTGATATTCATATTTAATAATAACGAGAAATAAGTATATTTAAGTTAATATTAATTTTGCACAATTAATTATAGGTAACCGTATTTTAACGGATGTCGTAGGGTGCTAATACCTTCCCTATGCATAATCGACTCCCGAATTCAAAATTTGGTTTCAAAGACCATTTTTTTATTTTTTATTTTTAAGGGTTTCCCAATATTTTTCCTATTTTAAAATAAACTTTGGTGGCGTTTGCGACTCCATTGAATTCGACAAACACTCGAAATTTTAGGCCGCAACAGCTGGCGACTCCACTGGGTACCCTTAGAGTGTCAAGTCTAACATAATTAATTGTGCAAAATTTGTTTTGATTTTATGTGTTTATTGTTTATTAGTTATTTTCTTGTGTACATTATATTTTTTAAATATATGTTGGAGTTCTTTGCATCCTTTTATTGGATTATGCTTCTCTTCACACACTACACTAACATTTTTGCATACACTTGAGTGAGCCTTTAATTCATGGTTTGAGTAAAACTTAAGATTCGTCTGAAGTTGTGTAGTGTTAGCTTTCTGGATGTATATCCTGTTTGGTTAACATAAAGACTTCACCTAGAGTTGCACTTTTTTTGGGAATTATTGTCACTTCTAATAGTTTACCTATTGTTGTTGACAATATTCCAAAATGGAATCCATGGCTCTAGGAACCATATTTAAAATCATAGAGCTACCATTGGAGAGAGTCACTAACTAAGAAAGCTCACAAATCTTTTAAATGTAAGCAAAACCTATATAGATCACAATGGGAGCATTTTTCTTTTCGAGATTCAACTCAACATTATCCTCTGTTGAAAAAACTAGTATTTTTTTTTTTTTGTAAAACCAAAACATTCTTCTTTATAGGGTTCCAATTTTATCTTCCAGAGGGATGAAATAAAAACCTCATTTTTCTTCAACTCTCATTTTTTTTCTTCACATTGTGTATATATCTTCCCTTATCAATTTTTTACATTTCATAAAAATAAAAAAGGGAAAAATAAAGTGGCCATGATCAAAAGAAAATTAGTTACATTTTCAATAGCATTAATGTGTGTCTCTTTGCGTTACTTGCCATTTTACATCAAAATAAATGTGACATAAAATCATTCCTCATATTAGCATCATCTAAAAAAAAAAATCAAATTTGATATGTGTCATGTCACATTCTTGCAATTGTCACAAGAAAATTCACTCTTAAAAAGAGTCCAAACCAAATGCATATTTAAGTCATGATATTCATTTCTGAAGAAAAAAATAGTCTCACATGGAGATCTAGCATTCATATTTGCATATAGTTTATTGTGTCAATATACTATTATGACATTCTTATGCATGTACAAAAAATTTCAAAAAGTTATTGTGGGCCAAATTTTAATTCTTTGATTTTTTTTTTGTGAAATACAAATTTACTTATAAATTGTCCATAAATTCATTGTCATTTTCATCCATGCATCACATTTCAAGTTAAAAAAACAAATAAAAATAAAGAAATCATCTTCGTATGTGCAAAAGTGCATAATTTTTAATTTCACATTGAACGAATTGATTATCTCACACAATATACTCAAAATTAGTTTGACATGAAGGTCTAAGTGACATTAGCATAAAGTTCCCATTGCATATGTCATTACACCATCATATAATTCCTTTTTATTCATTTAGCATGTTAACATATTATTTTCATTTGCATTTGAATTTGAAATAATGTTAATCATCTAAAAAAAAGTTAAATATTTAAACAATTAGTGTCATACTTATGAAACATTGCTACACATTTGCATCATAGTCTTACATCATCATATTTTCATTCATGCAATTCATTTTTTTTCTCTCTAATGAGGAGCAAAAAATAAAAAATTAGAAATAATGTTGCATTCATGCAAAGTTTTTTTTCATGAGTGGTGTGTGTTCTTGAAATAATGCTTATTTGCAAAAATGTTGAATTGATCACTCTTCTTTGAAAAATAAGATTTGCCAAATCATAAATGAACTCAATATCAATTGAGAGTCTTGAAATCACACCTCATTGTCTTTTGTTGACAAAAAAATATAAATATAATGGTAAAATTTGTTAACTTACGTGATTGACATAATTAAAAAAAAATTCAGTTCAAAAACTAATGTTACTTTCTTTGAACCATTCATTTAATGAACATGCATCTCATGTGTTTCTACTCTTTCATGACCCTCTTAATGTCCTCTTTTGTACACATTGCTTCATTATTCTTTCCTTTTCACTCTTGCCTCAATCTCTTAGAAAAAATTGGTCTCACAAATTGAATTTGAAAGGGACACCTAATTGATTTACAATAATCAAATGTAATACTTTGAAAGTTCCAAATTGGTGCAAGGCCTTTTAAAAAAAAGGAAAAGTCCTTTTGGATTGAAAACCTGTAGTGGCATCCTAAACAAAAGTTAGAGCAAAAAAGAAAAAAGCAATTGAATAGATCTGTCAAGCTTTGTCTTGAAATTAATTAATTTTTTTTTTGAAATAAACAATCATGATTTGAAATGAATCTTACGATTTGTCTTTCAACATCCAAAAACAGAAACAAAAAACCTATCCCTTGCTTCCTCCTTTTGAGCCAAAAAAGTGAGACTTTTTTTTTCCTTTTCAAATATCCAACACAAATATCACTTCTACACTAGGAGTTTATTTGATACCTCATCACCTTTGCATTACTTATGATATAAAAAAAAAAAAGAGAGAGAGAGAGAGAGAGAGAGAGAGAAAGAACTAAAATAGTCTATCAGTCAAAGTCCATAGATAAAGGAGATTGAAAAAAAAATCAAAAAAATAAAAGAAAACATGAAAATAAGTGCAATACAAATTTTGGATTGATATCCCATGAGGTAAATCTTTGATCTAAAAAATCATTGTCTTAATTGACCTTGGAATAATTATTTGAGCATGATACATCAATTTTTTTCTTCATAACCCTCTTAAGTCATTCACCACATTACATGTCTAAAAGGTTCATTCTGATAAATGATTTATTGTTCAATATCTGAATTTTTTTATTTTGGGACAAAATTACAAATCTCGTTTGCAATATGCTAAAATAATCCTTAAGGACTTGTGCACTCAGTATTCTTTCAAAGAAAGATAACACTTTGACAAAATTGTGGAGATCATCAACGAGATCAAATTCTTTTACATAAACAGATGATAATTATCATACTTACTAATGAGGGAAATCTTTCAAATGATGGACCAAAATTGAGGCATTCAATATTCAACTGAGGTAATACTCCTACCTTTCATTCATATTCATATATTCTATAAAACAATTGCTCATTCATTCAACCATTTCAACTTGATACTCTAAAGTTAGGGCAACACCACTATTGTCCCATTCAAATATTGTGTCTTCCAAAATTTTAACTTGGGGCAATCCTTTCACCATTTTTTTAATCACATACACAATATTTTGTATATTCCAAATTAAGGGCATTTTCTCCGTCATTCATTCAAGGATTGAGTATATATGAATTTCAAATTTAGGAAAACTCATTATCTTTGATTCTCCATATATCATCTGATTTTTTTTCATCATCCACATACCGCATAAATGGGGCACCTCCCTCATATTTCATTTTTGTATTCCTAGAAAACTAATTTTGATGTTGTTTTTCCAATCACTCATTTCATCTCAACATTCTCTCACTATCTTTCCATAATGGGGCACTTTTAAGTTCCTTCTTGCTTAATACGACAACTATTTGTTAATATCTAAACTAAAACAATGTAATCCTTCATGGATTGAGGCAGTTACCTTAGTTTTCAAATCCCATGTCTTTCCATCTATCACTCAAATATTCCATCCTCCTTTTGAGGCAAATCTTAACCAACTCTTTCAACCTTATTTTTGCTATCATGCCTACTTAATTAAATAATGCTTCAAAGAAAGAGAATGTAAGTTCATTGACATGATCTAACAATTCTTTGGAAAATCTTCAATTTAACATCTTTGACAAAAAAGAGTTGAGTTTTTCTAAGGTGTCTTAGTCAAAAGAAAAGACTAAGGTGGTGAAAATTATTCGACGACTATAGTCAAAAAACTATAGTTGATCATATTTTTTCCATGAGGTCATCACTCAATCATTGATGGAGACTACAATCATTAAGATACACTAATTTGCAACAGTTGAGTGAAAATAACGATAAACATAAACATGACGAACTTGATTTTGCTTGAATTTGAGTTCAAATCTTGTTTTACATATTGAAGTTTTTCAAGGAAGTGATCAAGTTAAGAAATTCATTTCTTACACAAAAACACCTTTCTCATCAAACAAGCTCATTGCATCCTCTTGTTCTAAAAAATGAACAATGATAACATACAAAAAGCTAAAGATTAGGCGTGTATCTTGAGTTTTTGCATGAGTAGATACAATTATAGAGTGAAGATCCATGCATCATGCGCTAATCATGTATGCATCATTCTAGCATCATATCATGCATCTGACCTCATGCATCTAGGCATAACTTGACACAATTCATGCACCTTGCATCATGCTCACATTTAAAGGTCTCGCAATCTTCTAATTATATGGCATGTCACATGCTCGCACCAAGCCCAATGGTCGAATGACACATAAATTATTGCCCAAATACCATTTAATCCCTAACAATTCGCACAAAACAACCAATAGGCAATCTGCTCAGTGATTAAAATAAGATTTGATCGTATTGGAGTAACCTTCAAGATGTACATCTTGCTTGGTTATGACTAATATTTTGTTTGAGTTGTGATAACTTACTGAATGTACATCCTGTTTGGTTATCACAAGCAAAATTTATGGGTAAATTTAGTTGTGGCAACAAAAAATAGTCCTATATTTCTAGGACATGAGTTATGACATCTTAAAGATCCTATAAAATTTCAAAAAGTCAAATTTTCATTGGCAACTCAAACACTAAGTCCAATATTTCATTGGCACCTTAGAGTCCAATGTTCATTGGCACTCCAAAGCCCAACATAGGCACCTCAAATTCCAATCCCCATTGGCACTCCAAATCCCAACATAGGCACCTTAAAGTCCAATCTTTGTTGGCACTCCAAAGCTCAATATTATTGGCAAAACAAAAAGGTCCTATTTTCATTGGAAACTCGAACACTAAGTCCAATCTTCATTGGCACCTCAGAGTCCAAGGTTCATCGACACTCCAAAGCCTAACATAGGCACCTCAAAGCCCAATCTCCATTGGCACTCCAAAGCCTAACATAGGCACCTTAAAGTCCAATCTCCATTGGCACTCCAAAGCCTAACATAGGCACCTTAAAGTCCAATCTCCATTGGCACTCCAAATCCCAATATTATGGGAAAACAAAAAGGTCCAATTTTCATTGACATCTTAAACACTAAGCTCAATCTTCATTGGCATCTCAAAGTCCAATGTTCATTGGCACTTCGAAGCCCAACATGGACACCTCAAAGTCCAATGTCCACTAGCACTCCAAATCCCAATATCCAGTGACAAACAAAAAGTCCAATCTTCATTGGCATCTTAAACAGTAATCCTAATCTTCATTGGAACATCAAAGATCAAAGTTCATTGGCACCCCAAAGCCCAATATTCATTGGCAACTAAAACCCAAAGTTCAATCTTCATTGGCAAACACATGAAAAATGTCCAATTTTCATCGACATCTGAAACCCAAAGTCCAATATTCTTTGGCGTCCCCCTAAACTCAATCTTCATTGGATTTTTAAGCCCAATATCCACTGAAATCCACAACCATCGTTAGTTGGTAGCTTAGAATGCTTTGATACACCAAAGCCAAATATCCATTGGCATCCACAACATGTACCCTTTACAATCCAACGCCTAAGATCTACAAGGAACCTCTAATCCCAAATCCCAATATTTCATTGGCAAGTGAAAAGTCCAATTTTCAATAGCACTTCAAATGAAAAGTCCAATCATAATTGGCACCTCAACCAAAGCCCAACATTCCATTAGTAACGTAAAGACTCAATCTTTATTGGCAACATATAAGCCCACGTTCATTGAAATCCCAAAAGTCCAAAAATAATTAGCACCCCAACCAAAAGTCCAACACCAATTGGCAACTAAAAGCCCAATATTCATTAACACCGAAATCTCAGTTTTCATTATCCATGGACACCCAACACCAAGGATCTACAAAACACCGCATAAGCCCAATATCCATTGCCATCCAAAAGCCCAATGTCCATTGGCAATCCAAAGCCAAACTTTTATTGGCACCACAACCCAATTTTCACTATCCATTGGCACTACAAAAGTCCAGGATTCACTAGCAAACCAAAAATTCCAATATCTATTGGCATCCAAAGCTGATTACCTATTAGGTAACGATCATTTACATGTTTACCGATCTACGCATCGGTAACTAATCCGAAGACGATCATCTACATTTTTGTCGATCTACGCACCAATAACCAATTTGGAGCCGATCATTTACATTTTTGTCAATCTACGCATCAGTAACCAAACCGAAGACGATCATTTACCTTCTCATTTATCAACGCATCGGTAACCAAACCGAAGACGATCATTTAGCTTCTCATCGATCTACGCATCGGTAACCAATCCAAAGATGATCATTTACCTTCTCGTTGATCTACCCATCAGTAACCAAACTGAACACGATCATTTCTATTTTTGTCGATCTACGCATTGGTAACCAATCCGAAGACGATCATTTACCTTCTTGTCGATGTACACATCGGTAACCAATTCGAAGATGATTATCTACATTTTTGTCGATCTACTTACCAGTAACCAATCTGGAGACAATCATTTACATTTTTATCGATCTACACATTGGTAACAAATCCGAAGACGATCATCTACATTTTTGTCGATCTACGTACGAGTAACCAATCTGGAGACGATCATTTACATTTTTGTTGATCTACGCATCAGTAACCAACCTGAAGACGGTCATTTTCATTTCTGTTGATCTACACATCAGTAATCAACTCGAAGACGATCATTTTCATTCCTATTGATCTACGCACCAACAATAAATCTGTAGATGATAAATTACATTTATAATTCGGTAACCAATCTAAAAACGATAATTTCATTTTTAGTGATCTACGCACCAACAATAAATCTGAAGACGATAATTTCCATTTATAATTCGGTGACGAATCCGCTTTTGCATTAGCAATTTTCAGTTTTCACATTATACTCGCCTTTGCATTATTCTCATAGTTTTTAATTTTATATTGTATTTGTTTTCTAATTTTACAACTTTCACATTCACAATTTGACGGACAAAATTTGGATCTTTATATTTACTTATCTTTTATAACGATAATATGAAAACATCGTTATTCATATTTTCTAGTAAGATATAATTAAATAGGGGCAACTGTAGTACCCTAATTTTGTCCGGCCATTTATAAAAAAATTCCAAAAATAATAAGTCATAATATTATGCTAAAATAATTTATTGTACTAATAAGTCATATTTACGATCACATTTTATTGTACTAAAAAAATTTCAAAAAATCAAAATTAAACTCATATATCTATTTCAATAATTGAGCTCACATTTTCATTAATCTTTAAACTTTAATGTTTCCCTCCTTTTGAATCTTCACCAACTTTGCACTCTATAAAAACATAGAAGCTTTATCTTCACCAAGTTTGCACTCCACCAAAAAGTAGAAGTCTCATCTTCACTTGTCACTCCATAATTTATGCAAAACAATAGAAAAACCAGAACTTAATTTATCTCATGGACGCAACGATTCATCCTTGTAGCCTATAAATTGAGAACAAAAAATTCAAATCAAAGAGTTTTATTTTTCTAAAAAAGCATAATAGAGGAAAGAGTGTTCTTCTTTGTTTCTAAGATCAACAAAGAAAACCACCATCTTCATCATCAAATCAGTTGATAACCATAAACAAATCCAAACCATTTTTAATAACACAACCAACAAAAATCAAATGAAAAAACATCTGAATAAAAATGTAGAGAGTTAGAGAGCATGAGCCACACATGACCACCTCCATCATCCTTTGCAAATCCCTTAGGAAACCATCATCAAATCGACCTCCGCAAACCACCACCACGAACACTACCGTCAGAGCGTCCACACAGCCACCTTCGTCAACTTTGACCTCCGGCGAACCACCACCACAAGCGCTACCGCTAGAGCGTCCATTCGGTCACCACCGTCAACTTCGACCCTCGACGAACCACCACCGCATGCATTTCCCCTTTTGTGGCCGTTTTTTGTGTGTTTGTTCTCTCTCACACTCTCTCTCTTAACAATTAAACTCATTTCTCTCTATGTGTGTTTGTTTACTTTTTTAAAAAAAACATTCACAATAAATAATTATTAGATTAATTAGATGTGACATCTTTTTAATATTTGAGTTGTTAAGACACAAGTTGTACCAATTAGTGGCTTTAAAACTCAATTTTAAAACTGAAAATAATAAAAAATATTCTTAAACGGATTAACTAGATGAGACATCTTTTTACTTCTTAAAACTCATTTTTTTTTTCTAAATAATTATTCAAATAAAAAAAACTCTTCCTTTTTATTTTTTTATTTTTTTTATTCCGTCAAAACAACTTTTTTTTATCAATAACAAAACACAACTTCTTTAATTGCAATCAATACATCTGCATTTTCTACCTAAGAACTACGTAGTTTTGATTTCTCCATCGCACTGGGAGATATGTATGAATAAGATCACACTCTTGTCAAGCACATTAATAAAAACTCTTTTTTTTAAGCACACATTTATTTCAAAAAACAATTGATATTCATATTTAATAATAAGGAGAAATAAGTATATTTAAGTTAATATTAATTTTGCACAATTAATTATAGGTAACCGTATTTTAACGGATGTCGTAGGGTGTTAATACCTTCCCTATGCATAATCGACTCCCGTACTCAAAATTTGGTTTCAAAGACCATTTTTATATTTTTTATTTTTAAGGGTTTCCCAATATTTTTCCTATTTTAAAATAAACTTTGGTGGCGTTTGCGACTCCATTGAATTTGACAAACACTCGAAATTTTAGGCCGCAACAGTTGGCGACTCCACTGGGTATCCTTAGAGTGTCAAGCCTAACATAATTAACTGTGCAAAATTTGTTTTGATTTTATGTGTTTATTGTTTATTAGTTATTTTCTTGTGTACATTATATTTTTTATACATATGTTGGAGTACTTTGCATCCTTTTATTGGATTAATATTCTCTTCACACACTACACTAACATTTTTGCATACACTTGAGTGAGCCTTTAATTCATGGTTTGAGTAAAATTTAAAATTCGTCTAAAGTTGTATAGTGTTAGCTTTCTGGATGTATATCTTGTTTGGTTAACATAAAGACTTCACCTAGAGTTGCACATTTTTTGAGAATTATTGTCACTTCTAATAGTTTACCTATTGTTGTTGACAATATTCCAAAATGGAATCCATAGCTCTAGGAACCATATTTAAAATCATAGAGCCACCTTTGGAGAGAGTCACTAACTAAGAAAGCTCACAAATCTTTTAAATGTAAGCAAAACCTATATAGATCACAATGGGAGCATTTTTCTTTTCGAGATTCAACTCAACATTATCCTCTGTTGAAAAAGCTAGTATTTTTTTTTGTACAACAAAAACATTCTTCTTTATAGGGTTCCAATTTTATCTTCCAGAGGGATGAAATAAAAACCTCATTTTTCTTCAACTCTCATTTAAAAAAAATTCAAAAAATAATAAGTCATAATAATGTGTTTAATTTTATATATTTACGATCATATTTTATTGTACAAAAAAAAGTTCAAAAAAAATCAAAATTAAACTTATATATCTATTCTAATAATTGAGCTCACATTTTAATTGATGTTTTAACAAAGTGTCCAATTTACATAATAAAAATATTGAAAATAAATAAAAAGTAACAATAAATAACAAACAAATAAAAATAATGTTTTTGGTAGAAATAGCACAAACCTCCCTGCTCCACATTTTAAGCTTCCATGTTTCCCTCCTTTTGAATCCTCACCAACTTTACAATCCATCAAAAAGTAGAAGTTTCATCTTCATCAACTTTGCACTCCACCAAAAAATAGAAGTCTCATCTTCACTTGTCACTCCATAATTTATGCAAAACAATAGAAAAACCGGAACTCAATTTATCTCATGGACTCAACTATTCATCCTTGTTGCCTATAAATTGAGAACCAAAAATTCAAATGAGAGAGTTTTATTTTTAAAAAAAAACTCATAATAGAGGAAAGAGGGTTTTCTTTGTTTCTAAGATCAACAAAGAAATCCACCATCTTCTTCATGAAATCAATTGGTAACCATAAACAATTCCAAACCCTTTTTAATAACACAATCAACAAAAATCAAATGAAAAACACTTGAATAAAAATGTAGAGAGTTAGAGAGAGCATGAGCCACACGTCACCACCTCCACATTGCAAATCCCTTAAAGAAACCATCATCAAATTGACCTCCGCAAACCACCACCAGAATCATTACCGCTAGAGCGTCCACTTAGTCACCACCGTCAACTTTCGACCCTCGAAGAACCACCACCGCAGACAATTCCCCTTTTGTGGGCCGTCTTTTGTGTCTTTGTTCTCTCTCACTCTCTCTCTTTTAACAATGAAACTCATTTTTCTCTCTGTGTGTTTGTTTTCTTTTTTTAAAAAAAAATATTCACAATAAATAAATATTAGATTAATTAGATGTGACATCTTTTTAATATTTGAGTTCGTAAGACACAAATTGTACCATTTGGTGACTTTAAAACTCAATTTTAAAATCGAAAATAATAAAATATATTCTTAAACGGATTAACTAGATGAGACATCTTTTTAATCTTTGGACACGAGAATTAATCATGACTGGAAGAATGATAAATTATAGTCGTCTCAACACAATTACATTGAGAAAATGTTAGAGAGGTTCAACATGAGCAATTGTAAACCTTTTAGTACTCCACTTGCTACTCATTTCAAGTTGAATTCTGATCAATTTCCTACAAGTGAGAAAGACAAAGAAGAGATGAAGAAGGTTCCTTATGCATCCGTAGTGGGTAGTTTGATGTATTCTATGGTATGCACAAGGCCATATATTACTCATGCAGTTGAAGCTGAAACTGAGTACATTGCAGCAATTGAAGCTTCGAAAGAACTCTTGTAGATGAAGAAATTCCTACATGAGTTAGACCTGAAGCAAGACAAGTTTGTATTATTCTGTGACAGTCAAAGACTAGGTCCCGTGGTTTTTATTCTCTCTAAGTTTTCCACGTTAAAATTGTGTTTATCTCATATTTAATTTTCTGTCCATTGTTGTTGCTATCTGAAATTGTATTTTCTGTTTAACTATTTATCTACACAGATGGGAGAAAAATATTTCACATTATTAAGATGGCTATCTCTGGTTTTTTCCACCAATAAGGGATTTAAGAACAAATCTTAGTCAATTCAAATTGCCAATGGAAAAAGAATAATTGAAGAAAAGATGAGAAACTGATTCAAAAGCTTGGCCACATAAGGGTTGTCACCAGTTGGAATCCGTGGAGCAATTTCCATAGCATAAGGGATTTGACATGAGGTACAATGGGACACTAGATAAGTTTATCCCACAAAATCCTCTGGTGCAGATAGGTTTCCGAGAAAATTAATGTATGAAATATTCCGTACCAAAGAATCTTGAATAGGAACCCTCCAACTTTATAATATCATAAGACAAAACAAGAAACTTAACGGTGTTTATTTTGTTTAAATATTTCTTGTTTGTATTTTTTAAAATTTGTATTCATTTAGTATGATAAGAGATTTTTGAAGATAATATTGTTATAGAAAAAATATGAAATATTAGTTAGTGAAAATATATTTTTAAAAATACTAAAAAAATTATTTTGACATTTTTACTGTTTTCAGAATTGTACACACAGTTCTTTATTTTAAAAATTTCTTACCTTTTTATTAACAGAAGTAAAATAAATATAAATTTTTAAAAATAAAAACAAAAAATGTTTCACAAAATAAACCGTCCCTTGTCAACAAGAAACTAGACAGATTCTATTTATCATAATTGATTAAATATATAACCTTCAAACGAAGAAGTTGAGAGAATTTCCTTTGAAAAATTGATAGAATCACAAATTTTGTAATCCAACCAATAGCAAAAACCAATTTCAAGTGGATCATATCAAACATTATCCTCAATATAGGGCAAAGGTTTTGACATAGATAGCAACTGATTTATTGTTGTGAAATATCATTTTCAAAAAGGTCTTAGAGCAATGAGTTATTTGCATGTGGACGAACAACAAAATATTAACTACCAAGGGCACTAATTCTTGCTATTTACGCTTGACTCTTGAATTCTTTCAACCCAAAATAAGAGTGTAATTTCCAATACTAGTGAGCCATAATTCCTAATGTTTTCATTCAATTCTTCATTCATTCCTCAAATTTTCTAAAAATCAAAACAAAGCAAAATGGTAGTAAAGGTGAAATAAAAACACTAAACTATAAATTATTAAAGAAAACTGTAAACTCAAGCAAATTTTAACCCATCAAACTCTCTCATGTATGAATTATTGTTTGTCTTCACGCAATTGAATTAGACAAACAAATATTAGGAACAAATAGAGACAATGAAACGGGAATCTGGGACCACAATAGTCTAAGTAGCATTAGGCATATCAAAACTTATTAGAGACAACCAATTTCAAATTCAATTTGAGACTTAAGTTCTCTGAAAAACATAGTTCCCATCAATTACGACAGTCTCCTTTCCACACTCAAAGTGTTTTAAGGGTAATGAATATACACTCAAAATTCCATTGAAAGCACACACAACTCAAAAGCACATGTTAAGGTTGTAACGGAGTCAAGGGGTTCAAATTCGAAGTGAGATAAAACAAGAAAATATATATTCAAAAGGCTAATAAGAATTATAAATCAACCAGGATAACCTTTTAGAATACAAACCAAACATTAGAGTATTTCAACCATGATACAATAAACATTTCTCTTTATTTGTTTCTTTTTTCTTTCAACTTTAAATTTTTTTACCCCTTTCTTTTGTTTGCTTCTTTTTTTTCTTCACATTTTTTCGTCAAAGGCCATTAGAAACTCAATTGGGGTGTCCACTTTTGAGATTGAACAAAAAATCAATCATTCATTGAAGCTCATTTATTTCTTTCATTTTTTTGTTTGCTCAATTGCTCTATTTATATTATAAAAACACGTTAGACATATTAATCAATTCATCTTGTATCTTATGACTAAGATAATAAAAATGAATTTTATTATCGTTGATGCGATCAACATGTTTTTACATGACGAGATCCCATCCAACAATAATTTCAACAAGAGAAAAAAAAATTAGATGAGAGTAGGCAGGTCCGTCTTAAAGATTTTAGATACTCTGTTTTAATCTAAAAAATTGAACAAAAAAAAAGTGAAATTTTAATAATTAAAAAAATTGGTAAAATAAATTTTAGTCCATATACACATACCAATCTATATGATGTATGAATGCTTTACACATACCAGTCTACATTATGCATGTCATTTGGTTAGGTTAATTCATATAACAAGAAAAGATTTACAAATAGCATGTCACCTTCACATGCTAGACTCAAATATATATTTCGGCAACGATAACACAACAACCATAATTCTACTCATAAAACAATTTTACTCATAAAATACACTAATTATAGAACCCAAAATTACAACAACATACACCATAATTTATCTATTAATTAACATATCTATTAACATTTGTCATGTCAGATCTAGTCAAAATTAATCACAACCGATTAACATATATCAAATCACATAAACCATAACTATCCTATAGACCAATATAATTAATTTGGTTTTCACAACCTTTCCCCAAAATCATATGATCCCAAATTTACTTTCGAGACAACATTATATACTTATCCACACAAATATCATTCTTTTTTCGAGTATCAACATCCATAAAACAAATAATAAACATTCATCCATAAAATGTAAAAATACAACACAAAGTAAATACCTCTGTAAATGTGATTCTACTTCTATGGGTCGTGGTCGTCGTACGATTCACGCGTTTCAAATAGCGTCGGTGGGTGGTTGGGAACTTTATTTTGAAATAACATTGCTCGAGTTTGATCTAACAAGTGCCCTTTTTCCTCTCAGCAATCACATTTTTTTGGGGTGTTTTAACACATGAGGACTCATGAATTATACCCTCCTTTTGACATAAAGAATTAAGTATGTGATTAAAGTAATCTTTGGCATTATCAAACCTAATCCTCTTAATGCTCACTCGGAATTGGTTTTTTTATCATGGAGAATAACTGTACAAACACATAATTGACTTCAAATTTTTATTTGGAACATTAGAGGGACCCTATACATCAGTATGAACTAAATATAAAGGAGAAGTACTCATTTGGTTACTAACTGATACACGTTTGTGTTTAGCAAGCTCACACACCTCACAATGAAGACTTTCTACCTCTAATTTTTTGAAGAGGGAAGGAAACAATTGTTTTATGACTCTAAATGAAGGATGAGTTAGGCACCAGTGGTACAAAATGACATTGTCCATGTTGGTCTATATTGATTTATATAAAAAAAAAAAAGTTGGTATTACTGAGTAGATTTGGAGGAAGATTTTGATTATCCAAGTATTGTAGACCATTCCATTCTCTTGAATTACCAATTGTCCTCCATGAATTCTGGTCTTTGTAAAATACTTATGTTTTTAATGAAGACAAAGACCAAGGAAAATGATCATGTTGCAAGCTCAAAGAGAAGTCAACAATCAAGTCAATTATTGTCAATATGCTAAGAGACTTATAATTTAAGGTACATGATGCAATCTAATATTGTTATATTTCAAATGCACATGAGAACCTTCCATTTTAGCATATGCATCAAAAGAATTTTCAAAGTGTCAAAATCCATGCACAATGTTTGAAAGTGAAGTTTTTGACAAAAAACAAAGTTGTATTCGACTACAGCATCTTATAGCCAAATACAAACTCAAGTTAGTAGCAAAAAGTGCATATCTTTATTCGACTACAAGTTGGTGTAGCCAAATACAAATATTAAGTCAGTAGCTAAAACTACACTTCTGTATTCGACTACAACATGATGTAGCCGAATACAAAATCAAGTCAATGGAAAAATTCAGTCATCTGTATTCGACTACAAGGATGTGTATTCGAATACTGGCTTAAAATTTTGAAATAAATATGAATGTTACAGAGGTGTATTCGACTACACTTAGGCTGTAGCCGAATACAACTGCAAAGCAATGCGGTTTTTCAGTTCAGATTCAATCTTGATCATTGCATATGTTCATCATAAGTGATGTCTAAGGAGTATAAATACTTCTTAGTTTTAGATTTAACTCAAGAACTGTTACATCAATCTTAGAACAACTTTGAACAAACTTTCTGAAAAATTTTAAGTTACTCAAAGTCATACTTTCATATTTCAAGTACATGTTTTACATTGTCATATCATTGAGAAAGGTTCTCTATTGTACTTGAAATTATATTATACTGTTATCATTGTACAAGAAAACATCAATTGTTATATCTTATTGATTTCAATCAAAATCATTGTTGTAAAACCATTCAAGTTATTGTGTAAATTAAGGAAAGTGGTGTACTTTCTTCAAGTATTGTAAACTAGGATAGTGTTGTACTATCTTAGGGAGATTGTTAAAAGTCTGTAATAGAAGTCTTAGATTTAGACTTGTACTTATTCTAACAATAGTGGAAAATCTCTTGTGGTGTGCAAGAGGATTGGATGTACCCTTGGTTGAAAGGGGAACCAGGATAAATGGATGTGTTCTTTATTTTTCTACCATTTACCATACTCTTAATCATAGTCAGAAAAATAATCTACTAAGTCTCTAAAAACCAAATAATTTCTAAACACCTAATTCACCCCCCTCTTAGGTGCGCCTTTGTACTAACAATTGGCATCAGAGCAGGTTTTGGATATTTACTCCTCGACCCTTATTCATGGCTTCCGCACAACAAGCTTTTAGAGATGGTGGTAGTAGCAATAAACCACCTTGCTTTGTTAAAGAACATCATGATTTTTGGAAAATACGTATGCAGGCATATCTTGAGGCACAAGGAGATGATATTTGGGATGTTGTAGAAAATGGCCCATATGTTCCAAATACAATCATCAACAATGAAGAGCAAATAAAGATAAAAGCCTTATGGACAGATGATGACAAAAAGGCCAAAAACATATTACAATCGGCACTTGGAATGGACGAATTCTTCCGCGTGTCTCATTGCAAAACTGCCAAAGAAATCTGGGATACTCTTGAAGTAACCCATGAAGGAACAGTTGAGGTAAAATGTTCTAAACTTAATACTCTATCTCAAGAATATGAACTATTTCGTATGCAGCCTGGAGAACCTATTCTGGACTTGCAGAAAAGATTCTCTCATATGACCAACCACTTGACGGCGCTTGGTAAGATCTTCACTAATGATGAATTAAACCTTAAAGTTCGAACATCATTAATAAGGGCGTGGCAACCTAAAGTAACGACAACTTCTGAAAAGAAAAGCCTGCTAAAGATGTCTCTTTCTGCACTTTTCGGAAAACTCCAAGAACATGAGATTGAACTTGGAAGACTAGAAAAGAATGAAATTTTAGAAAAGAAGCCAAAGAGCATTGCCTTGAAAACGGAGTCAAGAGAACAAATAGATGATGAGAACTCAAATGGAGATGAGAACATCACCTTTCTAGTAAAGAAATTTGGTAAGTTCGTTCAAAACGATAAAACTTTTAAGAAAAGGAAAACTTTCCGGAAGAATGATATCTCCACTACATATCAAAACTTCACTTGTTTTGAGTGTGGCAAGGAAGGACACATAAAAGCGGAGTGTCCAAATATTGTCAAGAATGTGCAAATGTTGCTTTGATGGCATCACACCAATTCGACGAGGAAGAAGAGGTTAGTAACAAAGATTCTTCTCATAATAATGATGATAATAATGAATTATTTATTGAGTGTAACGATGCTCAAGATGCAATAAAAGAATTACTTATGGAATGTAAAATTCTGCGCAAAACATTGTCAACTCAAAAGAAACAAATTTCATCTTTTAAAGAGAAAATTGACACTATGGAAAAAGACTTTGAAAAATTAAAATAGAATTCTACATGTAATAAGTATGATTCTCTTTCTTTTAAAATTGTCCAACTAAATAGAGTCATTAAAAGATATGAAAAAGGACAAGTTGGATTAGAGAATATTCTTAATATGCAAAGATATTCCAATGACGAGAATGGCCTTGGTTATTCAAAATTTGATAAACCAAGTATTAATAAAACTATATTTGTTAGGCAAGTGACCAATCCAACAAAGAGAAAGTTATAGTTGTGCAAAATGATTATTATTATTCTAAGAAGAATTTTGTTCTAAAGAATTCTCATATGCATACATATAGAAGTAAATATACTTCTACATGCTTTTATTGAGGTCTAAATGGCCACACACCTAATGCTTGTCATTTTAGGAATTGTGGGTCAAGAAAGGTACTAATACTCAAGGACCCAAAGCACTTTGGGTACCTAACATATCATGATCTTGTTTTGTAGGAAGGCATACAAAGTACCTTTAATATGTGATACTTGGATAGCGGATGTTCAAAACACATGACCGGTGATAAAACAAAATTTTCAGCACTTATTCTTGAATCAAAAGGCTATGTGATCTATGGAGATAACAACAAGGGTAAAATTTTGGGCTTTGGAAAGGTTGGTGCAGCCTCATCTCCTTCAATTGAAGATGTTCTATATGTTGAAGGATTAAAACACAATCTTATTAGCATTAGTCAGCTTTGTGACAAAGGTTACAAAATAGCTTTTAACAAGGATGAATGCATTATCTGAAATGAGGTATCAAATGAAATCCAGTTTGTTGGTAAGTGTTTTAAAAATATTTTTATAATTAAAATTGAATATTTTATTCTTGAGAATGAAATGTCTTATGGTAAGTGACAACAATAATGCATGGCTGTGACATAAAAGATTTGCACATATCTATATGGATCATTTAAACAAGTTAGTCAAGCATGAACTTGTTGTAGGCTTACCAAATATGAAATTCATTAAGGACAAATTATGTGATGCTTGTCAAAAGGGTAAGCAAACTAAGGTTTTCTTCAAACCGAAGAATATTGTATCAACTTCAAGACCACTTCAATTGATACATATGGACTTGTTGGGTACAACAAGAACTAAAAGTCTTGGTGGAAATTCATATGGACTAGTAATTGTTGATGATTTCTCAAAGTTCACTTGGACCTTATTTTTGGCAAATAAAAATGAAGCTTATAAAACATTTAAAAATTATGCCAAACTAGTACAAAATGAACAAGCAACCAAAATTGTATATATAAGAAGTGATCATGGAGTAGAACGAATTTGCAACGGTTGGAGAACCGTCACAATCATCCATTTTCGGCGGTTATAACTGCTGCAAACCAATTTTTTTTCTTGTAGTGAGAAAATGAGTCGTTGTAGGAAAAATTGTGTACTGTAGCTTTGGTTTTTGGCTACTTTGCACAACACACTTGCTCAATTTGATCGTGACATAGTTTTAAGGTAGCATATGTGTTAGTTTAGGGATCATGATACAGTTATTCGAATGAGTTTCTTGTTTTGTTTATGTTCGTCCTATGAGCACATAATTTTGATTGGGACTTTACAACCATTCGTAGAAGGTGGATAATGTCTTTTCACCACGATGTTGGGTCATATATTTTTATAATGCAAGGGTTGAAGTATCTCTTGTAATCTGATTAATAAAAAAAATAGCTTATAAAAAAATTGACGGATGATAGTTATGACAATGTAAGTTATATAGGAATATGGAATATCAAAAAGAAAATCTACTATCACATAGTATTCATAACACTATTCATCTACTCCATTTTTTAGAAATAATTCCCAAAGATATAATAAGTTGAACCAAACATATTTTCAAAGAAAAAAAAATCAAATACAAGAGAATAGTTAAAAGCTTGTTATCGACTACATTTTTTAGAAATAATTCCTAAAGATGTAGTAAGATGAACCAAACATATTTTTTTTTAAAAAAAAATACCAAACTCAAGAGAATAATTAAAAGCTTGTTATCGGAAAAGTTTAGGGCTAGTTAATTATTGAAAATATAATGTTAATCACACTAATTAATTAGTTAGGCTTAGGGAAGAAAAAAGTTACTCTATAATTGAAGTTTAGATTTTATGTGGAGATC
>JBBPBP010000002.1:36834852-36878450 GCA_037974735.1 Cicer chorassanicum
ACATTAATTTCGAGAGAAAAAAAAAAACAGTTAAATAAGAGGGAGTTGTTAAGAAAATAAGATGTTATTTTATGACAAAATATTATGGAGACATTATTTATTTTGGCACGTTATTATAACAACTTCTCCTATTATAACAACTTACTCCTTATAACAAAATATTAACGTGTTTTGTTTGTTCAATTTAATTAATTTTATTTTATTAATATAATTTATTTTATTATTATTATTATTAAAATTTATAATATTATTATTATTAATGTATTTTATTCATTATTACTAAAATTATTATTATTATTTAATAATGTATTTTATTTTATTATTATTATTATTATTATTATTATTTTTTAAATATTTTAATTATTTATATAATAATTATACTAATAAATAAAATGAAACAAAAAAAAAGTCTTAATACATGGTCGCATCCCCAGGATGCGACCTCCTACTACAAAAAAAAAAAGTTCTTCAGCTCGTCGCATCCCCAGGTTGCGATCAGCAAGTGGGATAAAAAGTAGGACATTTCTGTATTTTAATTTGGAAGTAGGGCAATTTAGTGCTTTTTGTAAAAAATGCGATATTTGTGTAAAAAAGTCTCGATTTTCAGCATCTTTAGAATCTAGTTTAATGCTCTCTTCATTTGATAGTTTTTAAAATCGGCCGGTTGTTGTTTGGTTCTTTAAACCTTTTCTTTAAACCTCTCTAACATGTTCTATTAGTTGTTTTAATTGTTTTTTCTTTATATTTTAGACTAGCATGGAAAAATGTAGTATTAATATCTCCTTCCTTTATCCAATGTTGTCTATTTACTAATGCTTGATTTTTTAAAGATGGTGGAAAAGAACTGAACTTGGAGAAAAGTTGAGCTTTAGTAGGGATAGATTGGTTGAGAACTTTGTTTGGACTATGGGAACAAATTTCAAGCCAGAGTTTGAATATTTCCGAAAAGTAATAACAAAGGTTAATGTATTTATTACCACAATTGATGATATTTATGATGTGTATGGCACCTTGGAAGAACTAGAGCTATTCACTCACACAATTGAGAGGTATAAATTACTATTCAATATTAATTAATTTCCCCCATTTCATTGAATTTTTTTTCCTCGTTAGTATAATTATCTAATACTTTTTCTTATAATTTTAGATGGGATCTAAGTGCCATGAATTCTCTCCCATACTACATGAAAATATGTTTTCATGCACTGTATAACTTTGTGAATGAAATTGCTTTTGAAATCTTGAAAAGGAGTGGATACTATATCACACCATACATGAAGAAAGTGGTAAGCAATTATTTGTCTCCTTACTTATTATGGTTTTAAATTGCGATCTGCAACCACAATTACGGTCACAATATTGTTGATTTTAAAGTCTCTTAATGACATCACAACTACAATTTAGGCTGCATTGACCACATTTTCTTGTATTTTTCCGCAATATAAAGGTTTTTCGCGTAACCGCAACTGCGACCGCAACCTCAATTTAAAATCATGGTAACTGTCCTCTTAATTATCTCTTTTGGCATATGACATATTTTTTTCTTAATAGTGGGCAGATTTATGTAAATCATTTTTGATTGAAGCAAAGTGGTACTATAGTGAATATACTCCAACTCTTGGAGAATACTTAGAAAATGCATGGATATCCGTAAGTGCACCTGTTATACTTACCCATGCTTACTTAGTAATTCCTCATTCATTCAAAATGGAAGACTTGGTTAGTTTAGAAGAAGACTCCAACATAATTCATTTTTCAGCAATGATTTTTCGCCTTGCCAATGATCTTGGATCATATAAAGTAAGTTGTCAACTTAACTTTTATTCTTTACAAAAATCTTTATTTATTATATTTTTTATAAGCACAAATAACTATTTTAAAACACAGAGTACATGGAGTAATCCAATCTAATACATCAAAAGATAATAGTAAAAGCTATCATAATCAATTTTGAATGGGAATTTTATTTTAAGCTATTATAATCAATTTTAAGCTATTATTATGTTAATTTTATTTTATGCTAACACCTTAAATGATAACTTCTTATACAAATATTTGGATGGTTCGCTTATAAAAATTGAACCTTTAATTTTCACTACTTATTTTGACTTTTCTTTTTTAAGCGTGAAACTGAGACAGGAGATATTCCAAAGTCAATTCAATGCTACATGAATGAAACTGGAGTTTCTGAAGTAGAGGCTTGTGATTATATAAAGTCCATGATATGTACAATGTGGAAGAAGATGAATAAAGAAGCTCATAGTTCATCTTTCTCTCAAAGTTTCATAGATACTTCTACAAACCATGCTAGAATGGCAATGTTTATGTATGAGCATGGAGATGGTCATACCATTCAAGATCTTGAAATGCAGAATCGCATAATGTCATTAGCTTTGCAACCCATTCCTATTATATGTACAAAAAATTAAAAGTTAAATAAAGACATGTAATGTGTTTCCAAATTAATTAATGAATAAATATAAGTAAAATATATCTTGAAGATTTTTATGTTTTACAAAAATAACAGTTTGGTTATAATTTTTTTTTTCAACACTTACGAAATTTGTGTTTATTTCAGTTTGGTTTAGATCATGTAAGTTTCTATTTTTTCGATTTAGTTTTTTAAATTATCTTAGGTTTGCATTTTTAGTCATTTGTCTCACTTTCAACAACAACTAGATCTACCTAAGCTTAGATTAATTTCAAAACTGAATAAACTTCACCTAGTGAGAGGTCTACCTAAGCTTAGTTACAAAACTGAAATTATGTGTGAAACTGGTCAAAAAGGAAAACAAACAAAAAATTCCTTTACTCCTAAGAACTCAGTCTCTACCTCAAAACCCTTTGAGCCCTTACATATAGATCTCTTTGGGCCAGTGAAAACAACCTCTCTAAGTGGAAAGAAATATGGCTTTGTTATAGTAGATGATTACACTAGGTGGACATGAGTAAAATTCTTAAGAAGTAAGGATGAATCCACAAAGTGTTTATCACATTTTGCAAACAAATAATGAATGAAAAGGGTTTTAAGATTGTAAAAATTAGAAGTGATCATGAAAGAGAATTTGAAAACAAGTTCTTTAAAAGTTTTTGTGATGAGAATAGAATCTCTCAAAACTTCTCCTCTCTTAGAACACCCCAATGAAATGAAGTTGTAGAAAGAAAGAATAGACCGCTCTAAGAAATGGCTAAAACCATGTTAAATGATATGAATGTTGCAAAACACTGTTGGACTGAAGCAATTAATATTTCATGTTATATTCAAAATAGAGTCTTAATTAGATCTATATTGAATAAAAAACCATATGAATTGTGGAAAGGTAAAAAGCCTAACATCTCTTATTTTAAACAATTTGGTTGTACTTGTTATATGTTGAAGACTAAAGATAACCTTGGTAAATTTGATTCTAGATCTCAAAAGGTACCTTCATTGGATACTCTAAAAGATCTTAGGCTTATAGAGTATTTAATAGGAAAACTCAGATTGTGGAAGAATTCATACATGTTAAATTTGATGACAAAAAGCTTGACCTTGAAAAGTCAAAGCAAGATGATGATAGTGCAGGTTTACTGGAACCAGATGAAGCAGATGCAGACAAACCAGAAGAACTTGAAAAATCAGAGGATGCAAGCAAATCAAAAGAATATGATAAATCTTCAAAGAATGAATTTGATCAAGTCAAAAACAGTCAAAATAAGTTAGAAGGAAAATCTAAATGGAAGTACAAGTCATCTCATTCTGAACTTCTAACCATTGGAAGTGCAAGTGATTCTTTGAGGACTAGATCACCACTATAAGATACCACTTTGTTTGAATTACTCTCATCAATTGAGCCGCCTCTATTGATGAAGCATTGGTTGATGATGGATGGTTGCTTGCAAAGCAAGAAGAGTTAAATGAATTTAAGAGGATTGATGTTTGGGATCTAGTACTTAGACCAAAGAAAAACATTATTGGAACCAAGTGGGTTTTCAGAAACAAGCTAAATTAAAAAGGTGAAGTGGTCAGAACAAGGCAAGACTTGTCACACAAGGCTACAGTCAACTAAAGGGCATTGATTACACTGAGACAATTGGAAATACAGAGATTTCATGTTTTTAAACTTAGAAAATCTTTGTATGGTCTAAAACAAGCACCTAGGGCATTGTAGGATAGTAGAAATTCAATAGGAAATGACATTCTTATTATTCAATAGGAAATGACATTCTTATTATTCAATAGGAAATAACATTCTTATTATTCAAATTTATGCACTTCTTAGAAAATCAATAGGAAATGACATTCTTATTATTCAAATTTATGCTGATGACATTATTTTTGGATCTACTAATGGCTCTCTTTGCCAAGAATTTTCTAAATTGATGCATCTTGAATTTCAAACGAGTATGATGGGAGAACTTAAGTTCTTCTTAGGGATACAAATTCATCAAAGTCAAAAAGGTATATGCATTCATCAAACTAAATATACAAAAGAACTTCTTAGAAAGTTTAAGATGAGTGATTGCAAACATATGGCTACACCAATACACCCTACTTGTTCACTTGAAAAAGATTATTCATGCGAAAAAGTTGACCAAAAAACCTATAGAGGAATGATAGGATCCCTACTTTACCTTACCGCTTCCAGACCTGACATCATGTTTAGTGTTGTTAAGAGAATCCTTAAATACCTAAAAGACACTACCAACCTTACCTTGTTCTACAAGAAATCTCCTAAGTACAAACTGAGTGGATACGTGATTCTAATTATGCTCGAGATAAACTTGAGAGAAAGAGCACTAGTGGCAACTGCACCTTTCTAGGTGACAACTTAATATCTTGGTCAAGTAAGAGACAAAACACCATTGCAATATCAACAACAGAGGTTGAGTACATTTCAGCATCTGGCTGCAGTTCTCAACTACTTTGGATGAAGCATCAACTTGAAGACTACAAAATCCTAGAATCCAACATTCTCATCTATTGTGATAACATTTCTGCCATTTGTCTAACCAAAAAACCCTATCGTACATTCTAGAGCTAAACACATAGAGATCAAACACCACTTCATTAGGGACTTTTTTCAAAAAGGGGTACTAAACATTCAGTTTGTAGACTTGGAACACCAATGGACTGACATATTCACCAAACCACAACTTGAAGATAGGTTTGACTTCATCAAGAAAGACCTAAACCTTACCTTCATAACTGATTGATGTTGTGATAACTTTAAATTAGTTTAGTTTTACATTAGTTTTTATATTTTCTTGTAATATGTTATATTCATGTTATTAAAAAAAACGAAAAAAAAAAAGAAAGAAAAAAAAAAGTATCACTTTCAAGTCTTTTTGTCTGATGACAAAAGAGGGAGAAATATATTTGAAAGTGGGGAGAAAATGATACTTAGACTTAGGGAAAGCCCTAAGTTAGAGGGAGTCAAAGAAATACAAAGAAAAATTGTTATAAAAAATACAAGTTTTGTCATCATAAAAAAGGGGGAGATTGTTGGAACCAAGTTGATTTTATACTTAGAGTTTTGATGATAAAAAAAAAAGTATTTTATGAGATAAATATATTTGACTTCACAGAGTATGAAAGAAGATATGGTCAAGATTTGAAGAAGATTTAATCAAGATTTATCTACAACAAAATATGAACATAATCAATCTGAAGAATTTACAAACGCAATCTGAACAAAATACAAACATAATTAATCTGAAGAATTTACAATCTCAATCTAAAAAAAATAGGAACAAAATCAATATGAAGAATTTACAAACACAATCTGAACAAAATATAATTTAAAATTAAACAAGGACTAAATTACAGCTCAAATTTTAACTATAAATAGATACTCAAGGTTGAAGAATAAAATCATTGAAAAGCAGAAAATAGTAGTCTTAGAGTTCAAAGAGAGAAACACTTGTCCGAATGAGAAATATTCTCTTAGTGTCTTAGTGGTTTAGTTCCTTCTTCAATCTGGAGTTGTCAGGTTGTTAGGAGAAAGCTTGGTTGTAGGGTCAAGGTGGTTAGTTCCTCAAAAGTCTGGGGATGTTAGGTTGTTTGGGAAGACTGGCTTGGACGGTCAAGTGCTTTGTAATCCAAGGTATTTGAATTAGTTGATTAAAGCCTTCTGAATGAAGGGACTGGATGTAGCCATGTTAGTTGTGAACTAGGATAAATATATGTGTCAAATTATTTATGCTTTCATTGTTTGCTGCATCTGAATCCGATTGTTTTTACTCCAAGAAGTCACCAAAACTGAACTAGTTTTTTATTTATTTATAAATTATCAAAAAGTTATCAATTTTGGTAAACACAATTCAACCCCCCGCCTTTCTCGTGTTTGCACCTTCACTTTCCAATGTGGGACTTCCATAATTTTTAAATTCACATACTATCTATGTTCCAACAATCTCCCACTTGAATTAAAAAAAAAATTCTGAAGTAGTGTCAAATGTTTCTATAAGATTGTTCATAAGTAGAGGTGTCTTCTGACTTGAAACTTTGCATAATAAGTAAGATTCAAATTAAACAAGAGTGACTCGTAGTCTTGAACTCTATCTCTGACATGAAACCCACACACAAACTTTTCATAGGGTGTATTCTTAAAAGTTCTTTCTTTAATGGCCTTGCACGTCTATCCGAGTATAGTGAACGCTCTAGCAATTTTATCTCAAAATTCCATAGGAAGCGGCCCCACTTCCACATTCACATAGGTGAGTCTATCAAGAGTACTCATTTAGATAGGTGCTCCACTCAACATAGAGTATAGATCTCATTAAGAGTTTCGATTACCTTATCCTTTCATCTCTTCATGAATCATACTTGTTTGATTTATAACAGTATGTTCATCTCATATCACTTCACAACTTGGTATTACCCATTAAACCTAATTCTTGGGATCTCTAGTCTTTTAGGTCGGGTTATCGTCATGAGTGACTCTATAGACAATAGTCTCATCCTTTTGGATGTATTTAGAACTTTCTCTTTAGATAATCTTTTTGTCTAAGGATCTGCTAAATTTTCATCAGTGCGTGCATGATCCATTATAATTGCTCCTTTAAAAAGTAACTCTCTAATTGTGTTGTTATGCTTACGACGTATTTTTCGTCTCTTACCATTCTAATAACAATTCTCAATCTTTGCAATTGCCGCGTTACTATCACAGTGGATCAACACAGTTGACATAAGTTTTCTTCCATAATGGATCTCAACTTGCAAGCATCTCAACTAGCTCGCTTCTTCACTAGCAATAGCATTCAGCATCATGAGTGATGTGACACCCTAAACCCCCAAATAACATTTATAATAGTTCATACAAAATTATTTGAAGAAAACTCGCGGCGGATGAAGAAAATCTGTTCAAGACAATAAAAACTTTTATGTCTATTTTAGGACATCACGTTTCTCTAAATACAGATGTAACAATTCAACTTTGTTTCTCAATTAAAATTAAATGAACTTGATTTAACTAGAACTTCTTGATTTAATTCCCAAGACTTACTCGTAGTAAGGTTTTCATATAAAAAGTCATTTGTAATTACATAAGTAAAATACACATTACAACTCTTAATTCCTGGTATCACCTATCAGATCGGGGTTCCTCCCAAACTTGAACTTCAAGACTTATTAACCTGTAATGCGATTTCGCAAATGCAGGGCCAAGCCAGTCAAACACAAACAACGAAGGAGGTGAGTTTTGAAATCATGTTAATAGTATAATATAAGTAATGAGAACACGCAATTAATTCTAAATAAACCGTATCATTAGAAAAACATTCTTCAAAGAAAAACATAACATTATAAAGTCAAAACTACTCAAGGAAAGTCAATACATTTCACTATAGCATCAAATCATCTAACAAGAATTATTATCGCACACGACACATATTAATCACAACAAAACAATCACAAGAAAATGCAATGTTATGCATGAGCTTAGACTCTACTTCACAATGTGGTACCATTCTAACTCTGAAGTACTTGGTTAGGAGGCCTGATACTATGTCACTATCCCGGTGGACGGACAATTCAAATTGGCCTTGTTCTCATAGATCCCCTAACCTCAACCTGAGACACATATACGCGACAGTCGAGGTAAACATGTGTTGCATGGTAGCTCCCAACATTTGGAGTGCTACCTCCAAGTCACCTAGGAATTCCCCACCCGAATACCTCCAAGGTCTAACAATCTTGCCTTAAGGCTCAAAAGTAGACCGCCATGATCAGGCTCAATTCAGTTGTACTTTCCCGGAATCGCTAGGCTTGTCAGGCCCTACCTATATGATGACAAAATAATCTCCACTTCACAAATTCTCAATATTTATTTTCTCCCCTCGTTGGCCTATGATACTCCATTAAGATCGTCATCTCAAACACAAATTGGAATCACAATTATTTCATCAGAGGTTACTTCAATCTTTTCATCACCAATTCATAACATCACTATTATAAATCACACATCATCATCATTACATAACTCATCACAAATTTAGAGCATCACTATCATCAATCGTACCTCATCACATAAACTTATCACAAATTTATGAAATCATAATTATTATTCATACATCATCATCATCATCACATAAAATTATCACAACACATCCATCTTTTATTATCATATCACATAAACTCATATAATCAAACATATACATAAAATTAATTCGACACTCAATATCACACTAACATCAAATACCACACATTTAAAGAAATTAAATCAATCAACATCTTACAAATATTTCTATTCTCTATTTTAAACTCACAATTTCCATATTTGCACATTAATTTATCCCTCAAAGGGCTACTGTCGTACGTAGCAAGCCTCGGATGAATCGTTGGGAAATACAGTTTTCCCGTTCATCTCACAATATATTACACTCATGAATTCAAACGCTCTCTCACCCATTACCTTATTTCGACGCTTTTACACAAGAATATGATTCCACGAGCAAACAGTCTTTGTTCTTTGACTCTTTTTCCTTCAATCGATCTAACTCGACAGTTTATGGGTAAAAGTCAAAAATAAATTATGAGAAACTACTCTAAAAACTAAATTCGAAATTCGGTCAAGAAAAATTACCATAAATCAAAAAACCAATCAGTGGATAATATAGCCACTTTTCGCACCGTCGTTTTGGCATTGGTTTCACTCAAATCGGAGTTACGGTGAAGAATAACGATATAAAATAAGGAATTTTATAAACGGAGAAGTCGGGTATTTTAGAGAGAAATTAAAAATCTGAGGAAGTATGTTTATTATACTAGTTAAATGAATAAAACAACATACTGAAATTTGGACGAGAACGCAGAAAATTTTCTCGAACATGCCAAATGATAGGGTGTTGTTGTGGCGGAGGTTGAAACTCCGTTTCTTATTTTTTTTATGGTTCACATGGGTCAAGCCCATTGGTCTCCTTATTTATTTTATGTTTTACTACTATTATTTTTATTTTGCTAAAACAAAATTAATTGTTACTTATCTCATTTTTAATACTCTTCCAAACATTATTAAATTTTCAAAACATTACTAATATTTCATAACTAATATATGACAAATTAGAGTAATTAAAATAATTAACCTTTTAAAAAAATACATATTATTAACAACCCAAACTCTCATATTCAAATTAATGACTATAATTATACTTATTTTTTAAAATACTCACGTTATAATAATACTATCATTAGAGAATAGTCAAAATTATAAAAAAAAATAAATATAACAACAATATTTTATGTTAATTACTAAATCATAATAAATATATATATAAAATCACAATTCCAAAATAAGTATATAAAAATAAAGAAAATCAAACATAATATTACTACTATATCAAGATAATTATTTATAAAATAAATAATTAAAATATCATTTCATATTAGTCATACACACGAGAAAATATCATATTAATTACCAATTCACATATACACGTAAAATCTCCTAAATCTTATTCTTTAAAATATTTACACTAGTATACTATTATTTTTAGAAAAATATATAAAATATAACATTTATTATTCATATAACATATTTGGTCAAATATGTACAAAATTAGCACATCATAGAAAACACACCTATAAAGAAAATTAACCAGAAAACTAATCAACATATATTCCAAAATAATTTTAACACCAATTTAATTATCTAAAATCCTATTTAATTAGTAAAATAGTTTATTATAAAATTTGGAGTGTTACAAGTGACTCTATAGACAATAGTCCCATCCTTTTGGATGTATTTAGAACTTTCTCTTTTGCTAACCCTTTCATCTAAGGATCTGCTAAATTTTCATCAGTGCGTACATGATCCATTATAATTGCTCCTTTAGAAAGTAACTCTCTAACTGTGTTGTGTGCTTACGACGTATTTTTCGTCTCTTACCTTTGTAATAACGATTCTCAATCTTTGGAATAGCCGCGTTACTATCACAGTGGATCGACACAGTTGCATAGGTTTTTTTTTTCCATAAAGGGATCTCAACTTGCAAGCATCTCAACTTGCAAGCATCTCAACCAGCTCGCTTCTTCACTAGCAGTAACTAATGCTATCATTTCAGACTCCATAGTGGACTGAGCCAATGTTATCTGTTTCTTCGATTTCCAAGATACAACAGCCCCAGTTATACTAAAAATATAGCCATTTTTTGCTTTGAAGTCATATGATAAAGTGTTCCAATCAACATCACTATATACTTCAAGGACGACAATGATTTCACAATATCTACAAGATTACACTCGCTACTCTGTGGTCTTTCATATCAAAGTTGTTATATAACAATGATTTCACAATATTTACAACATAAATGTTTGAACCAAATATGAGTAAGTCATCTACATATAGCCATATGATAATGCAAATGCCATTTTCAGATTTGAAATAAATACATTTGTTACTTTCATTCACTTTAAACTCATTCGATATAATCAAGTTATCAAACTTTTCATGTCATTGCTTAGGAGCTTGTTTAAGACCATACAAAGCTTTATCTAACTTATAGACTTTGTTTTCTTGTCTATGAATCACAAAACCTTCAGGTTGTTCCATATAGATTTGTTCTTCCAAGTCACCATTTAAAAAAAAAAACAGTTTTGACATCCATTTGGTGTACCACTAAGTTATGATTAGCAGCAAGTGAAATGGGTACCCTAATGGATGTAATTCTAGTGACTGGTGAAAAAGTGTCGAAGACATCTATATTTTCTCTTTGTATTATGTTCCTCTATCAATGTGAATTTCATGGGATTGAGCCTCCACGGATATGTCATCGGTCACCTGATACTTGAGATAACAGCTCACAACATACTTTTTAGCCACAACTTCCTCGGTATCATATTTCTTCTTTAGAGCATCCTAAACATCTCTAGCATTATTGCTAGAACTGCAGTAATCATACATATCATCGGCAAATTTATTAAGAATATAATTCTTTCTTTATCCTTCCATTGGGTTAATTCTACCGTTTTCTTATCTTTTTTTTTGTTCAACTGTTTCGATGACAACTAGAATGTCATCTTTTAGAACGTTGGCAACATTTTTCATAGTTAAGAAGAATAACATCTTTTGTTACCATCGTTTGAAGTGACATCCCTCAAACTGAAACGATTTATTGAAAATAGAAGAAACATAACCAAATCTAGTAATTTCTTTGATTGGCACGACAATACAATTTTTCAAAACTTTAAAACAACAATTTTAAGATATTTTTTTCTTCCATACTTTATTATGTCCAAGAAGATTATTTCAACAACTTTTGGTTGATGGTTTTACTATGATGAAATCTAATAGACTCTCGTAACCGAGAAAATCAAATACCCAACAAGCTCAAAAAAGGAGGAAAAAAGTTGATATCTATTTTTGATATTTCTAGGGACATCTCCATTAAGTGTCAATATCATATACTTACCCAATATAAATACGTTTCTATTTTTGATGTAGCTTAGTAAACACCGAGTAAATAAATAAAATTCAGAAGTTTTTTTCCTTCGGATAAATACTCCACGGATGAGAAAAACTAATAAAAATATATATTTTAATATTTTTGCCCTATATAGTGATCGATATGAAAATCAAACCAACCATTCTTAAATATTACAACTTTACCACCGGATTTTATTTCACCAGTTTCAAAGCCCACCGATGTGAAATGTCGTATATAGGAACTAAAACCGTATTAGTTTTATATTACTTAGACAAATAAAATATTAACCCAATATAGTGGATCAAAAATATATTTCAGATCATTTCTTTACAAATACTCGAATATCTAATTTGGATATGTTAGGAATGTCTTGGGACAATTGAAAAAGTGTAATTTCTTAATTATAAATAAACAAACAAAAAATAGTATTTAGAAAAAAAACCAAATAATTTATAAGGCTAGTATTTTGGATATCACAACATATACATTTTTATATGTAAATATATTCAAAAATAAAAACCTTTCATATATAGAAGTATAATTCCAAACTATGAAAATGACAATTTATTTTTTTGAAAATTTTATTTAAATATAAATTGTAACATCAATTATACTTGTCTTTTAATGTAATGACTATTCACTATAAAGACGGTAAGTAGGGATTACAAGTAGATGATTGACTCTTGACATATTAAGATCAAATTCATCTGTCATATCCAAATCAGATGGTAACATATCGTTCGGTAATTTCAAATCAAAGAAATGCACTGTTTGGGTTACCACCAAACGCACTACAATTAGACCCAATTTCCATCCAAGACATCTTCTTCTGTCCGAATCAAATGGTATAAGTTGAAAGTCAAATCCTCCAACATCTATGTTGTTTCCTTCAAATCTCTCAGGCCAAAACATCCCAAGGTCTAACCAATCTCTTTGCTCTCACATAATTGACCATGCATTCACAATGACACTTGAATTTTAGGTATGAAAAAGTCTTCAATCACGCAATCTTTTAAGGATTGTTGTGGAATTAATAAGGGTCCCACTGGATGGATCATAAGGCTTTCCTTTATTACCATGTCCAAATATTCCAACTAGTCCATATCTGATTCATCCACTTTTCTCTTCATACCCACCACATTTTCCAACTCCTTTTGCACTTTTTTCATCACTCTCGGATTCTTTAATAACTTTGTAACTGTCCACTCAATTGTTGCTGAAGAAGGATCCATTAAAGCTATGAAAGTATCCTTTGCAAATGAAAATATAAAGAGTGAAAATTGTGATCGGACCACTAACTGTAAAAATCATGTGAATAACCAACAAAATTCTTGCATAACTCTTCTACATAAAACCAACTTATACTATAAGCATGACAAAAATATTTAATCACTACTTAGGTATATGTCTAGTCAAGACTCTAATTAAATACACCCTTTGTATCCAAGATTGAAATATGAGGTGTGTACTATCCTAGATAAAATAATAAAGATTTCAATAAAACTTGTATCTAAATTTCCCTATAATTATTTTTATGGATAAAGAAATAGACATGTACAATTTTGAGATGAAATATTGCATTATGCAGCTATTATGTTACACTACGCCAAAAATTGCATTTTATAGCGCTCCTTTTATAGCGCTTATTAAATAAAAGCGCTGTTGTATAATATTTTAAAATTAACGGAGGATACAATGGCCCTTTTTTGACAAGCGCTTTAGAAAATGCGCTGTCGTAGGGTCACATAACGCTTGCACATAATGTTTACAACGCTTTTACAGCGCTTCTGATAGTAAATTAAAGCGCTCTCACATAATGTTTACAGCGCTTTTGGAGCGCTTTGTATACAAGCGCTGTAAAATATAGCAATCCCACCTTATGTTACATAGCTTTTAAAGCGCTTTTGTAAAAACGCTTTTGTAAAAGCGCTGTAAATTACAAGCGCTTTCACATAATTAAAGGACCTATTAGAGCGCTTTTTATACAAGCGCTGTAAAATACAAGCGTTTTCACATAATAAAAGGACCTATTAGAGCGTTTTTTATACAAGCGCTCTAAAATCACTATTACATAGGGTCTTTTAAAGCGCTTTTTAAAAAAGCGTTGTCATATTGTCTAAAAAATTTAGGGCCTTTTAAAGCGCTTTTTAAAAAAGCGCTGTCATAGGGTATTTCTAATTTTTTAAGTATATACATATGTAAGTGGTTTTCTTCGCTTTTTTTTTTTCTTTTAAAACTTAGAATTTTCTATATCACTATTTCCACACTGAAATTTTCCTTTCTCTCTAGGGTTTTCTAAATCTGACAACCTCTTCTTCTTCACCACCAATTCTATCACTCCCTCCCTCATTTCTCTTTCATCTCCAACAACAACAACAACTTTGAAGAAGATTCTTCCATCACGACGAATAGGGTTATTGAAGACGACAACGACGACCTTGAAGAAGATTCTTCCGCCATGACGAAGACAATTCTTTCGCCACTTCCAAACCCCACACCACCGCCATCGTCCATCAAACTCACCCCCTCGACAATTCTTGGACCTTCTGGTTCGATAACCCTTCCACCAAATCCAAACAAGCTGCTTGGAGTAATTATATTCGACCCATCTACACTTTCGCCACTGTTGAAGAGTTTTGGAGGTAAAACTTCAATCTTTTTATTTTAGGGTTCCATTAAAAAAAACGATTTTTTTTTTGTTGTTTCTTGAATATTTCTTTTTTGTGAAATTTTATTCTTTGTTAATTTTGAATCTGGCGGTGGAAACCATTATCATCTATCTTCTAGTATTATTTGTACCTGTGGTTTTATTGGTTCTAATCTTGCAAGGATTGTTTCAATCTTAGCTTAATAGCTTGTTATGTGTGTGATTAGTTCTCTATTAATAGCACCCATATAACATTTTAAAATATTAGTTAATTTTCTTGTGAAAAAATCATATTAGACAATTTCTTTATCTAATATAGGTATAAAAATTATTTTAATATAATATTTAATTTATGTCTCTTATGTTAGTTATTTTATAAATTGATTAACAAAAAACACATTTCATGATTAAATTAATTAATTATAAACACATTTAATACCATAAAAGACCTATTTATATAAACAAGCTTTATTTTAAAAATTTCATTAAAAAATGACAATCCGGTTTACAGCGTTTTTTTTTTTAATTAAAACTAGTATAAAAATGAACATATTACAGCGCTTTTTTGAAAAAGCGCAAAAAAGCGCTGTAAAACTAGTAAGAATGCACCTATTATAGTGTCTTTTTGAAAAAGCGCTGTAAAACGTGTATAAGACTGCACCTATTACAGCGCTTTTTCAAAAAGGCGTTGTAATAGGTGCATTCTTACTAGTTTTACAGCGCTTTTGTATAAGACTGCACCTATTACAACACTTTTTTGAAAAAGCGCTATAAAACTAGTAAGAATGCACCTATTACAGCGCTTTTTTGAGAAAGCGTTGTAAAACATGTATAAGACTACACCTATTACAACGCTTTTTTGAAAAAGCGATGTAAAACTAGTAAGAATGCACCTATTACAGCGTTTTTTTGAAAAAAGCGCGGTAAAACGTGTATAAGGCTGCATCTATTACAATGCTAATTTTAAAAAACGCTATAAAAGTACAAAAAGCAGCGCGTTTTTAGAAGGAATTTACTAGTACAACAAGCAGTGTGATTTTAGAAGGTATTTACAGCGCTTTTCAAATAAGGTTATTATGTTTAGAGATAGTCAGATAGATCAGATAAGGAGAAAATAAAGAAAAAATAGAGAGAAATGTATAGTGAGATTATGAAAATAATTTCATAAATTGAGTATTCTATACATGAAGTGCAAATATAAAATTTTAGGTGGTTAGAGTGTAAAAAATTAATGATATCAATAGAATTTTTAAAAGTTAAATTATACTAAAAAAAAATTAGGATTCTCCCATTGAGTGTCTATTCGCACAGGTTAACGCCGTCCTCCATAAAATGATCAAATAGATTAATTTTTGTAGACCAAATTATAAATTGAATGTTTCTTAGAAAAATTTAAAAGTAGTATTTTTATAAAAATTATTAGAGACTTTAGAGTGGTCGTGGTCATCTATATCCTATAGAAACTCCGTCACTAGCAAAGACAAGAAAGAAAGAAAAAAAAACTAGTAAAATTGATATCCAAATAAAAATCATGATAGCTATTTTGGGAGAGTTCAAATTGCTTTGGTAATTAAGGAGTGTATGTATATCTATGCTGCCAAATGCTAATTGAACCCAGCTTATAGAGATCCAACAATGGGGTTATATAATAATCTAAGTAACGAAAGCAACTTCATTCTTATAATAAGCATTATTATAAATAAGCATGCATAGCTTGTAAATATTGATGGTGCTTAAAGAAAATGTCACTTTTTATGATAAAAAATTATTTGTTGAATTCATTTAATAATGTTTTTACATGTTTAGTTGATGGCGACTTTTAAATATTAATATTTGAAAGTTATAAAATAAATAGTGTACATACCCATTAAATATGAGATTCATTTAAGTATTTAAATGTGAAAATTCCATTATTTCATGGATGTTAATTTTACCTAGAAAATAATTAAGTTTATCTTTAAATAAGCAATTAATTCTTGTAAAAAGATTTTTTTTTGATATTAGTCAATACAACGTAAATATTTTTATTCATGTATCCATAATATACAAATATTTTTGTTTTATTATCTGATATCTAACATCGTTAATTGTTTAACAGTCGAGTAATTAATGGTTTTAAAATTTAATATACAATTAATTCCTACAAATATACAACAAATTTAATTGTAATGATGCAAAATAAAATTTTTTGTTTTGATTCGGGCAAGATTCAAGAAATTTGATTCATTTCTTTGCGGCTTATAACATTATGCTTCGTGGCAGGAATACTCTCGTTCTTCTTAGGAATAAACCAGTCTGACTAACATCTTTAACAACTTGATTTTTAGGCATTATTGGTTGTTTCAAAGAAACACCATTCCTACGTCGAAGTCTTGCATTGATTTATAGAGTGCTCTATACAAAGACAATAATAAAAAAAAAAAGGGAAGATCTTTATATTTTAAATCAATAACAAAAAAAAGGATAAGTTTATTTTTCCACTAAGATCTAATGATACAATTGTAGGTTGGACCGAACTAGTTTTTAGTTATTAAGAACCAAATCAAATTTTGATTCAACCTGAATCGAACCAAACTAATTTTAAATTAGTGAACCGGTTCTGTGCAATGAATTGAAAACCAAATTGTTTTTGTTCAAAGTGAACTTAACTGTTACAATATATATTAAATCGAACTCGTTTTGTATCAACTAGACCAAACTGTTTTTATAAATGAAGGAGAAAAAAATAATTCCTCCTCCAAACCAGCTCAACAACCAATTTTGCATATGGTGATATAAAAAAAGATTAAATAAGTTTTTATTCTCTATAAAATTTTGAAATTTTGTTTTATTCCTCAAAAAAATAACTGCATTTTTTAGTTCAACAAAATTTTTCTACGAGCAGTTTTAGTTTACTTGAAAGAAACATTCTTAATTTACTTTAAATTTTTAAATTTTTGAATGAGGCTTTTGCAAATAAGTTTAGAACATTATAAAAAGTTTCTCCCTAAAAACTTAGAACTTTTTAACTTAAGATAAATTAAATATAAATTTTTTTAAATATTATAAACTCAAAACACAAGTAACAGAACTATAGACCGAGAACCTGAATTTTAAACTAAGTTTTTGTGGAGGAAACTTTTACAATGTTGTACATATGTCTACAAAAAAATCATTTAAAAATATATGTCGATATTCCAATAGAGACGAAAATACTTGTATAACAATTTTTTAGGAACTAAAAAATCACTACAACATTTTGAGCCAAATTTTTTCTAGTAAAAAAATTATTTCTATAGAATATCAAAGACAACGGTTCTTAATTTTGTTGTGATAGAATACTAAATTTTTAAGTTTTTAGTGTAAGAATTATCCACTATTCTGGTAGAAAGTAAAGAGAACTGTTTTTTTATTTTGGTAGTCAGGCAAGACACTAAAATCGTTCTCTTTTAATTTTTATATTTTTAAAATAATATATTTGTTAAACCGTAATCTTCTCTTCCCACCGTCTTCGTGGTCTCCTTGCGCTGTTTGTTTTCAACGTTCAACAAAATCATCTCTTCCTTTCCTTTTTTATTCTACAAAATCAACATTGAATCGCCGATATTCAACATTGAACCGCGACTTGTCTTCAATTTCATTCATAATTTGCTTGCCTGCACCTACAAACTCCATGTAAGGACACTCTCACTCTCATTTCCTTCTATTTTGGATTTCTGTTACAATTACTCGTGCCATATCTGAATTCACGCAGATTGATGCTTCGTCTTGTGGCGCTATGTGATCTGCAACTTTCTCTCACTGTAGTGGAAATAATTTTTCATATTATGTACTGGTTCTTTATTTTAATCTCTCTGCACTATTTTAATTCGTGAGAAGAACCATCATATTTAGAGTATTAGTTTCCTTAATGTGCATATGAAGTGTTTGCAAAATGTCCTAAGTAAGTATTAGTGTTTAGACTTGAGAGTTCATGAGCAATTATAACTAGTTGTGTTATTATTCAAATGTTACCTTTGCCTTTAATTGGTAATTTATTATTGAGATATATGAACTATGTTTTTGTGTGGTTATGAAATTGGAAATAAGGAAATCATTCTTGTTGAGTGCTCCTTGGCCATGAACCTCCTTTGGTTTTTTTTATTCACGTAACTCTTCGATTTTACAATTCCAAGTGCGAAGAATAAATTAGTATATAGTGACTTGTGGTTTGTCATCTATGTTATCCTCTTGGCCTGATTCTTCACTTCATCTTTCAAATATATCTATGACATATTAGTTGATCTCTTGAAGTCTACACAATGAATATTTGATAATAGAAAGGAAAGTGTTAGCTACTGTTTTCAAGTTGTTGTTTTCTGTTAATATTTTGAAGTTAATTACCACACTCAATTTTTTGTTCTAGGGTACATGTTTGGCACCAAAGCTTGAGAACCAAGTGAGTTTATGATATCTTTACTTTCTCAATTTTCTATGCTTATAGTTTCTTCCAGGTTGATTTTTATAAATTCACCAAAATCATCTCATTAATCAGGAATGTGGAATAAGCTATGTGGAGGACATACTACCTTTAATGACTCCTGATATTTGTATTGTCAATTTTATACAACCAGAGATGGCTTGGTCTCCATCAGGTCAGCTTACTTTGCTATTTGGCATATTTTATATAAGAAATAAATAACTCCTTTAATATTAGTATATTATTTATTTAATCTGGGAGAACATGTTGTTGTTGTTGTTGTTGTCGTCGTCGTTGTTCTTGTCGTCGTCGTTCTTGTCGTCGTCGTCGTCGTTGTTCTTGTCGTTGTCGTTGTCGTCGTTGTTCTTGTCGTTGTCGTTGTCGTCGTTGTTCTTGTTGTCGTCGTTGTTCTTGTCGTCGTCGTTGTTGTCGTTGTTCTTGTCGTTGTCGTTGTCGTTCTTGTCGTTGTCGTTGTTGTTGTCGTCGTTGTTGTCGTTGTCGTTGTCGTTGTTGTTGTTGTCGTTGTTGTTGTCGTCGTTGTCGTTGTTGTTGTCGTCGTTGTCGTTGTTGTTGTCGTCGTTGTTGTTGTTGTTGTTGCTGCTGCTGCTACTAGCTGAAGGTTTATTGAAATAGAAGAATTATGTCAGTTTGTGAACGATATGGAATTGATAGATCATCAAGTTATAGGAAAGAAATTTTCTTGGATTAGTTGATATGGAAGAGCAATTAGAAGATTAGACATAATTTGTTGCTAATTGTGTCTCCTCGTAATCTTGAAAAACATAGAGAGACAAGTAATGGAGACCTATTGACTTGTAGTTCTTTCACAACTTTGACTCCTTATGGCTTAATCACTATTCAAACGGGAGAAGACAAAATATGTTGTGTGTCTCATATATGGGGACCATAACCTACATAGTCTTACCAATTAAGGTTTTCATTATTTCAGAATGAGCCATTAGACAATATCGATTCATATTTTAGCCATCAAACATCGACTAATATTTGAGCCTATATCAATTAATTAGTTTAACTATCTTATTTAGAAATATAATTAGTCTTATCACTTAATTTGATCACAAATAAATTAAGGTTCCTAATTGATAAATAGCTAATATAATTAATATAAAGATATTTTCCCACATAATATTGAAATATATTTAAATAATAAAAAATTGATCCAACAATCTCCCACTTGGATAACATATCTTGAAAATTATGTTAATATTCCTTAAGTGCACATCTATATGCTATTCATCTTTAAATTTCTTTTAAAATCAGGTCCATGTCATACATCAATGATGAGACTATTGCGGTTGTCGTCATTGATGCAGAAAGATGATTTATATTAGTGGTAGTCTCTTTCTTTTTCTTTTTGTTTTAGAAACCAATGATTATCTTTTATGAAATTAATTGTTAACTTTCTTTATATCTAAGTTACAGAATATTTTATTCCGTCCAAAAAATTAAGAAGAATTTGACTAACTCTTGTTATAATTTTATTTGTATATTTATATTGGAAGCCTAAATATTATTAGTGATAGTAAAACTTATATTTTTGTTGACATTTCTCTCTCTATGTTTGTATAAATTAATAAATAAATATACATATAAATACTTTATATCATAATAATAAAAATAAAAATAATATTTATGTTACGTGGGAGTGGGGAGAGGTGGGTACTAAGGTATCTGTACCTGCATTAATATCCACTGATTTTTTAGGGTAATTACTTTTGCGCACACGTATATCCATAATACAAGTTTTGACCCTATCCGTTTGTGGTATCTTTTAAGAATACCCAATGGATATGAGTCTAATTGTCATCCTTATGAGTAACTAACTCTCCAAGTATGTGTAGGTGCTTGCCTGGTTTTGCCCAAACACATCTGGGCGCTTGTCGCGCTGCCAAATGTATAAAAGTTCTTTTTTCATTAGTTTTTCGGGATTTTTTTTTCCTGTTTGAAGACTAGATACTTGTGGTCTAGTAGATGCAACATAGAGGAGGTTGATTCTAACATCATTGAAACAGTATTCAGAAGAGTCATTCATGAACAATTTTTTTTATCAGTTATTAGGGATCTTTTTGGCTGCTGAATGTATTGTTGTTGTATTAGTCGTCGTCGTCATTGTCGTCTTACAAATCGTAGTTCTAAACAATTTGGAGTTCATCACTATGTTCAATTCCAACCTTATACATAAATTGAATACCTCAACTCAAGAAAAGGTTGATTCATTTATGTCACTTGGTTGCATATAGTAAAATGTATTGTAAGATGACAGTGATTTTAGTAAATGTACTGAATCGTTATAAGTAATAATAAAACGGTAAGACTAAGTGTCGAACACAAGGATTGTCTTATACTATTTAATTATATTTTAATTATTTTTTATCTACTTAATTGCACAAAAGTGTACTAATTTATAGATTTTGAAATAACTGAATTGTTGACAACGAATATTTAACAACAACAACAACAACAATGAGGACGAGGACAACGACGACGAGGACGCGTCGATATATCTGAATTGTGACAACGACTATTTAACAACAACGAAGACGACGACGTCGAAGACGGTGACGAGTTCGAATGTTAATTGAAATAATAATTGATTATACTTGATTTATCTCCTATTAAACTCTGAATTATTATGGTCTATACCTTTCCATAGAATCAAGTGCTTTAGAAAAAAAAAATGGTACAATTGTGGCTTGTTGATGTTTTCTTTGGTTAATACTTCTTTTGTTTCACAATGAACATCATTTTCTCTATTTTACACCTATTAAGAATTGACTATAAATAAAAGAAAGAAAATAATCATTTCACTAAGTTATCTTTTTTAATTATTGGTGTATTTTTAATTATCATAAATGCAAAGTAAATTAATGCTTTAAAAGTGTACATTAATAATTAAAAATACAACTAAAAAAATAATTAAAATTATATTAAATATTAAAAATAATATTCTAAAATCATATCTTATATAAGGCTTGTTTGGTATATAATTTTCCATATAGCAAGATTGTCTTTTGCTTTCTAGCTAATGGCTTTGCTCATATTTGTATCTCCTCAATTTACTTTTAAAAAATAGTTTCTTTTGGAAAAAAGATCTTTATCTCGAGTAATATGGAACTCTAATTTCCTTCGTCCAACTCGATGCAAGACATCATATAAAGTTGCAATTCCTTGTCGATCTTCAATGCCAACCTTCAATTTGGACCAATGATTATATTCAATCTCTAAGTAGTGAATATAAGGTAAGATTATTTAATACTTAATTATATTGTTTCTTATTTATACATTTATAAAAGCTCCATAGAATATTTACAAGTCCTTATAAGTTATTGAAAAATCTTAAGAATTTTAGTTAATTAATTAAAGTTGACAGTTATGATGTCCTAAAACTTTTTTATAATTAATTAATTTTTAATAAATTTAAATCGTGGAGCAACATCATTAAGGACTAATTAGATATTTTGATAAACTTCTATGTTTGATGGAGATGTTTTGTATGTTTAGCCACTCTACTAATGTTTTGAATATTTTAACTACTTTACTTATTGTTTTAGTTAAGCTCAATATATGATTTGGTGTTATTACTTTGAAAAACTTATATAAATTGAATTTAGTTACAATAGTTAATTAATTGTGTATTTTAATTATGTGGATGATATTTATGAATATTTTTTGATTTTCATTAATAAAAAATAGGAAAAATTTGTATCATAATTTTTTATTTTAAATTATTAGGCTTGCGACAGTTTAAACTGTCTCCAAATAAATATACCGATGGTTGATAACTGTCAGAATTTTTTACGAACAAATAAATTTTAGTGTGTTTAATGACATATCCAACTATTGCAAAACATATGTCGAGGCGGTTAGAAACATCGCAAATGTTGCCAACAGTTGGAACGACAATTTTCTAAACCGTCGCAAACTGGCCTTGCGACGCACAAATCTACGACGGTTGGAGAACCGTCGCAATCATCCATTTTCGGTAGTTATAACTGCCGCAAACCAATTTTTTTCTTGTAGTGAGAAAATAAGTTGCTGTAGGAAAAATTATGTACTGTTGCTTTGGTTTTTGGCTACTATGCACAACACACTTGCTCAATTTGATCATGACATAGTTTTAAGGAAGCATATGTGTTAGTTTAGGGATCATGATATAGTTATTAGAATGAGTCTCTTGTTTTGTTTATGTTCGTCCTATGAGCACATGATTTTGATTGAGACTTTACAACCATTCGTAGAAGGTGGATAATGTCTTTTCACCACGATGCTAGGTCAGATATTTTAATAATGTAAGGGTTGAAGTATCTCTTGTATTAACATTAATAAAAAAATTGCTTATAAAAAGAAATTCAGCGATGATAGTTATGACAATGTAAGTTATATAGGAATATGGAAGATAAAAAAGAAAATCCACTATCACATAGTATTCATAATACTATTCATCTACTACATTTTTTAGAAATAATTCCCAAAGATGTAATAAGATGAACCAAACATATTTTCAAAGAAAAAAAACCAAATACAAGAGAATAATTAAAAGCTTGTTATCGACTCCAATTTTTACAAATAATTCCCAAAGATGTAATAAGATGAACCAAACATATTTTTTTTTTTAAAATATACCAAATTCAAGAGAATAATTAAAAGCTTGTTATCGGAAAAATTTAGGGTTAGTTAATTATTGAAAATATAATATTAATCACACTAATTAATTAGTATGGCTTAGGGAAGAAAAAAGTTACTCTATAATTGAAGTATAGATTTTATGTGGAGATTGAAGTCTAGTTATAAAAAAAATTATATTAATTGCACCATCTAAAATAACAAAAAACTTGGTGATATTTCCATGTGAAAGATAGAGTAAGACCATCAAGATTAGATCTCCAAAAAATATAAAAATTTATTTAATTAAAAGGGTTCATAATATATTATTTTCAAAACTTAATTTAAAAAAATCATCTAAAATTAATATTGTTTCAATAAAAATTAAATAATTGATTTTGTTATCAAACTAAACAAAATCAAATATATTAATTCAACAAATGATTTTATATTTTAAAAGATTAGAAAAATAAAAATTTAAGCAAAAATTTAATGATTTCAAACAAAAATATATGAGCTTTAAAAAAATTACACCTAACATTTAGCTTAGGTCCCAATATGTGTTGGGCAAACCTCGTTGCCATTAAAGTGTGAGATACAAGTTGACCAAAAATTACACTTATATTCAGGTTAGGTCCTAATATATGTGTTTGGCAAACCTCATTATTGTCATTAAAGTGCTACATACAAACTAATAGGCCATGATGGTTACATGTATACACGAAACTATGTCATATGCCAACATTATTCAATGCTCCTCGAGAGATTATAATTTGTGGCTTTTAATGTTTGTGGAATAATGTGATGTGTATGTGTTCGAACTTTGTAACTCTTGAAGTTAGTGTAAGTGTAAATTTCAAAGGTTATTGAAGTCTTATATAGGAGAGTTTTTACATATTAGTAATGCTTATAATAGTGAAGATGAATCTTTAAGGTGTTTTAAGATGACTCAATTTTGTGAGTGAAAAATAACGCACTCAAATTGATCACTAGATAGATTGTTGTTTGACCGACTCAACTGTATTAGATTGTTGTTTAAGACGTTTCGAGACACTGCTTAAATTGTGCAAAGCAAACTATCCACCACGAAGTCCCTAGGATAAAACAGTTCAGATCACTGTATCGGAGTTCTACTGCACCGTAGAAAACCGTTCTAGAATTACACCCTCAATATGGCAGTCGAATGACTACCACTCGTATTATGGCACGAAGACCACTCGAAAGAAAGAGAAGAAAAAGTAAGAAAGGGGGAGAAGAGAGAAAAGCCTCAGATACGGAGAGTTTTTGGTGTGATTTTCCAACTGAGGAGAACCCTCTATATATAATGGAAATCCGCAACTGGATCAGATAAAAAGGCGCGATCCATTAGTTTTGATACACCAAACATGCGCTCCAATTGACCACAGAAACGTGCGCTCCACTTCGGTTGACAACCAAAACGTGCGCTCCAAACTTAGGGTTTTGACTATGAGTATTGATCGGGCAACAGTTACGTGTGACCAAAGATTAGGGTTTTGACCAGGCAAAAACAAACGCACGAATTTAGGAAGGAAGACTGAATCAAATATTTAATGTAGACTCAGTGGAGGGCAATTACGTAATTAACGTAATAAGAGATAAAAACGCAAGCATTCTTTTAAAATTAAATAAATAAATAATTTATTAATTTTTCATATACCAAAGCAAAAGTCGCCTAGACGGCGGCGGCGGCGCATAGGGATGGCAATATAACCCGCACCCGCGGGTACCCACCCAAACCCGATTGATTTGGGCGGGAAAAACCCGCTTTGATTGGGTGCAAGTGCTGATGCGGATTTTCCCCGAAATTAAAATTCGGGGGCGGAGACGAGTTTGGGGTGGTGATATCCACCCTGCACCCGCACCCGAACCCGCCCCGCAAGTAATATTGATGTAATTTTTAAATTTTATATACAAATACATGTTGAATATGCTTAATATTTTTTTAAATATTAAAAATTATAATCTTATCTCTATAGAAAATATTTTTTTTATTTTATAATTTTCTAATAACAATTATTTTATTATATTAATTATAATACATATAATTTTTAAATTTATAATTTTATATATATATGAATCGGTGCGAGTGCGGGCGGGGAACCTGAACCCCGTTGCGGGCGGGGATGAGGCCTAAACTCTACACCCGCTATGAAACGGGGGCAGGTGCGGGTTTTCCCCGATTAGTCGGGTATGCGGGGTGGAGGAAGCAAAATCCGCCCCCGCCCCGTTGCCATGCCTAGTGGCGCACGCGTGTGGTGGTCAACTTTGGATGCGTTCTTACTCCTTTACAAAATTGGAGTATCCCTTGGGCACACCCCAAGGTCCATACCTCCACCTTATATACACTACTAGTGTGTGATATCCCTCATATGTGAGACTTCTTTATTTTTTCAATTGACAACAACACTAGTTCTCTCATTAATGTCATCATTATTTCCAATAATCTTTCATTAATATCATCATCATTTCTAACAGGTATGGATAAGTAGTGTATAAAAAAAAGAATTTTTTTTTATTTTTTTTTATTTTCAGTAATTGTTTTCCATGTTTTTATTATATCCGCACGTTTTTCTTGTGTGTAATCCTCCCTCCACAAGTGCTCTACGATGGGATCCAACAGCTGGTGCGTGTTTTAGTCAATGATACTTTGTAGTTTTCCTCTGTAAATTACACAACCCAAGGTGCCAGCTAATTGTGCCATTAAAATATTAAAACCTGTGATTTTTTAATACAGTCAGTACAGGTATTTTCAAAACACAAATAAGGTAGGTATTAGGGTCGAGTCGAATCTATTGGGTTGTGTATTTTATCAACCCATTTTAAGTTAGGTTATACTATTGTTTGAATTAGGTTATTTAAATTGTTCGGTTTTGTTTAATCTATTAAAAATATCAGGCGATTATAGGGTTAGGTGGATGGTGATTTCACGGTGTAGATGAAATTATGAATTAGAATTTTTAGTGTGCACGGTGACAACTACACTGAAACCCTATAATGGATGAGCTACTGCATTTCTAAAGACCGAATATATTTAATTTTCATGATTTATTTCTTGATCTAGACATTGAACCAAAAATTCTATTATTTATTAATTTTATAAACGCATTAATTTAATGATAAAGATAAATTGTTTGAGAGAATTTAAATTTAAGTGTTTAATGAACTTTAATTAAAAATGAATCATTTGAAAAATTCGAGTTCAAATGTTAACTGAAATAATAATTAATCAGACTTGATTTATCTCCTTATTAAATTCTGAATTATTAGGGTCTATACTTTTCCATTGAATCAAGTGCTTTAGAAAAATAGGGTGCAATTGTGGCTTGTTGACGTTTTCTTTGTATAATACTTCTTTCGTTTTACGGTGAATATCATTTTCTCCATTTTACACCTATTAAGAAATGACTATAAATAAAAGAAAGAAAATATATAATCATTTTACTAAATTATCTTTTTTAATTATTGGTGTATTTTTTATTATCATAAATACAAAGTAAATTAATGCTTTAAAAGTGGTGTACTAATTAAAAATACAACTGAAAAAATAATTAAAATTATATTAAATATTAAAAATAATATTCTAAAATCATATCTTATATAAGACTTGATTGGTATATAATTTTCCATATAGCAAGATCGTCTTTTGCTTTCTAGCTAATGGCTTTGCTCATATTTGCATCTCCCCAATTTACTTTTAAAAAAAAAGTTTTTTTTGGAAAAAAGATGTTTATCTCGAGTAATATGGAACTCTAATTTCCCTCGTCCGACTCGATGCAAGGCATCATATAAAGTTGAAAATTACCATAGTCAAACAATTCCTGGCCGATCTTCAAAATTCCAACCTTCAATTTGGACCAATGATTATATTCAATCTCTAAGTAGTGAATATAAGGTAAGATTATTTAATACTTAATTATATTGTTTCTTATTTATACATTTATAAAAGCTCCATGCAATATTTACAAGTCCATATAAATAATTTAAAAACCTTAAGAACTTTAGTTAATTAATTAAAGTTTAGAGTTATGATATCCTAAAATTTTGTTTAGTATAATATCTAACATTCAAAGATTTGAGGATACATTAATTTTTTATATTTAATTAATTTTATGGTAGTTAAATTAATTCAGGAAGAAATGTATAGAGAGCAATGCAAAGTGCTAAGTGAAGAAGTAAGGATGATGCTTTGCAAACTGAAAAATGAGATTGATCAACTTGAGTTTATTGATGTATTGCAAAGGCTTGGAGTTGCTTACCATTTTAACAATGAAATAAAGCACATATTGGACAACATTTACAACACACAAACATCCAAGTTGAAGAATAATTTATATGCCACATCTCTCAAATTTAGACTTTTAAGGCAACATGGTTATAATATATCTGCAGGTTATTGACTCAAATTTAGATTTTTAGGCATCAATACCACATTTGATTTCTATGTGATTTTCTACAATAGCAAATGACCCATGATTTAAAACCTTTATTCAACAAATAACAAATGGTTCACGATACAACTATGATTTAAAACCTTTATTTAAAAAATATTAACGTTAATTTGTTTAAATATATATTTGAATCCTGTAAATTAGCGCTATATTGATATTCGATTTTGTAATTTTTTCTTTTAATTTTAACCGTATGTAAGTTCAATTTTATTTTAAAACCGTCCTTGCTATTAGTGACTGTTAAATAAACATGAGATGACTAACGAAAAAAAGAGTGCGAACTTACATAGACTAAGCATATATGTTTTCATTTGATTGTTGTCACCGTAAGTTTGCATTTTTGATTTATGTTGTTATAACAACATGAACAATTTTAAAACCAAATTGAATTTACATGATTAAATTTGAAAAAATAAATTAAAGGACGAACATAAAAATGTGCTAATTTATATGGACCCAATATAAGACACGTTAATTTGTATATTAATTTATTATATATGTGATTAATTTTTGCACATGTTTTTATCGGCTTTCAAGATGAAATGTGTATCTTCAAGAAAGAGAAACCTATTGATGTTGAGGGAATGTTATCAATGTATGAAGCCTCATTTCATTCCTTTGAAAATGAAACTATATTAGATGAATTAAGAGATGTCACGTCAAAGTTTCTCAAAGAATATTTGAAAAATGGAGGTAACCACATATCACTTCTAATAAGTCATGCTTTGGAGCTTCCACTACATTGGAGAATTCCTTGTTGGGAGGCTTGGTGGTTCATTAATATATGCGAAAGACAACAAAATCAAAATCATGTTTTACTTCAATTTGCTAAATTGGATTTCAACATTGTACAAAGCATGTACCAAGAAGAGCTAAAGTATACATCGAGGTAATAATGTTAATTGAGTGGTTCCTTGATAAATATAAAGTGTCGGATCTAAATCAAGGCACTTGTTAAGAAAGAAAAAAAAGAAAATTAAAAACAATTTTTGAGTATACAAATATCACTTTTTTAATAATTTTATAGTTTGTTTGATACAAAATAGAACATATAATATAATAAAATTTAATATTAAGGAATAACAATGATCAATTATGTTTGAATAAATGAAATAGAAAAAAAAGTAGATTAAATTAAACTATAATTCAATAGATTTTGGGTCCTATAAATATATCATATTTAATTTAGTCCCTCTAAAATTTTTCTTTAAAGAATGGTTTTTCAAATGTTTCTATTAACAATTTTGTCCATACTTTTAAGTGAAATTATGTGTACTATTAGAATTTTTAAATTATTTTTTGCTGACATGTTTAAAACATTATAAGAAACTCCCCTACATAAATTTATAATTTTTTAATAAAAAATGAATTTAATATGAATTTTTAAGGTATAAAAGCTTAAAAAAATCATATTTAATTCATCTTTTGTTAAAAATTTCTAAATTTGTGCATGACAGATTTTTATAATATTTTAAACATACCTGTAAAATATCATTAAAAAATTTAGAAAATTAACATAAATCGATTTAAAAGCAGAGAACAAATTTGTGTAGTTTTGTTTTGAATCAATTTTCAGCTTCCTTAAAATCAAGTTTAATGTTCTCTTCATTTGATAGTTTTTAAAATCTAACACCATCAAAAATCGACCGGTTGTTGTTTGGTTCTTTAAACCTTTTCTCAAAAAGCATTTGATCTCACTAATAACCTCTTTAACATGTTCTATTAGTTGTTTTAATTCTTTCTTCTTTACATTTTAGACATGTATGGAAAAATCTAGTATTAATATCTCCTTCCTTAATCCGATGTTGTCTATTTACTAATGCTGGATTTTTTAAAGATGGTGGAAAAGAACTGAACTTGGAGAAAAGTTGAGCTTTAGTAGAGATAGATTGGTTGAGAACTTTGTTTGGACTATGGGAACAAATTTCAAGCCAGAGTTTGAATATTTCCGAAAAGTAATAAAGGTTAATGCATTTATTACCACAATTGATGATATTTATGATGTGTACGGCACCTTGGAAGAACTAGAGCTATTCACTCACACAATTGAGAGGTATAAATTACTATTCAATATTAATTAATTTCCTCCATTTCATTGAATTTTTTTCCTCGTGAGTATAATTATCAATATATTTTCTTATGATTTTAGATGGGATCTAAGTGCCATGATTTCTCTCCCATACTACATGAAAATATGTTTTCATGCACTGTATAACTTTGTGAATGAAATTGCTTTTGAAATCTTGAAAAAGAGTGGATACTATATCACACCATACATGAAGAAAGTGGTAAGCAATTATTTGCCTCGTTACTTATTATGGTTTTAAATTGCGGTATGCAACCGCAATTGTGGCCACAATATTACAGATTTTGAAGTCTCTGCAACGAAATCACAACTACAATTTAGGTTGCATTGACCATATTTTCTTGTATTTTTCTATAATATAAATGTTTTCAGCGTAACTAAAACTGTGAAACCGCAACCTCAATTTAAAACCATGTTATTTATCGCTCTTAATTATCTAATATATGATATATTTTTTCTTAATAGTGGGCAGATTTATGTAAATCATATTTGATTGAAGCAAAGTGGTACCATAATGAATATACTCCAACTCTTGGAGAATACTTAGAGAATGCATGGATATCCATAAGTGCACCTGTTATACTTACACATGCTTACTTTGTAATTCCTCGTTCATTCAAAATGGAAGACTTGGTTAGTTTAATGGAAGACTTGGTTAGTTTAGAAGAAGACTCCAACATAATTCATTTTTCAGCAATGATTTTACGCCTTGCCAATGATCTTGGATCATATCAAGTAAGTTGTCAACTAACTTTTATTCTTTACAAAAACTTTATTTATTATGTTTTTTATAAGTACAAATAACTATTATAAAAAGCAGAGTAATCCAATCCAATACATCAAAAGATAATAGTAAAAGCTATCATAATCAATTTTAAATGGGAAATTTTATCTTAAGCTATTATAATCAATTTAAGCTATTATTATGTTAATTTTATTTTATGCTTACCCGATAAATGATAAATTCTTATAAAAATATTTGGATTATTCACTTATAGCACATGGACTAAAGCTAAAATTGAACCTTTAATTTTCACTACTTATTTTCCTTTTTCTTTTTTAAGCGTGAAATTGAACCTTTAATTTTCACTATTTATTTTCTCTTTTCTTTTTTAAGCGTGAAATTGAGACAGGAGATATTCCAAAGTCAATTCAATGCTACATGAATGAAAGTGGAATTTCGGAAGTAGAGGCTTGTGATTATATAAAGTCCATGATATGTACAATGTGGAAAAAGATTAATAAAGAAGCTCATAGTTCCCCTTTCTCTCAAAGTTTCATAAATACTTCTATAAACCATGCTAGAATGACAATGTTTATGTATGAGCATGGAGATGGTCATACCATTCAAGATCTTGAAATTCAGAATCGCATAACGTCATTAGCTTTGCAGCCCATTCCTATTATATGTACAAAAACTTAAGAGCTAAATAATGACATGTAATGTGTTTCCGAATTAATGAATGAATAAATATAAGTAAAATATATCTAAGGCTTTTTATGTTTTATAAAAATAACAGTTTGGTTATTATTATTTTTTTTTGCAACACTTACGCCTTTTATGTTTATTTCAGTTTCGTTTAGATCATGTAAGTTTCTATTTTTTTCGATTTAGTTTTTTAAATTACCTTATATTTGCATTTTTAGTCATTTGTCTCACTTTCAACAACATTTAGTGCAATTAAAAATATTTGATCATTAGAAACTCTATCAAATGTTTCAACAATATATCCCTCATCTTAATCCTTAAGAAAACAATCATCAAACCTTATACAAAGTCTACATAATTTCTTGATTTTTTACAATCATTTACACACACGTGTAGCCTCTAAATCTTAGTACTAAATGTCTATCCACATAATTAATATCATTAACTTTATTCACTTTGAACAATGAATTTACTGCATTGTTTGAATTAGATTTTAATTAATAGTAATTTTAGAAAGGTTTAAATATGTTTTTGGTCCTTGTAAATATAACAGTTTTTATTTTTAGTCCCTGCAAAATTTTTTGTTTGGATTTCATCCCTGTAATATCAGAAAAATTTATTTTTGGTCCTTATCGTCAAGTGGACGTTACAAAAAAACGTTAATTGACAAAGGTAAACGTGGACCAAACGTTTAAATATGTTTTTGGTCCCTGTAAATATAACAGTTTTCAGTTTTAGTCCTTGAAATATATTTGTTTGGATTTCATCCATACAATATCCAAAAACTGTATGTTTGGTTCTTAACGTCAAATGAACGTTACAAAAACGTGAGCCGACAAATATAGGAAAATGTGGACCAATCAAAGCACTCCAATGGGAATATTAATTTAAATATTAGAATAATTTGTATACTTATTTTTATTTGTTATTTAATATTGTTTCGATTAAATTTGTTTAGAATAATTATTTAAATTTGTATTTCCATTGGAGTTTGTATACTTATTTTATTAGAAATAAGTATACAAATTATTTTTATTTGTTATTTAAATGTTGTTTCGGATAAATTTGTTTAGAATAATTATTTTCTCATTAGAGTTTGTATACTTATTTTATTAGAAATTAAGTATACAAATTATTTTTATTTGTTATTTAAATATTGTTTCGATTAAATTTGTTTAGAATAATTATTTAAATTTGTATTCCAAGTTTTTCTCTATTTGTCGGCTCACGTTTTTGTAATGTCCATTTGACGTTAAGGACCAAAAATAAAGTTTTTGGATATTGCAGGGATGAAATCTAATCAAATATTTTTCAGGGACTAAAATTGAAAACTTTTATATTTACAGACACCAAAAACATATTTAAACGTTTGGTCTACGTTTCTCTTTGTCAATTAACGTTTTTTGTAACGTCCACTTGATGTTAAGGACCAAAAATAAATTTTTCTGATATTAGAGGGATGAAATCCAAACAAAACTTTTTACAGGGCCTAAAACTAAAAATTGTTATATTTATAGGGACCAAAACCATAATTAAACCTTTTGGAAAATAGTCAAAGTTAATGAACTACTCGAATGATTTAATTTTACTTTAATAACAGTGGTGCAAACAAAAGATAACTTAAAGATTAAACGCAAACTGTAATGCATCTAGTGAGGAACATCATGAAATGGAGCACTTATTGTGCGTTAAAAACACACTTAGCAAGTGTATTCTATCACAGAAGTAGTATAAAAGATAAAGATTATCATATCTACATGGATTAATTAATCTGTACCAAATTAATTAAGATTATTTGTTATTTAAATTAATAATAAGGGTCGAGTTGTTACGGTAACAAAATAAGCAAATAGAAAATAATTAAATAATAATAATAAAAACACAAGTTGTAAATCAACTGAGAGAAGTCTAGAGTCATAGTTTAACTCGTAACTTTGATTATTCCCAATTCTACTTCTATTCGAATTTCTTTCTTCTGAATCAATTACCAATCCATTTACTAAAAGTATTAATTCGTTTTGTCATTCATGATTAATATTATTTTTCTTAAATTTCCCCTTGTTTGGTTATGCAAAATTTAAATTCAAGAAAAACATAGAAGTTTAAATTCAAGAAAAACATAGAGCATAAAAAGATTGAATGATTGGAAGACTAAAATTAAGTTTGGTTATGAAATAATTTATAGTCACAGTTATCATCTAGGCCCACCAATTAATTGTAGTACGATCGCTAACAACTAATTGATAAAAATATGTAAAAGGTGATCAATCCTATGATTAGAGCCATAGGAAAGTTTAATTGAAAACTTGAATAGATAACTAAGAGATAATAAAAGTATTTCAATTACAGGTTCCACCAACAACTATAAAAAGATTAAAGAGAAAAATTCACGAAGAGATATACTCCAACCTCAAGCAATAAGAAGATTCTTTCGATCAAAATATGCCGCTCCCACTATTCTTGTTTGTGCCGTGTTATTATGTTCTAATTGGCAAGCATTGAAAAATTGAGCAGTCTGCTCTTTTAATTCAATAGGCTCAAATTTTTTTCTAGAATTACATCCTCAATATGGCGGTTAAAGCCACTCATATTATGGTACTTTCACCACTCAAAAATCGAAAGGACTACAACACAAAAACTGCTTTAAAAAGATAGTGGTAGTAGAACCACTCAAAAATCAAACGGACTACGACACACAAACCGCTCTAAAAGGACAGTGGTATTAGGACCACTAAAAAATGAAGGGACTACGACTCACAAACTACTCTAATAAGACAATAGTATCAGGACCACTTAAAAATCGAATGGACTATGGCACAAAAACCAATTTAAACGGACACTGGTATTAAGACCACTAAAAAGTCAAAGGGCAGAAAGAATGGAAGAAATGGCTTGGAAATGCATCGAGCATAAGAGGGAGAAAAGAGAAAGTTGGGAATTGTATCCAACTTTGGTGTGTTTTTCACAAGAATTTGACACTATTTATATAGCGATGGAAGTAAACCAACATATGTTAACTATGCAATATGAAACTTTCGTATTTATATAGAGTTGAAAATATGAGAACTTTCTATTGGAACCAAGTTGATTTTATACTTTGACTTTGATGATAACGAAAGTATTTTATGAGAAAAATATATTTGACTTCAAAGAGTATGAAAGAAGATATGGTCAAGATTTGAAGAAGATTTGATCAAGATTTATCTACAACAAAATATGAACATAATCAATTCTAAGAATATACAAACGCAATATGAACAAAATACGAACATAATCAATCTAAAGAATTTACAATCTCAATCTAACCAAAATAGGAGTAGAATTAATCTAAAGAATTTACAAACCCAATCTGAACAAAATACAATTTAGAATTAAATAAAGACTAAATTGAAGCCCAAATTTTAACTATAAATAGATACTCAAGGCTAAAGAAGAAAATCATCAAAAAGTAGAAAAGAGTGGTCTTAGAGTTCAAAGAGAGAAATACTTTTTCAAATGAGAAATATTCTCTAAGTGTTTTTTCTTAGAGTGTGAGCGTTATTATTATTATTATCGGCTTTGTTAGAAGCAAATACTTAAAGTTCCAATCTTTTGTATCCAACCCGATAATAGTTTAGTTCCTTCTTCAATCTGGGCTTATCAGGTTGTTAGGAGAAAACTTGGCTTGTATGGTCAAGGTGGTTAGTTCCTCAAGTCTATGTTTGTCAGGCTGTTTGGGAAGACTAGCTTGGAGGGTCAAGTGTTTTGTAATTCAAGGTATTTGAATTAGTGGATTAATACCTTCTGAATAAGGGGACTGGATGTAGCCAAGTTAGTGGTGAACCAGGATAAATCTATTTGTCAAATTATTTATGCTTTCATTGGTTGTTGTCTCTGAATCCGATTGCTTCTACTCCAAGTAAGTCAACAAAACTAAATTAGTTTTTTTATTTATTTATAAATTATCAAAAAGTTATCAACTTTGGCAAACACAATTTAACCGCCCCCTTCTTGTGTTTGCACCTTCAATTGGCATCAGAGCTCGGCATCAAGGCTGAGCACTTTACAATGTTTGAGAAAAAATCCAAAGGTTCCATATGTATGGATTTTGTGAAGAAGTTGCTAGGGGAAACATCAACAGATCACCTCTGTTTGATTGAGAACGTTTCGAGTACTGGAAGAACAGGTTGAGAAAATTCTATATTTCACAAGATCCTGAACTTTGGGACTTAGTGGAAGATGGTTAAATATTTCAATACTGATGGTATTGAAATTCCAATAAAGGAGATAAACGATGATCAGAAGAAGATGTACAAGATGCATCATAAGTCCAGAACATTCATGATAAATGCAATCACTTTCAAGGAGTTTGACAAGTGCACCAACAAGGAGACAACAAAGAGTATTTATATAGTTTGATTATGACCCATGAAGGAAGAAAGCATGTTCAAGAAGCAAAGGCAAATCTCCTAGTCAAAAAGTATGATATGCTCAAGATGGAAGAAGATAAATACATTGAAATGATGTTTTCCAGATTCCAGATCCTGGTCTCAAGACTAAAGGTACTTTAGAAGAGTTATACTACTGCTGATCATGTGAAGAAAATCCTTAGGAGTATGGCAAGCAAGTGGAGACTTAAGCTAGAAGAATTAATCAGCTCTCTTAGATCACATGAAATTGAGCTTGAAGAAGATGAGCCCAAGAAGAAGAACAAGACTCTGGCCTTTAAATCCAAGCAGAAGAAGGTTCTAAAGGCAACATCAAAATCAGAGGATAGTGATTCAGATGATCAGAATCTAAACTAAGAGGAAGAGGAGATTGCCGTCATATCCAGAAGAATTCAAAGGATGTGGCACAACAAGAGGAAATCTTTCCCTCAGAAAGATTCCAAGCAATCCAAGAGATGAAGGAATGAAAATTTAGACAAGAAAAGCACTATGTACTATGGATGCAATGAACTTGGACATATCAAGCCAGACTGTTCTAATAGGGAAACACCATAGAAAAGATTCTAGATCCAAGAAGAATAGTCTGATGACTACATGGGATGATTATGATGAATCCTCTAACGATGAACAAACAGATTTGGCTCTGATGGCTCATACCAACTCCGCCTCTGGATTCAACTCAGATTTTTACTCTGAAGTGAATCAACAGATGAAGAAAATGAGGTATTTTCTGACTTTACTCGATCTGATTAACCACTGCTATAAATGATTTTTTAAATTAGAATAACAAATCATCTTTAAAAAATAAAAACACTTAGAAAAGAAAATGCAAACCTAACTGAAAAAGTTATTGTGTTAAAGAATCAAAGTGTTGAATTTAAAACAGCAAATGCAACTCTGAAAACTGATATTGCAGAACTTAAGGCTGAAAATCTAACTCTGAAAAGTTATCATAGTTCAACATTAATTGAAAATACCACATGTAACTCTGATAAGCATGAAGAAGTATTTCAATATTTTCTTGCTAAAGGTATGGAAAGAAGCAAATATGCTTCTATGATTTATGGAGTTAGTAGAAATGGTAAAAGAGATATAGGATTTGAAGAAGCTATAACTAAACCTAAACCTACTACCTCTGATATATTGTGTACTGTTTGCTCTAAGAAAGGTCACTCCAAATTATCTTGTCCCCTGTTAAAAACAATGAAAGACTAGAAACCTTCCAAGACTAACAAACCATGACCTAACCAAATTTGGGTACCTAAGAACAAAATTGTCTATGTTCCAGATGTCCTCAGCAATCAAGTTAAACAACCAATCATGGTACCTGGACAATGGATGCTCGCGACATATGACGGGAGAAAAGTCTATGTTCCAAGAAATAACATTGAGCAAAGGAGGCACAATGACTTTTGGAGGAAAGCAAAAAGGCCGTATCATTTGTCAAGGTACAGTTGGTAATGGTACTTCCCCTTCTATTAAAGATGTCTTGTTTGTTAAATGTCTTAAGCATAGACTAAGTTTATGTTTTAAATATGTTTATAGACTAAGTTTGAATCTTGAGGGTGGTAAGTTAGATATTAGTTCACTCACCACAAATTTCGAGGACGAAATTTCTTTAACGAGGGGAGAATTGTAACACCCTAAATTTTATAATAAACTATTTTAATAATGAAATATAATTTTAAATAATTAATTTGGTGTTAAAGTTATTTTAGAATACATGTGATAAATTTCGTGATTAGTTTGCGTTATATGGGTGCTTTAGATGATGTGTTACTATTATACATATTAGACTACATGAATAATCTAAATAACAAATATTATATTTTATATATTTTTCTAAATAGTATTTTAGTGTAATATTTTAAAGAATAAGATTTTAGAAGATTTTACGTGTATATACTTATACCAAATTTATGTAATATTTCTCTGTGCGTTTGACTGATATTAAGTATGCACGTAGTTATATTTCAATTATCTATAACTATTTTCTATTTTTAGTTATTTATTTTATAAATAATTATCTCGGAATAGTAGTGATATATTGTGTTTGATTTCCTTCATTTTTATATACTTGTTATGACATAGTGATTTTATATATATTTATTATGATATAATAATTAATATAGAGTGTTGATGTTATATTTATTTATTTTATAATTTTGACTATTCTCTAATGATGGTAGTATTTTAATGTGAATATTTTATAAGGTGTGATTCCAATTTGTGATTCCAATTGTGGTCTTAATTGAGTATCATAGGCCAACGAGGGGAGAAAATAAATATTGAGAATTTGTGAAGTGGAGATTATTTTGTCATCATATAGGTAGGGCCTGACAAGCCTAGCGATTTCGGGGAAGTACAACTGAATTGAGCCTGATCGTGGCGGTCTGCTGTTGAGCCTTAAGGCAAGATTGTTAGACCTTGGAGGTATTCGGGTGGGGAATTCCTAGGTGACTTGGAGGTAGCACTCCAAATGTCGGGAGCTACCATGCAACACACGTTTACCTCGACTGTCGCGTATATGTGTCTCGGGTTGAGTTGAGGGGATCTATGAGGACATGGCCAATTTGAATTGTCCGTCCACCGGAATGGTGGCATAGTATCATGGCCTCCTAACCAAGTACTTCAGAGTTAGAATGGTACCACATTGTGAAGTAGAGTCTAAGCTCATGCATAGCATTGCATTTTCTTGTGATTGTTTTGTTGTGATTAATATGTGTCGTGTGCAATAATACTAATTTCTGCGATGATTTGATGTTATAGTGAAATGTATTGACCTTCCTTGAGTAGTTTTGACTATATAATGTGATGTTTTTCTTTGAAGAATGTTTGTCTAATGATACGGTTTATTTATGATTAATTGCGTGTTCTCCTTATTTATATTATACTATTAACATGATTTCAAAACTCACCTCCTTCGTTGTTTGTGTTTGACTGGCTTGGCCCTGCGTTTGCGAAATCGCAGTTGTTACAGGTTAATGAATCTTGAAGTTCAAGTTGGGAGGAACCCCGCTCTGATAGGTGATACCGGGAATAAGGGTTGTAAATTGTATTTTACTTATTTAATTTGAAACGACTTTTTGTATGAAAACCATATAAGTACTAGTAAGTTTTTAGAATTGAAAAGTAATTATACTTAAATCAAATTTTATGGAGATTGCACTATTTTATAGGAGGAAAAAGTTTAAAGTGTTCCTTTTGATTTTTGAGAAACGTGATATTTTAAATTAATTATCAAAGTTTTTATTCCCTTAAAAACGTATTTGCTTTACCTTCTGCGAATTAAAGTTAAAATTTCTATTATAAATTATTATATATTATTTTGGGGTTTAGGGTGTCATAGAGTTCATAATATCATAATCAATAAATCAGTCATTTCAAACAAATATCTCAACATGCTCACATTTCAATATTCATACCAGCCCCCTCTAAATCAACATAACAAAACTCTTTTTGATTTTCTTAAAAAGAACACATAGTAAAATTTGGTGTAAATTTGCAGCTATTTTAAACATTAAATAAAATCACTAGTATAGAATTATTGTTATTTTATAAATCAACAAAAATTCAACTCAATTTAATTTCTTTAAAATAATCAAGAGTAATTCAAACAAAGTTCTTTTCATCTTACAAAATAAGTAAACTTTAACTCCTTCAAAATGTCATTTTTTAAAATTTCTAAGTCCTACCAACCTCTAATATTCAAGACTTACTATTGCTAATAATATGAATTTCATACTATTTAAAATCATGACGAACATTCTAAATTGTTTTTAAAACCAATATCAAAACTCTACTCATCTAGATACAACCATCAACACTTTCAAGTGATTTAAAGTTAACATTCACAATTTAAAAATCGATTTTTTTTCTTCAGACAAGCCAACATAAAATCAAAATAAGAATTTTTTTGTCAAAATTAAAATTTTAAACATAAGAGATATATTTCTTATCTAATTCAAAGTTTAGAACAAAACATCTTTTTTTCTTTAAATTTTATTTCGACAAAGATAATAATAATTTGTACCTAGTAAAAGTCGATACTTGAAGTTTTAAACATATAGTTCATACGGAAATCAATGTTTCAATCAATTAGTTATTAGATCAAACACTTTGAATAGATTCATATCAAGACTAAATATTTTAAATTGATTAAGGGTGAAAATGGAACTTTAAAACAACTAACTGGTGTGGTATGGCATTTGATAACTAAGATTACGTGAATGAGATTAATAGCTTGAAAGATACAGCTGGTCAATCAAAATTATTATTTTCATAGTTCGGGAGGCAAGCAATAAGCAACAAGTAACTAACATAATATTGTCAACAATTGAAATTAACTCAAATCTTAACAAGTAATTTCATGGTTTATTTACTCACTTAGGTAGGAATTTAGAATCCATAACACAATCAGAGTAAACAAATAATAAACAGTTAATTAGTAATCTCAAAAATATGTATAATAATAGAAAAGCATATAACATTTAACACAATAATATAACGGGGAACCAAAAAAAACATGTTAGTGAAAATAATTATTACTCAAGAAAAACACAAGCGGCACAACTAACATTTGACTAACACTAAACCGACACTTGACCCACTCGGCCTGATTGGACAAACCTGCTCTGATACCACTAATGTGACACCCTAAACCCCAAAATAATATATATTAATTTATAATAGAATTTTTAACTTTAATTCGCATAAGGTAAAGCAAATACGTTTTTAAGGGAATAAAAACTTTGCTAATTAATTTAAAACATCACGTTTCTCAAAAATCAAAAGGAACACTTTAAACCTTTTCCTCCTATAAAATAGTGCAATCTCCATAAAATTTGATTTAAGTATAATTACTTTTCAATTCTAAAAACTTACTAGTACTTATATGGTTTTCATACAAAAAGTCGTTTCAAATTAAATAAGTAAAATACAATTTACAACCCTTATTCCCGGTATCACCTATCAGAGCGGGGTTCCTCCCAACTTGAACTTCAAGATTCATTAACCTGTAACAACTGCGATTTCGCAAACGCAGGGCCAAGCCAGTCAAACACAAACAACGAAGGAGGTGAGTTTTGAAATCATGTTAATAGTATAATATAAATAAGGAGAACACGCAATTAATCATAAATAAACCGTATCATTAGACAAACATTCTTCAAAGAAAAACATCACATTATATAGTCAAAACTACTCAAGGAAGGTCAATACATTTCACTATAACATCAAATCATCGCAGAAATTAGTATTATTGCACACGACACATATTAATCACAACAAAACAATCACAAGAAAATGCAATGCTATGCATGAGCTTAGACTCTACTTCACAATGTGGTACCATTCTAACTCTGAAGTACTTGGTTAGGAGGCCATGATACTATGCCACCATTCCGGTGGACAGACAATTCAAATTGGCCCTGTCCTCATAGATCCCCTCAACTCAACCCGAGACACATATACGCGACAGTCGAGGTAAACGTGTGTTGCATGGTAGCTCCCGACATTTGGAGTGCTACCTCCAAGTCACCTAGGAATTCCCCACCCGAATACCTCCAAGGTCTAACAATCTTGCCTTAAGGCTCAACAGTAGACCGCCACGATCAGGCTCAATTCAGTTGTACTTGTAACACCCCAAATTTTATAATAAACTATTTTAATAATGAACTATGATTTTAAATAATTAATTGGTGTTAAAATTATTTTAGAATATATGTGATAAAATTTCGTGATTCATTTTCGTTATATGGGTGCTTTAGATGACGTGCTACTATTATACATATTAGATTACACGAGTAATCTAAATAACAAATATTATACTTTATATATTTTTCTAAATAGTATTTTAGTACAATATTAAAAAAAAAAAAATTTAGAAGATTTTACGTGTATATGTACGTTGTAATTAATGTGATATTTCCTTGTATGTTTGACTAATGTTAAATGTGCACATATTTATATTTTAATTAATTTTAAGTATCTCCTATTTTAGTTATTTATTTTATAAACAATTATCTTGGGATAGTAATAATATTGTGTTTGATTTCCTTTATTTTTATATACTTGTTGTGGCATTGTGATTTTATATATATTTATTATGATTTAGTAATTAATATAAAGTAGTAATGTTATATTTATTTATTTTGTGATTTTGACTATTCTCTAATGACGGTAGTATTTTAATATGAGTATTTTGAAAAATAAGTATAATTATAGTGACTATTTTGAATATGAGAGTTTCAATTGTTAGTAATATGTATTTTTTTTAAAGGTTAATTATTTTAATTACTCTAATTTATCATATATTAGTTATGAAATATTAGTAATGTTTTGAAAATTAAATGATATTTGGAGGAGTATTAAAAATGAGAAAAATGAGATTAAGTAACTATTAATTTTGTTTTAGCAAAATAAAAATAATAATAGTAATAGTAATAAAACAAAAAAATAAATAAAGAGACCAATGGGTTTGACCCATGTGTGAACCCTAATTGTTAACAAAAAAAAATTGTGATAGACTTCCTCTTCTTCTTGAAAGAACGCAACACATCCATTCTTCCTCTTCTCTAAAATTCATTGCCACCAAATCCTTGCCTTTTGAATTGATCCCAACCTTTATCCCACACAAAATCGGCCACTGAATCCATTTTTGGCATCAGTTTTATCAATCGTTGCTTCGTTTCTTCAGAAACAGCTTCGTTTCTTTCCTTGGGCGAGCTGTTTTTGGCCGATTCCGATCACCAGGTTTGTCGTTTCAAAAAACTGACATCGTTTTTGGATTCCTCTCGTCGAAACCTATAAGAAGCACTACTCATTTGCATTTTTCGGTGAAGTTGACGTCGGACCCTTACGGCTCTCCGACGAGTCGGTGAGACCTTTTCTGCAGTTTTTCTCCTGTCGTTTGACTCTATTTTTGTTCCTAAAATTATTATTAATTATTTAACATTTATTTTCATGCTCTGCATAATTTATCAGTCACGTCTCAACGATTTTGTGAACACGCCATTTATTCGGATTCACTGGCTGTACGTTGAAGATATGCAGTCGCTGTTGATTTTTGTGTTTGAGAAAGCGTCTAAATAAGGTAAGGGGTGAGAGAGCGTTTGAATTCATGAGTATAATATATTTTGAGATGATTGGGAAAACCGTATTTCCCAACGATTCATCCGGGGCTTGCTACGTACGGCAATAGCCCTTTGAGTGATAAATTAATTAATGTGCAAATATGGGAATTGTGAGATTAAAATGTGGAATAGAAATATTTATAAGGTGTTGATTGATTTAATTCCATTGAATGTGTGTTATTTGATATTATTGTGATATTTGATTTATTTTTGTTAAATGTGTGATATTTGATATTATTGTGATATTGGATGTCGAATGAATTTGGTGCATATGTTGGATTAGATGAGTTTATGTGATGTGATAATAAAAGATGTGTGCATTGTGATAATTTTATGTGATGATGATGATGTATGAATAATAATCGTGATTTTATAAATTTGTGATGAGTTATGTAATGATGATGATATGTGATTTATAATACTAATGTTATGAATTTGTGAT
>JBBPBP010000002.1:36882841-36926037 GCA_037974735.1 Cicer chorassanicum
ATACCAAAAATAACTATAATAAAAAAATAGCACTTCATCAACAATTAAAAAATAACTACATTTTAATTTGAGTATAAATTTTACAAATCAAATATTTTACGTTTAACAAATCTTACTAATATTAAAGTTTAAAAAAATAATTATACTCAATTTTAAAAATAATATATTAATCTACATTCTAAAATAAAATATTAAGTCTAAAAATATTTTAAAACCATATAACAATAATAATTATATAATTACTAATCTATATTTAAAATGCATTACATACTTGATATCAAGTAGTGTTTGACTTGAAGCTTACAAACAAGTAACAACTATTCGCAATAACCACAATAGCACCACTGTCAAAATAAAAATTAAATAATATTCATTAAAAAAATAACTTCAAATCCAAAATAACATTAAAAAATAAAATATAAAATAAAAACTTACCGAAATTTAACAACTAAAAGAGAAATGCTGGATAAAAAATATTTGTAGAGAAAAGGTGGAGAGAAAATTTAGAGAGAAGGTATAAATGAAAAATGAGAGGAAGATTTATATTTATAGGAGAACAATGACACTTTGTAGCGGCCAAAGCAGTCACAAATGCCAACGGTAATGTGGACTTTTGTGGCGGCCTTTGCAGCCACAAAATATGTGTTTTCTTGTAGTGAGAGGGCATTGATTACACTAAGACATTTGCTCCAGTAGTCAGATTAGAAGCTATTCGTATCCTACTTTCTTTTGCAGCAAATAATAACATTACATTATTTCAAATGGATGTTTAAAGTGCTTTTCTAAATGGTTATATAAGTGAAGAAGTCTATGTTAAACAACCCCCTGGTTTTGCAAGTTCTGAATTTCCAAATCATGTTTTTAAACTTAGGAAATCTCTGTATGGTCTAAAAGAAGCACTTAGGGCATGGTATGATAGACTTAGTAACTTCTTGCTTAAAAATAATTTTGAAAGAGGACAAGTAGTTAATACACTTCTTAGAAAATCAATAGGAAATGACATTCTTATTATTCAAATTTATGTTGATGACATTATTTTTGGATCTACTAATGGCACTCTTTGCCAAGAATTTTCTAAATTGATGCAGCTTGAATTTCAAATGAGTATGATGGGAGAACTTAAGTTCTTCTTAGGGATACAAATTCAGCAAAGTCAAAAAGGTATATACATTCATCAAACTAAATATACAAAAGAACTTCTTAGAAAGTTTAAGATGAGTGATTGCAAACCTATGGCTACACCAATACACCCTACTTATTCACTTGAAAAAGATGATTCATGCGAAAAAGTTAACCAAAAAACCTTTAGAGGAATGATAAGGTCCCTACTTTACCTTACCGCTTCCAGACCTGACATCATGTTTAGTGTTGTTAAGAGAATCCTTAAATACCTAAAAGACACTACCAACCTTACCTTGTTCTACAAGAAATCTCCTAAGTACAAACTGAGTGGATACGTGATTCTGATTATGCTGGAGATAAACTTGAGAGAAAGAGCACTAATGGCAACTGCACCTTTCTAGGTGACAACTTAATATCTTGGTCAAGTAAGAGACAAAACACCATTGCAATGTAAACAACAGAGGTTGAGTACATTTCAGCATCTGACTGCACTTCTCAACTACTTTGAATGAAGCATCAACTTGAAGACTACAAAATCCTAGAATCCAACATTCCCATCTATTGTGATAACACTTCTGCCATTTGTCTAACCAAAAAACCCTATCTTACATTCTAGAGCTAAACACATAGAGATCAAACACCACTTCATTAAGGACTTTGTTCAAAAAGGGGTTTTAAACATTCAGTTTGTAGACACTGAACACCAATGGACTGACATATTCACCAAACCACTACCTGAAGATAGATTTGACTTCATAAAAGAAAACTTAAACCTTACCTTCATAACTGATTGATGTTGTGATAACTTTAAATTAGTTTAGTTTTACATTAATTTTTATATTTTCTAGTAATATGTTATATTCATGTAATTCAAAAAAAATAAAAAAAAAAGGTATCACTTTCAAGTCTTTTTGTCTGATGACAAAAGGGGGAGAAATATATTTGATAAAGTGGAGAGAAAATGATACTTAGACTTAGGGTGAGCCCTAAGTTAGGAGGAGTCAAAGAAATACAAAGAAAAGTTGTTATCAAAAATACAAGTTGTGTCATCATAAAAAATGGGGAGATTGTTGGAACCAAGTTGATTTTATACTTAGAGTTTTGATGATAAAAAAGTATTTTATGAAATAAATATATTTGACTTCAAAGAGTTTGAAAGAAGATACGGTCAAGATTTGAAGAAGATTTGATCAAGATTTATCTACAACAAAATATGTGTAAAAATACGTTTTTGATTATACACAAAGACCAATGGTGACACAGCAACAAAAAGAAGAATCCCTCAAACATCCCTTGATGAAATAAATAGATTTAATAAAGGTAAAATAATTCAAGTCATAATTCAAATACATGAGAACCTAAATTACTTTGAATATGCATTAACACTATTTTTGTAAGTCCCCAATAATATTTTCAAAATGATAAAATCTTTATTTTTGACTAAAAATCATGTTGTAATCGAATACAACTAATGTGTATTCGAATACAGATAAAAATGGCTAAGTCAGAGAGTTGGCCATCTCATCTGTATTCGACTACACAGTGAAATTTGAAAAATTTTCAACGTTACAACAAGTTGTATTCGAATACAGAAATCTTGTATTCGAATACAGATAAGAAAAATGGCTAAGTCAGAGAGTTGGCCATCTCATCTGTATTCGACTACACAGTGGAAGTTTTGAATGATTTTTGAACGTTGCAGTAGTCGTATTCGAATACAGAAATCTTGTATTCGAATACAGATAAGAAAAATGGCTAAGTCAGAGAGTTGGCCATCTCATCTGTATTCGACTACACAGTAATATGTTTGAAAATTTTTAACGTTGCAACAAGCTGTATTCGAATACAGATATATGGTAGTCGAATACAACAGTAACCGATGCAATTTTTCAGCTTTGAATTCAATTTAAAACATTGCAATTCATTCTCAAACCTCTTGGATCATCAGCCACGAATTTAAAGAGTTGTTTGAGGACTATAAATAGGTCATAACTTCATTTTCAAATTACCAATTCAATTTTACAATTTCAAAGACTTTGAACAAAATTTTCTAAATTCTTCTAAGTCTTTTTCAGAAATTCAAGTACTTGCATATCATTGTCATATCCTTAAGGTTCTCAAAAGTACTTGAATAGATCTTGAATTATTCTACCTTCATTCTATTCCTATATTCTTATCAATAACAACAAAGTGTTTGTAAAAGAAAGTTGTACTTTCTTTGAAGTGCTGTACTTAAGATAGTAGTGTTCTATCTTTGGAAATTTGTTAGAAGATTGTAGCCAAGGTCCCAGGGTGAGGACTTGTACATATTCTGACAGATAGTGAAGAAAATCTCTTGTGGTGTGCAAGAGGACTGGACGTACCCTTGGTGATTAGGGGAACCAGGATAAATCTTTTGGTGTTCTTTACATTACTGCCATTTACATTATTGTTCACTATCCATAAGCGCAAAAATCAATCACGATAATTTTAAAAACAATCAAAATAACCAAACACCTAATTCACCCCCCCCCCCTCTTAGGTGCACATCTTATCTTACAATATGAACAAAACCAATCTGAAGAGTTTACAAACGCAATCTGAACAAAACACGAACATAATCAATCTAAAGAATTTACAATCTCAATCTAAACAAAATAGGAACAAAATCAATATAAAGAATTTACAAACCCAATCTGAACAAAATACAATTTAGAGTTAAACAAAGACTAAATTAAAGCTTAAATTTTAACTATAAATAGATACTAAAGGTTGAAGAAGAAAATCATTGAAAAGCAGAAAATAGTAGTTTAGTTTCTTCTTCAATCTGGGGTTGTCAGGTTGTTAGGAGAAAGCTTGGCTTGTAGGGTCAATGTGGTTAGTTCCTCAAATGTCTGGGGTTGTCAAGCTATTTGGGAAGACTAGCTTGGAGGGTCAAGTGCTTTGTAATTCAAGGTATTTGAATTAGTGGATTAAAGTCTTCTGAATGAAGAGACTGGATGTAGCCATGTTAGTGGTGAACTAGGATAAATCTATGTGTCAAATTATTTATGCTTTCATTGTTTGCTGCCTTTAAATCCGATTGCTTCTACTCCAAGTAAGTCACCAAAACTGAACTAGTTTTTATTTATTTATAAATTATCAAAAAGTTATCAATTTTGGTAGACACAATTAAACCCCCCCCCCCTTTCTCGTGTTTGCACCTTCACTTTCCAATGTGGGATTTCCATAATTGTTAAACTCACATACTAACATACTATCTATGTTCCAACAATCTCCCACTTGAATAAAAAAAATATTTTTGAAGTAGTGTCAAATGCTTCTATAAGATTATTCATTAGTAGAGGTGTCTTTCGACTTGAAACTTTGCATAATAAGTAAGATTCATATTCAACAAGAGTGACTCGTAGTTTTGAACTCTATCTCTGACATCAAACCCACACACAAACTTTTCATAGGGTGTATTCTCAAAAGTTCTTTCTTTAATGGTCCTGCACGTCAATCCGAGTATAGTGAACGCTCTAGCAATTTTGTCTCAAAATTCCATAGGAAGCGGCCCCAATTCCACATTCACATAGGTGAGTCTATCAAGAGTAATCCTTTAGCTAGGTGCTCCACTCCACATAGAGTATAGATCTAATTAAGAGTTTCGATTAGCTCATCCTTTCATCTCTACATGAATCATACTTGTTTGATTTATAATAGCATGTTCATCTCATATCACTTCACAACTTGGTACTACCCATTAAACCTAATTCTTGGGATCTCTAGTCTTTTAGGTTAAGTTATCATCATGAGTGACTCTATAGACAATAGTCCCATCCTTTTGGATGTATTTAGAACTTTCTCTTTAGCTAATCCTTTCTTATAAGGATCTGCTAAATTTTCATCAGAGCATACATGATCCATTATAATTGCTCCTTTAGAAAGTAACTCTCAAATTGTGTTGTTGTGCTTACGACGTATTTTTCGTCTCTTACCATTGTAATAACGATTCTCAATCTTTACAATAGCCGCGTTACTATCACAGTGGATCAACACAGTTGACATAGTTTTTTTTTTCCATAAAGGGATCTCGACTTGCAAGCATCTCAACCAGCTCGCTTCTTCACTAGCAATAGCTAGTGCTATCATTTCAGACTCCATAGTGGACTGAGCCAATGTCGTATGTTTCTTCGATTTCCAAGATACAACAGCACCAGTTATACTAAAAATATAGCCATTTGTTGCTTTGAAGTCATCTGATAAAGTGTTCCAATCAACATCACTATATCTTTCAAGGACAACAATGATTTCACAATATCTACAAGATTACACTCGCTTCTCTGAGGTCTTTCATATCAAAGTTGTTATATAACAATGATTTCACAATATTTACAACATAAATGTTTGAACCAAATATGAGTAAGTCATCTACATATAGCCATATGATAATGCAAATGCCATTTTCAGATTTGAAATAAATACATTTGTCACTTTCATTCACTTTAAACTCATTCGATATAATCAAGTTATCAAACTTTTCATGCCATTGCTTAGGAGCTTGTTTAGACCATACAAAGCTTTATCTAACTTATAGACTTTGTTTTCTTGTCTATGAATGACAAAATCTTCAGGTTGTTCCATATAGATTTGTTCTTCCAAGTCACCATTTAAAAAAAAACAGTTTTGTCATCCATTTGGTGTACCACTAAGTTATGATTAGCTGTAAGTGAAATGTGTACCCTAATGGATGTAATCCTAGTGACTGGTGAAAAAGTGTCGAAGAAATCTATATTTTCTCTTTGTATTATGTTCCTGTATCAATGTGAAACCTCTTAATCTTTCTACTAAATTGATTATCAATTTAAGTTACAAAGATCCTAAATATGTCAAGTGCTTCACATATATAAAAGTATATTCTGAACAATCATCAATAAAAGTGATTGAATAATGTTTTTCATTTCTTGTTAAAGTCCCATGAAGTTCACATATATCAGAATGTATTAAATCTAAAAACTCAGCTTCTCTAACTACTGATTTATTTGAACTATGTTATTTTAGTTTGATTACAAAAATCTCACTTTTCAAAATCATTTAAAGATAACTTTGGAATTAAAATGTTACTTAAGTTTGATATCGCACGTTTGTTCACATGACAGAGTCTAACATGTCAAATATTTAAATCACACAACATATAAGCAAAATGAGACAATTTATCTTAATTTCAACATTTAATTTAAACTTGCCGTTAGTGGCGTACCCTTTCCAACCAAAAATATTAATTTAGAAATAGTGTAAAAATTTGCCCCTATAAACTAAGTAAACCATGCCTTATTCAAAAGAAAACAAGAAACAAGATTATTTCTTATCTCTGGAGGCGGGTGATCCAACTCTCTAGAGAAAATTCTTTTGTTTTATGTTTGAGAATTTTTTTGAAATCCTTCCAAGCAGGGGCAGTTTGTCAATAATAACAACAATTTAAAATTGTTGATCTAAAGTCATATCTTTAGAGATGATCTCACGAGCTATCTTGTGAATTTCATGGGATTGAGCCTCCACGGATCTGTCATCGGTCACATGATACTTGAGATAGCAGCTCACAACAACTTTTTAGCCACGACTTCCTCGGTATCCTATTTCTTCTTCAGAGCATACCAAACATCTCTAGCATTATTGCTAGAACTGCAGTAATCATACATATCATCGGCAAATCCATTAAGAATATAATTCTTTCTTTATCCTCCCATTGGGTTAATTCTACCGTTTTCTTACCCTTTTTTTTTTGTTCAGCTGTTTCAATGACAACTAGAATGTCATCTTTTAGAACGTTGGCAACATTTTTAATAGTTAAGAAGAATACATAGCAGCAAGAAGTTGTTGTGCACAAATTTTGTGGCTCAAGAAACAACTATATGATTATGGACTTGATCTCGGATGCATTCCGTTACGATGCGACAACACTAGTGCAATCAATATTTCAAAGAATCCAATCATGCACTCTCGGACTAAACACATTGATATACGTCATCATTTTTTGCGCGATCATGTGCTTAAAGGAAATGTTGAAGTAACCTTTGTGGATACTCACAACCAATTAGCGAACATCTTCACAAAACCTCTTCCTAAAGACTCCTTTTACAAAATTCGAAGAGAACTTGGTATCTTAAGTGAAGATGATCTTTAAAATAAGGTACTTTGTCATTAATTTTCAAGATTTGAAATTTTTTCTCTTGATAGGATGATAGAATTGAGTTCTTAATGGTTCATTATTCTTGAATATGATTACTTGTTCTTCATTTGTGATTCTATGCATTATTTGGTATGCTCTGTATGAAAAATAAATTCTTGTTTCCAAAAATTTGAAGCTATAGCCGAATACAAAGTCTAGGTATTCAAATACACATTTTTTCAGATTTTATTGTATTCGAATACAATATCAGTGTAGTCGAATACAAATTCCCCAGACACATTTGTATTCGAATACATCACAGGTGTAGTCGAATACACCTTCGGGTTTCTCAGTCATATATAAGGCTGCTTCATTTTTTCATCGTTCATTCAACATAGGTATTCGAATACAACCACTCCCTCTCATTCGAATACAACCATCTCTTCCAAAATTTTCAACTTCTCTCAATTGCAACTATTTACCCAAGTCTTATTTATTACAAACACAATCAATTTCTATTTCTATTCTCCATCCAGAATCTTATTTCTCCAACAAAACCCTAAAAACCCATTTTTCCCAAATATGTCAAATCCTCTTTAATCATCATGCATGCACGCAAACGAGGACCCAGGACTAAACATGCATAAGTGGGACCATCAAAGAAAAGGACGAAGAGTGTCCATATCACTGATTTGACCCGGCTCCTACACTCACTAGAAGAGATTGAACTTTTTCGCACTATTTACTTAGACAAGCGGCTTATCATTCCCAAAATCGATACTTTAGACTATTTTTCTGCATTTAAATTTCTTGCTTTATTTAAGGCTCAACATGTTGAAGATTTTATTGGATACAAGGGTCCTATCTGTCCCGATTTAGTTAGGGTCTTTTACTGTAATCTGACTAGAGATGCAAAAATGCTAAAATCTCGCGTTAAGGGAAAAACTATTGAACTCGATTCAAAACTCATTGGGGAGATTTTGAATATTCCCTTCGAAGGTCAGAAAACTAGTCCCAACAACTTGTGTCAATGGTCTAGTGTTCCTAAATATGATGCTTATGTGGCTCTTTGTCGATTTGACAAACAAACTATGGAACAAAAGAGAATTCAAGCAGGCTCTAAATTTGCGAAGCAACGATATGGCGTTGGCAATCTTACTGTTGATTATCGTCTGCTCCATTATTTCTTAAGTTACATTTTGGTACCAAAGGCTGATAACTACTCTCAGATTTCAGAGTTTGAACTCCAGATCATGTACTACATGTTCGAAGGCCTTCCACTCAACAGGGCTTATTTCGTTAAATCAGTCATGTTTACATCCAAAGAAGCTGTTGGGTTGCCATATGCCAAGGAGGTCACTCGCATTCTCGAACACTTCGGGGTGGACTTCTCTGAGGAAGTTTTTTATACCATCACTAAGGACAATTTGCTAGATTTAAGTGTCCTTCCAAGCATGAAAATCGTTTGGCATGAACCGCTTTAGAAATACATACATATGAGTGACCTTGGTCAACCATCTGCTGCTGCTCCTGATGGCACTCCTGCACCTGATGCTGCCCCCGCAGATGATGATGACGAAGATACTGCGTCTGATGATGATCGTGTGTCTAATCGCATGGTTATGGCCAAACTTGACTCCCTCCAGACCTGTCTCACCGGATTAAACACCTCCGTCGATGCTCGTTTTCAGGCTATCGAATCCACCATCGCAACCAACCATAGCAGCATGATCCACGAGTTGTGTATCTTATCAGACAAAATTGATCATCTCCATCTCCCTCCTGGACGTCACTAATCCATATTTAGTTTCCTAGGCTTAGTTTGCATTTCGTTTCCTAGGCCCGTTTATTTCCTTTTGATGTTTTGATGTTTTCATTGAACTTTATGTTTCCTTTTGGTTTTTATTTGGATTTTGTGACATTATCTGTTGTTTGCTCGTTTATTATGTGACACTATTTGGCTTATTATGCGTCTATTCCGTTTCATTACTTGGCTTTTTCTATATATTATTGCTTGTCTTCTTCTTTTTGATCATGTCAAAAGGGGGAGAAAATATGGTACTTTGTTGTCTTTAAACATAAATGTAGGTCCTCAACAAACGTATTCATTTGATCATCCAACTCACTATCAACAAGGAAGTACATATAAATTATGGGGGAGTATTTCTAATATGATGCAATCTCTCCACAACAACAAAAGGTTTTGTCATAATCAAAAAGGGGGAGAATGTAAAATACATGTTTTTGATGATACAAAAGACCAACGGTGATGATGATCAAAACAACAAGCTCAAAAAGAAGAAGTCTACAAAAATCTTATTGATAAATTAATAATCTTCTCATAATAGATGTTTTATGTAAAGGTAAATGATACAACCCATAGCTCAAATACAATGAGAACCTCACATCTTTGCATATGCATAAAAAGTATTTTCAAAAGTCAAAATTACATTTACAAAGTGTTAAAATTAATATTTTTGACAAAATACAAAGGTGTATTCGAATACAACATAGGTGTATTCGAATACAGATGAAAATTGCAAAGTCAGTGGCAAAAACCTCTCATCTGTATTCGACTACAACCCGATGTAGTCGAATACAACCAGCAAGACAGTTGTAACAGCCCAATTTTTAACACCAAAAACACGTGTGTAATTTTTTTATAAAAATAAATGAATAAGTAAATACTTTTGGTTAATATCTTTATATCATTATACCCAATTTCGAATTTCAACTCGTTTAATATCATTATATCAGGAGTCCTTGCGAAACGACTCGGGTTATTACCCTTTTCTGCATTTATTTTAAATCGTATTTGATCCGTGTGCGACAGCAGAACAAATTGGCGCCGTTGCCGGGGACTCTCTGATAATAATATTAACCAATGTTAGAGTATTACTAACTATTCTAACCATTGTTTCTTTGTGCTTTATTGTTCTACAGGTCAGATAAGGTTGTGCTAGCTCGTAGGCACGTTGCTAGTCCAAAAAATCCGGTTTTCAGGCGATTGTGGCAGATTGCTCCGAATTTTCGCCAGAAAATCAGAAAAAAAAAAATCAAGGATTAGGACTCCCTTGTAAGAGACTTATTATGGGATTTGACGTTCAAATTCCCAAATTCCTTCATCTGGACCACTTTTTTAATTTTTTGACTTTTCGATATTTTCAAAAAAATCCAAAAAAATTTGCGTGACCTTTATTTGATTTTTAGAGATTTTTGGTGGTATTTTCATATTTTTTAGATTTTATTTGATAGTGTTTTTGATTTTTCATTTCAATTTTAGCAATAGGGGACATTGTTGGAATTTTCAGAATTGTGATTTTGCATTGTATTGTTATGATGATGCATGACTAGGGCTAGTTCTGTAAATCTGCACCCCCTTGACCCTGAAATAGATAGGACCTTCCATTTACGGCGTAGACTTAATAGAGCTGCTGCTAGTGCTAACGTGTTAGATAGAGAGTCAGATAGTGAAAGTGATAGTGAAAAAAGTGACATTTTGCTACATAATATGGCTGATATGAATAATAGAACTTTAAGACAACTTGTTGCACCTGATGTTACCTATAATGCATTGTGTATTGAATATCCTGAAGTTACTGTACCATTTGAACTTAAATCTGGTTTAATACACTTGCTTCTAAAGTTTAATGGTCTTGTAGGTGAGGATCCCCACAAACACTTGAAGGAGTTCCATGTGGTGTTTTCTACCATGAAACCTCAAGGAGTCACAGAAGATCATATCAAGCTGAGAGCCTTTCCATTCTCACTTCAAGATGCTGCTAAGGATTGGTTATACTACCTTCAGCCAGGTTCTGTTACAAGTTGGAATGAATTGTAGAAATTGTTTCTAGAAAAAATCTTCCCTGCCTCAAGAGCTGCTTCAATCAGAAAAGAAATATGTGGCATTAGACAGATTGACAGGGAATCACTACATGAGTATTGGGAGAGATTCAAGAAATTGGTGTCTAGCTGTCCTTACCACCTGATTTCTGAACAATTGCTCATCCAGTATTTTTATGAAGGCTTGCTACCTAAGGATAGAAGTATTTTGGATGCTGCTAGTGGGGGAGCACTTGTCAATAAGACCCCAGAAGCGGAAAAAGCTTTGATTGAGAACATGTCCATTAATTCCCAACAGTTTACAACTAGAAGCAATTCAGTCGTTTTGACAAAGGGAGTGAATGAGATTCAAGCTTCTTCCCATAAGAATCTAGAAAGCAGACTTGATGAGCTTACATCTTTAGTGAAGAAATTGGCAGTAGGTAAAGCCCAAGCAGTGGTATGTGGTATTTGCACTTGTCTAGAACATCCTACAGATTCATGTCCTACTTTGCAAGACGATCCTGTTGCTGATGCTCCTCAAGCATATGCAGCAAACATATTCAACCCTCAAGCCAACTATGATTTGTCGTCTAACAGGTACAATCCCGGTTGGAGAAACCATCCCAATTTGAGATGGGGGAATTCATCTGCACAACAACAACCTAGGCAACAAAACAGTTCACATCAGCAGCAAAGCAATACACCTTCATTAGAGGACCTTGTCAAGCAAATGGCTGTCCAAAATCTTCAATTCCAACAAAGAACAGATTCCACAATACAAAATTTGGAGACAAAGATTGGCCAACTGGCCACTTCAATAAATCAGATGCAGACTCAGGGATCAAACCAAATATCTGCCCAATCAGTAGTAAATCCAAATGCCCCTAATGTCAGTGCAATTACATTGAGGTATGGGAAAGCTGTTGAAACACCCAAGGTACCTGAAACTGTTGTGAAAAATAACAGGGTTGCTGAAGAAATTTTGATACCTGAAACTGTTGATGTTGAGCAAAATATACCACTTCCTTTTCCTCAAAGGGCAGTGAAGACTAAGAAAATGGACGAGGCAGATAGGGACATGGAGATCTTGGATACATTTAGGAAGGTGGAAGTGAACATTCCCCTCCTTGAAGCAATTAAACAGATTCCGAGATATGCCAAATTTCTAAAAGAGTTGTGCACATACAATAGAAGGTTAAAAGGTAATGAAAGAGTGAACATAGGGCGTAATGTTTCAGCCCTCATTCAGCCCATGCCCCAGAAATGCAAAGATCCATGAACTTTTTCCATTCCATGTACCATAGGCAGTAGTCAATTTGAAAATGCCATGTTGGATTTAGGAGCTTCTATTAATGTTATGCCTACATCTATTTTTAACTCTCTTGCTCTTGGACCTTTACAGAGTACAGGTGTTACCATTCAACTGGCGAACAGAAGCAATGCTCGTCATGCTAGACTTGTGGAGGATGTACTTGTTCGAGTAAATGAATTAATATTTCCTGCAGATTTTTACATTCTGGACATGGAGGGAGAGAATAATTCCAACAGGGCGCTTATCATCTTAGGCAGACCATTTTTGAAAACTGCTCGATCAAAAATTGATGTACATGCTGGAACTCTATCCATGGAATTTGGTGATAGCATTGTAAAATTTAACATCTTTGATGCTATGAAACACCCCATGGAAGAGCATTCTATTTTTCAAATTGAATTACTTGCTGATTTGGTTGATGACACTTACCCTGATATGTTTACTGCTGATTTTCCTTCACTGTCTGATTTTGATGATACTTATATTTGTGAATTTTGCATAGATAATCAGTTGTACTTTGTGTGTGCTGAGATTGAAGCTGCTTTACAAGTTGATCATTATGCTGATGTTGATACTTCTACTAACATAATTGATTTTGCAGACTTAGCTTTAGCCACTGGTATCATACCCTCCATTGAGCAGCCACCGACTATAGAGCTTAAACCACTTCCTGAAAATTTGAAATATGCATATTTAGATGGATGAGGCAAATTACCTGTGATTATTTCATCCAAACTTGAAGATGAACATGAAGAGAATTTGTTGCAGATTTTGAGAAAACATAGGAAGGCAATTGGATGGACCTTGGCTGATATTCCTGGCATTAATTAGCCCATCCATGTGCATGCATAGGATACTATTAGAGGATGGAGCAAAATCAGTGAGGCAGCCCCAAAGGCGACTTAACCCATTAATTCTGGATGTTGTGAAAAAGGAAGTGACCAAGCTCTTGCAAGCAGGCATTATATACCCCATCTCTGATAGTCAATGGGTGAGTCCGGTGCAGGTAGTCCCTAAGAAAATTGGACTCACAGTGGTTAAAAATGAAAATAATGAACTTATCCCCACACGAGTGCAGAACAGCTGGAGGGTATGCATCAATTACAGGAGACTAAACCAGGCAACCAGAAAGGATCATTTTCCTTTACCATTCATTGATCAGATGCTTGAACGGTTGGCTGGTAAGTCACATTATTGTTTTCTTGATGGTTTTTCTGGTTATTTTTAGATCCATATTGCACCGGAGGACCAAGAAGAGATCACATTCACTTGCCCTTTCGGCACATTTGCCTATAGGAGGATGCCCTTTGGCCTATGCAATGCTCCTGGAACTTTCCAACGCTGCATGATTAGTATTTTTGCTGATTTGATAGAAAGTTGTATAGAAGTTTTCATGGATGATTTTACTATGTATGGTTCCTCATTTGATGTATGCTTGAACAATTTAGATAAAGTTTTGCATAGATGTATTGAAACTAACCTTGTGCTGAATTATGAAAAATGTCATTTTATGATTGAACAGGGCATAGTTTTGGGACATGTGATCTCTAAGAACGGGATGGAAGTCGATCCTGCCAAGATTGATGTGATTTCTAATTTGCCTTACCCATCTTGCATCCACAAAATTCGTTCTTTTCTTGGCCATGCAGGTTTTTACAGGCGCTTTATCAAGGATTTCAGCAAGATAGCTCTTCCGCTGTCAAATTTTCTGCAAAAAGATGTTAGTTTTACCTTTGATGACAAATGCAAGAAGGCTTTTGATTGCTTGAAGGCAGCACTGACATCTACTCCCATCATTCAGCCACCCAATTGGACCCTCCCTTTTGAAATTATGTGTGATGCATCTAACTATGCAGTGGGAGCAATCCTTGCACAAAGAGTTGGCAGGGCTGCCAATGTTATTTATTATGCTTCTAGGATTTTAGATTATGCACAGGCTAATTACATTACCACTGAAAAGGAACTCTTGGCTATTGTTTTTGCTCTTGATAAGTTTAGATCATATTTGCTAGGTTCGAAGGTAGTTGTTTTTACTGACCATGCAGCTTTGAAGTTCTTGCTGAAGAAACTAGAAGCAAAACCGAGATTGATCCGGTGGATGTTGTTACTCCAAGAATTGGATTTAGAGATTAAAGATAAGAGTGGAGTTGAAAATCTGGTCGCAGACCATTTGAGCAGAATAGAACTGGATGAGGACCCCATCCCCATTCAAGATGACTTCCCTGATGAGCAACTGCTACAGTTGCGTGAGGTAATTCCTTGGTTTGCTGATTTAGTTAATTATCTAGTTGCTGGAGTCATTCTCGCAGATGCATCCAGAACACAAATACACAAACTTAAAAGTGATGCCAAATACTATGTGTGGGATGATCCATATCTGTGGAAATTCTGTAGTGACCAGGTGATTAGGCGATGTGTTCCCCACCATGAGGCTCAATCCATTCTTCATTTCTGTCATGCCTCTCAAGCTGGGGGACATTTTGGTCCTCAACGGACAGCCAGAAAAGTATTAGACTCAGGTTTCTTTTGGCCCACTTTGTTTAAAGATGCTTTTGAGACTTACAAAACTTGTGAACAGTGTCAAATAGCAGGAACGTCAATCACTCGTAGAAGTGAGATGCCTCAACAACCTATTCTTTTCTGTGAAGTATTTGATGTGTGGGGCATTGACTTTATGGGCCCTTTTCCTGTATCTTTTGGTTTTGTCTACATTTTACATGCTGTTGATTATGTTTCGAAGTGGGTGGAAGCAATACCCACTAGGACTAATGATTCTAAAGTTGTTGCAGGTTTTATCAGATCAAATATTTTTTGCAGGTTTGGAATTCCTCGGGCCATCATAAGTGATCAAGGCACTCATTTTTGCAACTGCACCATGGACGCTTTGCTTCGGAAGTATGGGGTTGTGCACAGAGTCTCTACACCTTATCACCCCCGGACTAATGGGCAAGCTGAAGTCTCAAACAGGGAAATCAAACAGATCTTAGAAAAGATGGTGCAGCCAAACAGGAAGGACTGGAGCCGTCGGCTGGAATATGCTCTTTGGGCTCACAGAACAGCCTACAAAACACCAATAGGAATGTCCCCTTATCGACTTGTGTTTGGTAAGGCATGCCACCTCCCAGTGGAAATAGAGCACCGTGCTTATTGGGCTATCAAAAGTTGCAACCTTGAAATGGAGAAAGCAGGTTTGGAGAGAAAGCTTCAATTGCAGCAACTTGAAGAGCTTAGGCTAGAAGCCTATGAGAACTCCCGGATCTATAAAGAGAAAACTAAGTCTTATCATGATAAGATGATTTCTAGGAAGGAATTTTCCATTGGCCAAAAAGTTTTACTGTTTAATTCCCGTCTGAAAATTATGGCAGGTAAACTTCGATCCAAGTGGATTGGTCCTTTTGTTGTTACTAACACTTTTCCTCATGGTGCAGTGGAAATAAAAAGTGAAAACACCGACAAAGTGTTCAAAGTAAATGGACAACGTCTCAAGCTATTCCATGAGAGCTCTGTGCTTGAAGATACTACCATAGAAGAACTCTCCTTGGAAAAGCCCACATACACTGAAGATTGAACAGGGAGCTCCATTTCCTTACTCTTGATTCATACTTGTTACTTTCATTGAGGACAATGTGTAATTCAAGTGTGTGTGTGTGGGGGGGGGGGGGGGGGTAGTATTGAGGATTTTATTTGTTATAGGATTTAAAAAAATAAATAAATAAAAAAATTAATTAATTAAGTAATAATAAAAATGTGCATTGCATTGCATGTTTTTTCATCAGATTTTGTGGTTGTAAATGTTGTGAGTTAGTTTGGACTGGCATGATTGGATATTATCTTTGCGTTCTTGGTAAAATAAGTTGGATTAAAATGCTAAATTGCGTACCATTTGTGATAGGTCTTAACCCTTGTGAGATTTTGAGCCTATTATGAATGGAATACATTTTTCCATCTTTTTTTGTGTGTGATATCTCACTCATGATTGCTAGTTACGCTAGAACTTGACTTGACTCTTGTCCGCATGCATATATTGAAATGATCTAGGCATTTGTTTCTTGTTCAGCTACTAACCAAATAAGCCTACCCTTCAATTATCCATTTGTTTAAGCCCCTTTGAGCCTAATTATCTCATTCTTTGTTATATAGCTCATTACAAGCCTAAAAGTGAAAAACAATGAATTGACCCAATCTTGGGGGATAAAGGAGTCTTTCCTTAAATAAGTGTGGGGATGCTCAACTCAACTTGTTTGTTTAAATTTGAGGTTTATAAAAAATAAAAAAATAAAATAAAAAAATAAATAAAAGAAAAAAAAAGAAAAAAAAGAGAAAAGAAAAAAAATAATAAATAAAGAAAAAAATAATAATTTCGAAATGAGAAATAAAATGAGGAAAATGGTTATGTTGAGAGTAAAGAGAGTTGATAATAAAAGTCAATGATATTTTGTTGAGTTACTTCTCAATGTTATTTTTCTCTCTTGATCATTACTCCTTTATCCTCTTTGATTTTTAGCCCTAGTCTCCTTAGGATTATCTCACCCTCACCTTGGCCACGTTACAACCTGAATAAAGACCTTTTGATCATTATGTGCATGTGTTTCAATTATAGATGTTAGAGGCTTGTCAAGCCTATGGTAGTGCTAGCTTTCATGATGTGCTTTGAGGGTAAACAGTAGCCCAAACACTTGAGTGATTGAGAGAATTTTATATCTTGTGAGGACTCTATCACTTATGATGCATTCTTTGGTTAATTTATCCTCTTGTTTGCCTTGGTTGCGAAAATTATTCATGAATGTCATATTCCTTGAAGTTTGAATTTTTTCTTTTGCTCACCACTTGCATTCCTGAGAATAATTGGAATTGCATGCATTGCTTTGCACGGAGTGCAAAAGCTTAAGTGTGGGGGAATTTGATCATAGCACTTGGGCACATGTTTCTATCCTTTTATTTTGGTATTTTTAAAATCACTTTATAGCTTAGAATAATTTTTTTTAGCTTATTTCCAAACTTTGGGTTGAAATTGAATTACAATTTTATTATTTGCATTTTAACCCCTGTTCGCTTTGTAGGTCATAACTTGAGCTCTGGATATCAGATTGAGGCATGCGAGCAGTCATTGGAAAGCTAAAAATCAGAGCTACAACTCTTGTGTTGAAAAAAAAAATCTCAATGCCGAAATCTACTGAGCCTAAATTACAGATTTCGTAATCTAGACTGGGCCTTTGTAATAAATTAAATAGTGGGCTACTTGCTTTAAAAGCCCAAAAGCCCGAGCACTATATATTAGGGGATTTCTTTCCTTTCTAGTATCAGATTATTTTCGGACAGAATCATATTATAAACGTATTTTTATTTTCAATTCCATGGAAGGCTAACTTCATCAGATTAATCCACGAATTCAGAGTTTCATCACACCTGGAGGTTCAAGTTATAACGTCGATTTTTGATTCATGACTCTATTTTCGTTCATCTGATTATATTGATTTTCTGATTGCTTAAACTGAATTTCAATAAAATCATTTAAATTTATTTGACAGAATTCGGTTTCAATCTATAATTTAATTGAATTATAATTCTGCGACGCTTGATCGTTAATTATATTATTATAATGATTGTGATGCTTAATCCAGTCAATGAAACCGAACGTAGGATTGATTGTACGCTTGTTTGATCAATTCTGTAGTCAAATAAGAATAGAATCACGAATTAGAAATTAATTAAAACTCAGTGATAGAATCTGTGATAGGTCCGAAACTCGAATAACTGGATTAATCGTTTTGCTTATCTGTCCAAACTAAATCATTATAAAAACCCCCAATTTCGAATTTCAACTCGGTTAATATCATTATATCAGGAGTCCTTGCGAAACAACTCGGGTTATTACCCTTTTCTGCATTTATTTTAAATCGTATTTGATTCGTGTGCGACAGCGGAACACCTCACTAACTACCTTCCCCTCTCTAGGGTACTAACCGGTAGAACGATCTTGAATCTCATCTGAGGGCAAAGCCCAGATTTTCACAAAAGTTGTAAAGCGTCACCAATCCGAAATTAACAAACATCACAAAGCATTTATGTTTTAAAATGGATAAAAATCACCCTTCAACTTAGCATACATCTAAGAAGGGTTTACATATGTTAAACATGCATAAACAAGGTTGAAAAATGAAGTTTTGGACCAAACTGCACTGTTGTATTCGAATACAACCCCTGTGTAGTCGAATACAGTTGCGAAAACAGCAGAAAAATAGCAAAAACAGCACTGACAGCACTACTGTATTCGAATACAGCCTCTCTGTATTCGAATACATCATTCCATTCAACTGTATTCGACTACAGCACCTTGTGTAGTCGAATACACTTCAAAAAATTCAAGTCAGTAGCAAAATCATTCATCTGTATTCGACTACAACCTATGTGTAGTCGAATACACCTGTAAAAATAGCAGATTTTCAGTTTTGAAACATTTCAACATCATTCAAACACTCTCAAATTCATTCTAACAATTTCACCACCAATTCAATCAATCAAAACCACCAACACGGCACAATTCACACACCACAATCGAGTATGCATATACAACCATCACAGTATGTATGTACAATCATCATAACACATAAAACAGGGCACAATTCAAGCATAATTGTACGGTCTCTCACAGACGAATGCATGCGATCGCTCACAGATCAGCACGACTTTCAGGAGTGCAATCTCTCACAGATTAGCACCACTTACACGAGTGCCATCTCTCATAGATCAGCACAACTTACACGAGTGCAATCTCTCACAGATTAGCACAACTTACACGAGTGCAATCTCTCACAGATTAGCACGACGCGATAATCCCTGTAAGGGTAAGATCAACCAACAATTCACATGGAATCATCCCCGTACGGATAAGATGAACCAACAATTCACATGGAATCATCCTGTGGCTCATCCGATCACCACTATCACCGACGCGATAATCCCCGCAAGGATAAGATGAACCAACAATTCACATGGAATCATCCCGTGGCCCATCCAGTCACCACTATCACTACTATGAAATGCATGAGCATACTCTAACTCTCGACACCACAATCATTAAGTAAATGTAGCTATTAAAAGATTCTCCATTTTTAATGCTCATTTACACTAGTGATTCTCCAATTTAACACAGAGCATACTCAACGTATACAATCCTCAAATCACATGAAATTGAATTCACAAATCATATTGAATTCAAATCACCACATACACAATCTCATCAATTCATTTCACACCAAATCAAAATTCACACATAAATTGCATTTATTCAAAACCCCATATCTTCAAACATCAAGCATATCTCAACGTTCATAAAATTACCCATAAACATATCAACCACACCAAGTAACAATCACCACCACCCACACCTTCAAAACTCATTAAATTCAATTTCACCATTTCACTCATAAAATGCATTAAATTCATTTCCCACGACATTACACCTTAAACCCATCAAATTCATTTTCCAAAATTTTCAACCATAACACACCAAATCAAAACTCCAAATTTTTAAACATAAACCACCAATTTCTTTTCCACAACTCACATAAAACACATTAAATTCATTTTCCCCAAATTCACACATAAACCCCATCAAAATCAAACCCCACAAATACACATAAAGAGTCCTATATGCAAGCTAAAAATTTGGAAGGAGCCTTTACCTTCGGTGTAGCTTTAACGGCCGATTACGGCACCGCGATTAAATTCCGATAAAGTTTCGCTTCGCACGACGCTTTGAAAATTAGTTCACTAGCTCCGCAACGTGACCACGAGCAACTTTCTCTTCAGTCACTTCGCGAGATGAAGCTTAGATCTAGGTGATATGTGAGGTTTTATGTTTGGGGTTTTTGAAATAAAAACAAAGAAAGAGAGGAAGATGGAGTAGGTACGCGGAACAGAGGAAATGTTTTTCTCTTTCTCCTTTCCTTCCTTTTCTTTCATACATATATATATATATATATATATATATATATATATATATAAATAAATAAATGTATAAATATCCCAAACCAACCAATTTCAAACACTCTCACACACACCCCAACAATTTTGATAAAAATATATATTCTCATTGCAACTCAATTGACAGGTAATTTTTTTTTTAGCAACTATAGATATTTTAAACAAAATAGTCCGATAATAAATTTTTCGCAACGTAATTAAATTATTTCTTGCCAAATAATTTAAAACGGGACCCACAAAATATTAATGGCATTTAACATCCAAAATACCCATAAAACTTGCTAAAAAACCTCAGAATTCAACATAAAACACCTCAAAGATACAAAAGATATATTTTAAAACTAAGGGTATTACAACAGTGGCAAAATTGATACAAGTGTATTCGACTACACCATCTTGTATTCGAATACACATTGAAATTTTTTGAATTTTCTGAACGTTACAATGAGGTGTATTCGAATACAAACATCATGTATTCGAATACAACTGGAAGCAATGCAATTTTTCAGTTCTGAAATGATTCTAAATCATTGCAATTGTTCCTCAAACCTCTTGGATCAATAGCCACGAATCTGAAGAGATGTTTATGGACTATAAATACACCATAACTTCAGATTCAATTACAACAATCCTACTACACAACTTTAAAGACTTTGAACAACTTTTCTTAATTTTTCTCAAAGTCATTTTTCATAAATTCAAGTACTAGCACATCATTTTCACATATTTAACAAAGGTTCTCAAAGTACTTGAAGCAATCTTTGATTGTTATCATTCTACCTCTTTCTTATTTCTATACTCTTATCAAATCACAGTGCTTGTAAAAAGAAAGTAGTACTTTCTTTAAATAGTTTTATCTAAGATAGTAGTGTGCTATCTTAGAAGATTTATTAGAAGTTTGTAGCAAAGGTCCTAGGGTGGGACTTGTACATTTTCTGACAATAGTGAAGAAATCTCTTGTGGTGTGCAAGAGGACTCGATGTACCGTTGGTTATAAGGGGAACCAGGATAATTCTGCTGTGTTCATTTCTTTACTGTCAATCACTTTCATCACTTACTATCCTTAAATGCAAAAATCGATCAATTAATCGCTGAAAACAAGGAAAACTCCTAAACACGTAATTCACCCCCCCTCTCTTAGGTGCACATCTGTACTTACAGATATTTCTAGGGATATATCCGTTAAGTATCAATATCATATACTTACCCAATATAAATACGTTTCTATTTTTGATGTAGCTTAGTAAACATCGAGTAAAGAAATAAAATTCAGAAGTTTTTTTCCCCCCCGGATATATACTCCACATATGAGAAAAACTAATAAAAAGAATATATTTTAATATTTTTGCCCTATATAGTGATCGATATGAAAAGCAAACCAACCCATTCTTAATTATTACAACTTTACCACCGGATTTATTTCGCCAGTTTCGAAGCCCACCGATGTGAAATGTCGTATATAGGAACTAAAACCGTATTAGTTTTATTACTTAGACAAATAAAATATTAACCCAATATAGTCAATCAAAAATATATTTCAGATCATTTCTTTACAAATACTCGAATATCTAATTTGGATATGTTAGGAATGTCTTGGGACAATTGAAAAAGTGTAATTTCTTAATTAAAAATAAACAAACAAAAAATAGTATTTAAAAAAAAAACCAAATAATTTATAAGGCTAGTATTTTGGATATCACAACATATACATTTATATATGTAAATATATTCAAAAATAAAAACCTTTCATATATAGAAGTATAATTCCAAACTATGAAAATGACAATTTATTTTTTAAAAGTTTTATTTAAATATAAATTGTAACGTCAATTATACTTGTCTTTTAATGTAATGACGATTCACTATAAAGACGGTAAGTAGGGATTACAAGTAGATGATTGGCTCTTGGCATATTAAGATCAAATTCATCTTTCATATCCAAATTAGATGGTAACATATCGTTTGGTAATTTCAAATCAAAGAAATGCACTATTTGGGTCACCACCAAATGCACTACAGTTAGACCTAGTTTCCATCCAAGATATCCTCTTCTGTCCCAATCAAATGGTATAAGTTGAACGTCAGACCCTCCAACATCTATGTTGTTTCCTTCAAATCTCTCAGGCCAAAACATCCCAGGGTCTAACCAATCTCTTTGCTCTCACATAATTGACCATGCATTCACAATGACACTTGAATTTTAGGTATGAAAAAGTCTTCAATCACGCAATCTTCTAAGGATTGTTGTGGAATTAATAGGGGTCCCGCTGGATGGATCCTAAGGCTTTCCTTTATTACCATGTCCAAATATTCCAACTTGTCCAAATCTGATACATCCACTTTTCTCTTCATACCCACAACATTTTCCAACTCCTTTTGCATTTTTTTTCATCACTCTCAAATTCTTTAACAGCTTTGTAACTGTCCACTCAATTGTTGCTGAAGAAGGATTCGTTGAAGCTATGAAAATATCCTTTGCAAATGAAAATATAAAGAGTGAAAATTGTGATCGGACCACTAACGGTAAAAATCATGTGAATAACCAACAAAATTCTTGCGATACGGTCTTAGTGCATAATTCATCTACATAAAACCAACTTACACTATAAGCATGACAAAAATATTTAATCACTACTTAGGTATATGTCTAGTCAAGACACTAATTAAATACACCCTTTGTATCCAAGATTGAAATATGAGGTGTGTACTATCCTAGATGAAATAATAAAGATTTCAATAAAACTTGTAGCTAAATTTCCCTATAATTATTTTTATGGAGAAAGAATTAGACAAGTACAATTTTGAGATGAAATATTGCATTATGCAGCTATTATGTTATGTAAGCATCAAGCATGTAACCTTTGATGAAAAATGTTACTAACAAAGGAAGATGAAAATTAAGGTTAACTATGATTTACCATCATTATAGCTTTGATATTGGATCGTCCAATACGATATTCATTTTCTTCAGTTCCAAGAAAACCAAACATAACATCTATAAAATCATTGGTCTTATCATCTTTGTTGTCATATTTGATATGCTCATCCTTGTAGATGAAGTAGTTCCTAATAAATTCAATGCGTCTTGCATCACAACTTTGAATCCCTTCTCATCCAATTCCTTGTCCATATACTTTTTCCCAAAAACCATTCTACAAGTCATATATATCAACAATGAGTGTAGAAACCTTTGCACTTATATCAACCTTTGTTCCATCATTAGATGATTCTATTAGAAGCTTGATCAATATGTCAACCTCTTCTTCCCTCATGCTTCATCTTACGCATGTTGCGCCAATAAGACCATATTCACAAAAGCCAACATCTTTTTGCTCCCAAAAGATGTGTTTTGCTGCCTCCAAAGGTGGTCTACTTGCAAAGACATGATCATCAGTTTTGAGGAAGTGTTCAGCAGCTGAGGGTGAAGAAACAACTATGGTGGGTACTGAACCTAAGCGCAAGTGCATGATGGGACCATATTTTTGGGATAGTTTGTAAAGATCACGATGAGGGTTTAACCCTAACTTTAGAAGGCTACCCAAAATTGGAACCCTTTTGAACCTGGATGTAATCTTTTTACTTTATTCTTGTTTCCACATTGCCAAAGACAGGAGCTATAACTCTGAAACATTGGAGTGGTCAAATTATTAAAATTTTAATGGATAAATAAAAAGTATAATATTGTATAAAATCTAAAATTACAACAACATACACCACAATATTTATATTAATTAACATATCTATTAATATATGTCATGTCAGATCTAGTCGAAATTCATCACAACCGATTAGTATATATCAAACCACATTAACCACACTTATCCTATAGATCTATATAATTTGGTTTTCACAACCTTGTCATAATTAATAATTATTTCTTTTTTTATTTTTATTTTTTTTAATATAAATATTTTTTTCTTATAAAATTTATCTATTTTCATACATTCAATCAAATTCATATGTAAAAGTTTCCTCAAAACTATATTTTAGATTATAATTTTAATTTTGAGACAATCATTCTATACTCATCCACACAAATATCATTTCAGAGAGTCAAGATGAGATAATAAATGACTCGGGGTGGGTGTGGAGAGGAGACGAGAGAAGTAAAGTTACTATGTTTAGAGATACTCAGATAGATAAGATAAAGAGAAAATAAAGAAAAGATAGAGAGAAATGTATTGTGAGATTATGAAAATAATTTCATAAATTGAGTATTCTATACATGAAGTGCAAATATAAAATTTTAGGTTGTTAGAGTATAAAAAATTAAGGATATCAATAGAATTTTTAAAAGTTAAATTATACCATAAAAAAATTAGAATTCTCCCATTGAGTGTCTATTCGCACATGTTAAGACCGTTCTACATAAAATGATCAAATAAATTAATTTTTGTTGACCAAATTATAAATTGAATGTTTCTTAGAAAAATTGGAACCCTTGTAAATATTGATGGTGCTTAAAGAAAATTTCACTTTTAAAAATATAATGATATAAAATTATTTACTGAATTCATTTAATAATGTTTTTACATGTTTAGTTGATGGCGACTTTTAAATATTAATATTTGAAAGTTATAAAATAAATAATGTATATACACATTAAATACGAGATTCATTTAAGTATTTAAATGTGAAAATTCCATTATTTCATGGATGTTAATTTTATCAAGAAAATGATTAAGTTTATATTTAAATAAGCAATTAATTCTTGTAATTTTTTTTTTTTTGATATCAATACAAAATAAATATTTTTATTCATGTATCCGTAAAGTACAAATATTTTTGTTTTATTCTTTAATATATAACATCGTTAATTGTTTAACGTCCAAATAATTAATAATTTTAAAATTAAATATACAATTAATTCCGACAAATATAATCATGCAAAATAAATTTGTGTTTTGATTCGGGCAAGATACAAAAATTTGATTCATTTCTTTGCGGCTTATAACATTATGCTTCGTGGCAGGAATACTCTCGTTCTTCTTAGGAACATAAACCAGTCTGACTACCATCTTTAACAACTTGATTTTTAGGCATTATTGGTTGTTTCAAAGAAACACCATTCCTACTTCCAAGTCTTGCATTGTTTTATAGAGTGCTCTATACAAAGACAGTAATAACAAAAATAGGGAAGATCTTCATATTTTAAATCAAAAAATAAAAAAGGACAAGTTTATTTTTCCACTAAGATTTAATGATACAATTGTAGGCTGAACCAAACTAATTTTTAGTTAATAAGAACTAAATTAAATTTTGTTTCAACCTGAATCGAACTGAAATAATTTTTAAACTAGTGAACCAGTTTTTTGCGATGAATTGAAAACCAAATTGTTTTCTATAAATTAATTGTTTTTGTTCAAGGGGCACTTAACTGTTACAATATGTATTTATTTGAATTGCTTTTGTATCAACTAGACCAAACTGTTTTTATAAATGAAGGAGAAAAATATAAATTTATTGTTTTTGTTCAAGGGGCGCTTAACTGTTACAATATGTATTTATTTGAATTGCTTTTGTATCAACTAGACCAAACTGTTTTCATAAATGAAGGAGAAAAAAATAATTTCTCCTCCAAAGCAGCTCAACAACCAATTTTGCACATTATTAAATTTTAAAATTTTGTTTTATTCCTCAAAAAATAACTACATTTTTTAGTTCAACAAAATTTTTCTACAAGAAGTTTTAGTCTACTTGAAAGAAACATTCTTAATTTGGCTTGAATTTTTAAATTTTTGAATGATTTTTTTTGCAAATAAGTTTAGAACATTATAAAAAGTTTCTCCCTAAAAACTTAGAAGTTTTTAACTTAAGATAAATTAAATATAAATTTTTTAAATATCATAAACCAAAAAAAAAAGTAACGGAACTATGGACTGAAAACCCGAATTTTAAACTAAGTTTTTGTGGAGAAATTTTTTACAATGTTGTAAATATATCTGCAAAACAATCATTCAAAATATGTGTCGATATTCTAATAGAGACGAAAATTACTTGTATAATAAATTTGTAGGGACTAAAAAATCACTACGGCGCAGTAGATTTTTATGATAAAAAAAAAAAAAAACTTGCTGGAACACTAAATTTTTATGTTTTTAAGTTAATTCAACAAAATCATCTCTTCCATTCCTCTTTTATTCTACAAAATCAACATTGAATCGCCGATATTCAACATCGAACCACGACTTGTCTTCAATTTCATTCATAATTTGCTTGCCTGCACCCACAAACTCCATGTAAGGACACTCTCACTCTCATTTCCTTCTATTTTGGATTTCTGTTGCAATTACTCGTGCCATATCTGAATTCACGCAGATTGATGCTTCGTCTTGTGGCGCTATGTGATCTGCAACTTTCTCTCACTGTAGTGGAAATAATTTTTCATATTATGTACTGGTTGTTTATTTTAATCTCTCTGCACTATTTTAATTCGTGAGAAGAACCATCATATTTAGAGTATTAGTTTCCTTAATGTGCATATGAAGTGTTTGCAAAATGTCCTAAGTAAGTATTAGTGTTTAGACTTGAGAGTTCATGAGCAATTATAACTAGTTGTGTTATTATTCAAATGTTACGTTTGCCTTTAATCGGTAATTTATTATTGAGATATATGAACTATTTTTTTGTGTAGTTATGAAATTGGAAATAAGGAAATCATTCTTGTTGAGTGCTCCTTGGCCACGAACCTCCTTTGGTTTTTTTTATTCACTTAACTCTTCGATTTTACAATTCCAAGCGAAGAATAAATAAGTACATAGTGACTTGTGGTTTGCCATCTATGTTATCCTCTTGGCCTGATTCTTCACTTCATCTTTCAAATATATCTATGACATTATTTGATCTCTTGAAGTCTACACAATGAATATTTGATAATAGAAAGGAAAGTGTTAGATATTGTTTTCAAGTTGTTGTTTTTTGTTAATATTTTGAAGTTAATTACCACACTCAATTTTTTGTTCTAGGGTACATGTTTGACACCAAAGCTTGAGAACCAAGTGAGTTTATGATATCTTTACTTTCTCAATTTTCTATGCTGATAGTTTCTTCCAGGTTGTTTTTTATAAATTCACCAAAATCATCTCATTAATCAGGAATGTGGAATAAGCTATGTGGAGGACATACTACCTTCAATGACTCCTGATCTTTGTATTGTCAATTTTATACAACCAGAGATGGCTTGGTGTCCATCAGGTCAGCTTACTTTGCTATTTGGCATCTTTTATATAAGAAATAAATAACTCCTTTAATATTAGTATATTATTTATTTAATCTGGGATATTTGAAAATAGAAAAAGAGAACATGATTTGGAGAAAATAAGAAAGAAGAAATAATTTTATAATGTAATTTGGATCAACTTAAGACAATAAGCATATTATGAGTAGTAGAATCTATTTTGGAGCTAGTTAATTACGACCAACTATCTGATGACAATAAGCTAATTTTGCAGAAGGAATTTAGAGCTAGTTGATTGTCCTATAAACTGACTTCAAGTGTTCCATGTGAAAGATTACCTGCTCATCAAAAAATATGTGTGAGATTACTAATGTCTTTGACCAGTTTGTCTCAATAACTAAGCTTATAATTGATTTCTATAAGGTTAGAGATGCCACCAATGGTTTTGTTGCTTGTAATGTTGGTCTTTCATTTTTTAAGTTTACATTTTACCTACTTACATGCTTGACTTTACTATGATGTTGCAGGTAAGGAACCAATTGCATTGCAGCAAAATGCAACATTAGGAGGTAACACTATAGATTGATTATGTGTGCAACTTGATTAACTGTTATTATTTCAGTTATCCTTAAATTCAATTTAAGTGTTCTTATTCAATTTGATTTTAGTTCTTCTTCACTAACAAAAAAAAAGTTCACCCTAAAGCTCACTAGTCACAACTCACGGAGAATAACAGACACGAGCACGCAGGAAAGGCAGCAGTGAAAATCTTGTGCAGACCACGTAAATGACTGAACTAAACAAATTTTTTTGTTGTGGTCCCATGTAATTACAAAGTATTAAGAAATGATTTGCTTGTATAGGAGACTTTGAGTTCCAACAAGTTACTCTGGTCTTGTATTCTTGATTTATATAAGCAGACAAGAGGTCTTGAAGTTCTTTTGATAATACTTATTTATAATATTGTTAGAATTATATAATGATATATACAAGAAATAAAGAAAACTGATCAAGGTTCTTTTAACGTATAGCATGTTACTCCCTAGATTACCAACCCTATGCTGTAAAATTATATGAGTATTCTTTTAACGTATAGCATGTTACTCTCTAGATTACCAACCCTATGCTGTAAAATCATATGAGTAGCATAAAAAGGCAAAATTAGCATACTATTTAATTAAAACAATAGCAGTAGCAGGCTTGTGTTCTTACCGGTTTTATTGGCAATGACATTTGACATATGTATGGTTCATGGTGACTGATGATAGAGTATCGAAGGTAGTGATTTGTGTGAAATTACGCTTAATTATAAGAACTTGAATATATTTTGGTTATTTCTTCTCCATATGAACTCTTGTTCACTCCCTTTCTTGTTATTTACTTTATTGTTGCCTCTGCCAGAGAGTTCTTTGATGTCATTTACAATGTTTGAAATTTGTTTTGTAGAAGGGAATGTTAGTGCATATTACTTATTTTACATATTAGTTTTATTTTGCAGAAGAATAATGATGATATGGATGAAGAATTTCAAGATTTGGAAGCACAAGTTAAAGAGATAGAGATAGATATAGAGATAGATGTTGATGCTAAGTTTTATTTAATAGATACTAATCGCTATTGTGAATATGTTATTTTGATTATGACAACGATGATTGACATTATGGCTTAGGGTATACTATATAGTGATTATTGTGTATATAGTTAAGAAGGTTTATTAATAAATGAACTATGATGTAAATGTGTGTTAGTTTCTCTATTTTATTTATTTATTTAATATAATCAAAGACAACAGTTTTGAAGTGTTCTTTGAAGTATCAAACACAACGGTTTTGAATGGAATATTTTTTAACTAACTGTTGGGGTAGCTCATTCCAAAGTCATCTTAAGAGAACGGTTTTTCATAGCAATGGTGTAGAACCATTCTCTAATATAGGCAACTGCAACGGTTTTTGCAAAGCAACAGCTTAAAATTGTTGCCGTATTGTAGTATCATAACCATTCTAACAGACTATCTATAGCTACGGTTTTACATAGGCGTTGTGGTTTTTGGCAAAAACTGTAGCGTAAACATTAGGCAACGCCTCGGTACACCACGGTTCCAAAACCGTTCTCTTAGCTTACGACAATGTTTTTCTTCAAATAAGCAATAGCTTTTATGTGTTGCGGTAGATAGAAAATGTTGCAGTGAATGTTGATTAATTTTAAAGATACTCGAAACGGAATTTTAAAAATTTACAGGGACTAAAAGCTTAATTAATCCTATAAAAAATAACTTTTCAAAGAGTTTCTTTGTGATAATGTAGGTGGGTGCATTCTTTGTTCCACAATATTTGTTTTGTAACAAGTGTGAGTGAAAAGTCTCATATTGCTTCGAAAAGTGATAGTTGAACAACATATAAATGAGATGACTCATAAACCTAATACCTTAAGGTTTTTGATTAAGATACGGTATCCAACTCACATGTGTGACAGCTCTTCTTCCAATATGAATGATCCCTAGGCTTCCCGAATGATCCAACAGTGGTATCAGAGTCGATGGTTACTAAAGGGATCGACTCCTTGTATCGAAACTCACATTTGAGGAGAGCTTAACCAGATGAATGGAATGGTCTCACACTTGAGGAGGAGATTGTTATCTAGAAAGTGTTGGTTAGAAATCCAAAATTGAGTAATATATAAGTGAGATGACACACTTGTGTAGTTGTTGTAAGATGTAAGACCCTTAGTTTTAAATTCTAATTTATGCAATTTTAGTATATTTTTGGTGTTGAATTCTGAGGCTTTAAACCAATTTTAATGGTATTTTGTGTGTTAAATGCCAATGATATTTTTATGAGACCCATTTAAAATTATTTGGCGATAAATAATTTAATTACGTTGCGGAAAATTTATTATCGGACTATTTTGTTAAAAATATCTATAGTTGCTAAAAAAAATGTACCTGTCAATTGAGTTGCAATGAGAATAGATTTTTATCAAAATAGTTTGAGATGTGAGTGAAGCGATGTGTGTATAAATATTTATATATTTATTTATATTATTGCTTACAATAATAATATTATAAGATTATATATATATATATATATATATATATATATATATATATATATATATATATATATATATATATATATATAACACGTGAGGAAGGCAAAAAAAAAAACAGAGAGAGAAAGCAAGAAAGCAAGTTCTAGCCTGCTGCGTTCTTCTTCTTCCTTCAATTTTCATAAAATAAACAAAACCCACAAACACAAATCCTTATTTATTTACTAGATCTAAGCTTCATCTCGCGAAGTGACAGAAGGGAAAGTTGCTCACCTCCATGCTGCGGTGCTAGTGAGCTAGTTTTCGAAGTGACGTGCGAACAAAATATTTCACTAGAATTAATCACGGTGCCGTAATCGGTTGTTAGAGCTACCGTTGAGGTAAGGGCTCCTTCCAAACTTTTACTTTGCATTTAAGACCTTATATGTGAATTTGTGGTGTCTAAAAATTTGTAGTTAAGTGCTTATCCTAAAAACTATTGAAGAAACTTTAAATACTTGCATCTCTATAATGTTGTTTACTTTTTGATGTGAAGTGGGGAAGTTAAAATTCTTGGGGCAGTGCTTTTGTACAGGTGACTGCCGAGAACACCCCAGGGGTATGAGCTACGTTGGATAGGTCTCATAGCCCCGGTGTATTTTTCTGTTTTAAATATTTTGGATTTTCATTTCAAAACCATTTCCGCTGTTTGTAATTATTGTTGACTTTCGTCGTTGTGATACGACTTAAATATTTTATCCAAAGGTATTTCTCTCTTTATTATGAATTTTGAATTTGTTTAAAAAAAATTAGGGCTGTTACAATTGTGGTATCAGAGCTTTGGTTATAGATTGTAGGTTAACCAATAGGTTGGGGGCAGTCATCTGATCATGCGTCGAGGTTAGTTGTCCGAGTGTCGGGTTCGGTGTAGTGTTGAGTTATTGAGGTCGAAAGGTGTCTTTTGGAATTCTTCTAAAGGGTGTTAAATTTTCTTATTGATGTTGGTTTTATAGGAAACAATGCCTCCATGAAGGAACGACGCTGCAAGAGTCAACGTCAACAGGCATGATCAAATGGCTGAAGCAATGAATAACAAGGCAGCTTCTGTTGCTGCACAGACAGCTGCAAAGACTTTGCGGGATCTAGAGAAGAGGGAAAGAGAGATTCGTGCTGTTGAGTCAAGGGGATTAGAGGACTTTAATCATTACAATCCTCCCAAGTTTAGGGGTGATGAGAATTCAGAGAAAGCGGATCAGTTGATCCAAGAAGTGGAAAAGATCTTTGAGATGATTAATTGTCAGGCGGGAGTGAAGGTCAACTATCCCACTTATCTGCTGCTAGGGGATGCTGAGTATTGGTGGAGGAGTACAAGGTTATTGATGGGACCAGCTCATGAGGAGGTGAACTGGGAGTCGATCAAAAGGAAGTTTTTAGACAAATACTTCCCGATGAGTACCAGGACTAAGCTGGGTGATGATTTTCTAAAACATCATCAGGATAATATGACCGCGGGAGAATATGCCGCTAAGTTTGAATCGTTATCGAGGCATTTCAGGTTTTTCCGTGAAGAGGTTGATGAACCATTCATGTGTCATCGTTTCCAAGCTGGATTGAAGTATGAGATTTAGGATTCTGACTTACCCTTGGGAATTCAACGTTTCCAAGTTCTTGTGGAAAAATGTAGAGAAGTTGAAGATATGAAGAATAAGAGAGCTAGCCGAGGAGGGAACTTTAGTTCAGGGGGGCCTAATCGGGTGAGTTATCAGGGCTACAAAGGGAAGCAAGTTTCTAAGCCTTATAACCGACTGCAGAACAACAATAGGGGTCGAAATCACCCGGAGAACCAGAACCTTGGAAGACAAGTGGGGCAAGTGATTCGATGTTTTCGATGTGGGGAAGAGGGACATTATGCTAATGCTTGTACTTCTAAGAGTCTTACTTGCTACAATTGCCAGAAACCAGGGCACATTGCAAGGGATTGCAGAGCTCCGAAGGTGGAACCAGTTGTGAATGCAACTAGGGCTACTCGTCCTACTGCTAGAGGACGCGTTTATTGCGTGAGTGCTCAAGCTGGAAATCCATCTAGCAATCTAATTCAACGTGACTGTGAGATTGCAGGTAACACTCTAAATGCACTTTTTGATTTGGGGGAAACCCATTCCTTCATTGCTATGGATTGTGTGAATCGTTTGAAGTTATCTGTGTCGCCTCTACCTTTTGATTTGGTTGTTTCCACACCTACTAAGACGTTGACAGTAAATACTGCATGTTTACAGTGTCAAGTGACTATTCAGAATAGGGATTTCTTGATTAATTTGTTTACCTCTACAATCACTCGAGGTCATTCTCAGTATGAATTGGATGTCGTATCATTATGTGATCTTGGATTGTGCTCACAAATTGATTCTTTTTCCCAAACCAGAAGTTGTTAAGTATCTAGCTGCTAACAAACTCGGAGTGTCAATAAGAGAAGGAACTCATGAGTTTTTTTCTTTGGCTAATGTGGGGGCAAAAATAAATGTGAAAATAGAAGACGTGGTGCTTGTCCAGGAGTACCCCGGACGTATTTCCAACAGAAATTCCAGGATTACCACCGGTAATAGAAGTGGATTTTTTCATTGATTTGCATCCAGGAACCGGACCAATTTCGATTGCATCGTATCGAATGTCGCCATTGGAATTAAATGAGCTCAAAGGCCAAATTGAAGATTTGTTGGAGAAGAAATTTATTAGACCAAGTGTATCACCATGGGGAGCTCCGGTATTGCTAGTTAAGAAGAAGGACGGAAGTTCACGCTTATGTGTGGATTATCGGCAACTTAATAAGGCGACTATTAAGAATCGTTATCCTTTGCTGCATATTGATGATTTGATGGATCAGTTGAGAGGAGCCGCGGTGTTTTCAAAGATTGACTTGAAGTCGGGTTACTATCAGATCTGGGTAAGAGAAGGAGATATTTAGAAAACTGCCTTCAGAACTCGTTATGGACATTATGAATATCTTGTGATGCCATTTGGAGTTACCAATGCACCAACAATTTTTATGGATTACATGAACAAAATCTTTAGTCCATTTATGGATAAATTTGTTGTGGTGTTCATTGATGATATTTTAATTTATTCAAGGACTGAGGAAGAACATGAAGAGCATTTGCGCCAAGTTCTTGAGATCTTACTCGAGAAACAATTGTATGCCATTTTGTCGAAGTGTGAGTTTTGGCTGGAAGAAGTGAATTTCTTAGGTCATGTGATAACTAAGGAAGGAATCGTCGTGGATCCAGCAAATATTGAGTCAGTTCTTGCTTGGAAACAGCCTCAGACTGTCACTGACATACGAAGTTTTGTAGGGCTAGCAGGTTACTACAGGAGGTTTATTGAAGGTTTCGCGAAGATTGTAGCTCCATTGACGCAACTTACTAGAAAAGATCAACCGTTTGCATGGACGGAAAAGTGTGAGGAGAATTTTCAGTTACTAAAGACGAAGTTGACAACCTTACCAGTTTTGATCTTACCGCAACCGGAAGAATCGTATGAAGTTTATTGTGATGCGTCTCACCAAGGCTTGGGATGTGTTCTGATGCAACACAAGAAAGCTGTAGCTTACGCCTCAAGGAAATTGAAGATTCATGAAAGGAACTATCCTACTCATGATTTAGAGCTTGCTGCTGTAGTTTTTGCATTGAAGATCTTGAGGCACTATTTATATGGATGCACGTTCACAGTGTTCAATGACCATAAAAGTTTGAAATATTTGTTTGATCAGAAGGAATTGAACATGCGTCAGAGGAGATGGATGGAGACTCTTAAGGATTTTGATTTCACATTGCAGTACCACCCTGGGAAGGCTAATGTAATGGCGGATGCGTTGAGTAGAAGAAGTGTATCAGTGTCTTCAATAGTGATGGCTAGACAACAAGAGTTGTGGGAAGCATTCAGAGGCTTACACTTGAACGTATAGTGTGCACCGGGAATTTTAAAGTTCAGAATGATTAAGATTTCGAGTGGACTACTTGAAGACATTGTGAATTTTCAAAATGACACTTTAATTCAAGAGAAGAGGAACCTAATAGTGCAAGGGAAAACGACTGAGTTCAAGATTGGGCCAAATAATATTTTGAGATGTAATGGGAGAATTTGTGTACCAAAAGTTGCAAATTTGAGGAAAACAATTTTAGATGAGGCTCATAAGAGTAAATTGAGTATTCATCCTGGAGCGACAAAGATGTATCAGGATTTGAGACAGAACTATTGGTGGCCAGGAATGAAGAGGCATGTCGCGGAGTATGTATCAACTTGTCTAACTTGCCAAAATGCGAAGGTGGAACATCAACGGCCTGCTGGAATGTTGCAACCTTTAGATATACCTGAGTGGAAGTGGGACAACATTTCCATGGATTTTATAACTGGATTGCCGAAAACAAGGAGGAAGAATGATTCTATATGGGTGATAGTGAATCGATTGACTAAATCCGCACACTTTTTACTAGTGAAGACCACATATAAGGTAGATAAGCTAACTGAGATCTACATTGCTGAGATTGTGAGATTACATGGAGTACCGTCGAGTATTGTATCAGATCATGATCCAAAATTCACGTCACACTTTAGGGGAGCATTGCATGATGCATTGGGAACGAAACTAAGGTTAAGTTCAGCTTACCATCCGCAAACTGACGGACAGACTGAGAGAACAAATCAGTCCTTTCAAGATCTTTTGAGAGCTTGTGTACTAGATGATAGAGGAAGCTGGGATGATGTACTACCGTTGGTTGAGTTTACCTACAACAATAGTTTTCACGCAAGTATTGGAATGGCACCATATGAGGCTTTATATGGGCGCAAGTGTCAAACGCCTTTGTGTTGGTATAAGGACAGTGAAAGTATGATTGTAGGACCTGAGATGGTGCAACAGACCACAAACAAGGTAAAGAAGATAAAGGAGAAAATGAAGATCTCACAGGATCGTCAGAAGAGTTATGCGGACAAGCGTCACAAACTTCTAGAATTCGAGCAGGGTGACCATGTGTTTCTGAGAGTCACGCCTACGACTGGAGTTGGTAGAGCATTGAAATCGAAGAAATTGTCTCCTAAATTTATTGGATCATATCAGATTTCTGCACGAATTGGACCAGTAGCTTATCGGATTGCTTTGCCTCCAATACTATCCAATATTCACGATGTGATTCATGTGTCGCAATTAAGGAAATACCTTACAAATCCGTCGCATGTGATTGAACCGGACACAATACAACTAAAGGAGAATTTGTCATTCGAAGTGCTACCTGTGAGAATTGATGACAAGAAGATTAAGCGATTAAGGAACAAGGATGTTTCGTTAGTCAAAGTGATTTGGAACCCAACTACCGGAGATGCGACTTGGGAATTGGAAAGCAAGACGAGGGAACAACACCCTGAGTTGTTTATCGATGCGTAGTTTCGAGGACGAAACTAATTTTAGGGGGGGTGGAATGTAAGACCCTTAGTTTTAAATTCTAATTTATGCAATTTTAGTATATTTTTGGTGTTGAATTCTGAGACTTTTAGCCAATTTTAATGGTATTTTGTGTGTTAAATGCCAATTATATTTTTTTGAGACCCGTTTAAAATTATTTGGCGAGAAATAATTTAATTACGTTGCGGAAAATTTATTATCGGACTATTTTGTTAAAAATATCTATAGTTGCTAAAAATTTTACCTGTCAATTAAGTTGCAATGAGAATAGATATTTTTATCAAAATAGTTTGAGATGTGAGTGAAACGATGTGTGTATAAATATTTAGATATTTATTGATTTGGTTTAATTATAATACATATATATATATATATATATATAAAATATAGTAACAGGGAGGAAGGCATATTGGTTTAGCAAGTAGTATAAGTATATATATATATATATAACACGTGAGGAAGGCCAAAAAAAAAAAAACAGAGAGAGAAAGCAAGAAAACAAGTTCCAGCCTGCTGCGTTCTTCTTCTTCCTTCAGTTTTCAAAAAATAAACAAAACCCACAAATACAAATCCTTATTTATTTACTAGATCTAAGCTTCATCTCGCGAAGTGACAGAAGGGGAAAGTTGCTCACCTCCACGCTGTGGTGCTAGTGAGCTAGTTTTCGAAGTGACGTACGAACAAAATATTTCACCGGAATTAATCGCGGTGCCGTAATCGGTTGTTAGAGCTACCGTTGAGGTAAGGGCTCCTTCCAAACTTTTAGTTTGCATTTAATACCTTATATGTGAATTTGTGGTTTCTAAAAATTTGTAGTTAAGTGCTTATCCTAAAAACTATTGAAGAAACTTTAAATACTTGCATCTCTATAATGCTATTTACTTTTCTGGTTGTATTGATTAATTTTTGGGGTGAAAATTATAAATGGTGGTTTTGGTGCATTAATAGACTTATCAATTAGGCATTAAGGAGGAGTGAAAACTCTGTTTGAGAAAGGGTTATAAACTATTATTACTCTGTTTGAATTTGTAAACATGTGTAGTTTTCTATTTTCTTTTCTTTTTGTAAAGAAGCGTATGTTGTTGGACTCGACATTGGAAAGACCTAGAGTGTGGAACAGTGGTGTGTGTATAATATTGAGTTGAGTGTTTGTTTGTGATTAGAGTGTGAAGAAGTTGCATGAGAATCGAATTATGTTTGGGTAACATTTTTTATTTTGAAGTACAATGAAAAGGGGTATAGCATGAGCACCAATTTGAAATGGATATTTCCCAGATAATAGTTAACTGTATATTCTAAAGTTCACAAGTGTGTGTAATCTGTCTATTCTAATCACCTGTCAACTTAGATGTCCAAAATCTCAACTTGATTGAAATTAGACATGTAATGCTTGTTTACTTATACTTGGATGTCTCAATTTTGTGTTTTTGGGTGTAGGCGCTAAACACTAATTATTGGTCTTGTGGTTATAATATAAGAATAATTAATTATTTTATTTAATTGTTATTATAAAAAATAGATGAATCGAACCGGGTCCGGTCGAAGTTTTGAATTTGGTGATTTATGGTTGAAAATTTTGGAGATTTAATATTTGGAGATTTAATATAGGTGGTTTATGTTTGGAAATTTGGAGTTTTGAATTTGGTAATTTATGGTTGAAAATTTAGGATATTTAATATAGGTGGTTTATGTTTGGAAATTTGGAGTTTTGAATTTGATGATTTATGGTTGAAAATTTTGGAGATTTAATATTTGGAGATTTAATATAGGTGGTTTATGTTTGGAAATGTGGAGTTTTGAATTAATGTGATTTATGTGTGGTTTTGTGGAAAATGAATGGATGAAATTTGGTATGGTGAATTAAATTTAATGTGGATTGTGGATTAAATATGATGTGAGTTTGAGGAAAATTTGTTTTCAGTGTATTCTGTGAAATATTTGAAAAACCATTATTGTTAAATGAGTATTAAAAATGAAGAATCTTTTAATAGCTGTATTTACGTAATGGTTGTGGTGAGTCATGTTTGGTGTGAATTGTAGGATTATGAGTTATATATGTTTGAGTATGCTCTGTGTTGAATTTGAAAAATCATTAGTGTTAAATGAGTATTAAAAAAGGGGAATCTTTTAATAGGTGCATTTACTTAATGGTTGTGGTGAAAAGAGTCAGAGTATGCTCATGCATTTCATAGTACATGGTGACCGCGATGGGCCATAGTGATAGTGGTAACCGTAATGGGCCACGAGATGATGTCATGTGAATAGTTGGTTCATCTTATCCTTGCGGGAATTTTCGCGTCGTGCTGATCTGTGAGAGATTGCACTCTTGTAAGTCGTGTTGATATGTGAGCGATTGCACACATAGAAAATTGTGCTGCTCTGTGAGAGGCTGTACGATAGTAAATTGTGTTCATCCATGAGAGATTGCACCTTGATAATTAGTACTAGTCTGTGAGAGGTTGTACAATTATGATTTACGCCCTTCGATGAGGGTTTTGGTTTGGAATTCCGGAATCATGTGCATTAGCATGTACGCATTGCATTAGGGTGCTTGGCACGCGAGTCATGTTTGATATACTGTGATGGTTGTATATACACACTCGGTTGTTGTTTGTAATTATGTCGTAATTGATGAGTGTGATTGATTGATTTTGTGTTGTAAGTGTTGAATGATTGCGAAACGTTTTCAAAACTGAAATCTGCAAATTTTAGCAATTGTATTCGGCTACAAGCAGTGTGTAGTCGAATACAAATATTCAATTTTGCTACTGACTTGTGAAATAGCACTGTATTCGAATACAAGGATGCTGTATTCGAATACGACAGTAAAGTTTTGTCCAAAACTTCATTTCGCAACTTTGATTATGCATGTTTGTCATATGAAAACCCTTTTTAGATGTATGCTAAGTTGAAAAGTTATTTTGTGCATTTAAAATTTAAATGCTATGTGATATTTATTAATTTCGGTTGGTGACCTTTACAATTATTGTGGAAACCTGGGCTTTGCCCTCATATGAGAATCAGGATCGTCCTACCAGTTAGTACTCTGGAGATGTGAACGAAGTTAGACTTACCTGACCACTGCTGTGTCAAAAGGATTTCTGCGGGGCGCGTGGAGATCACTTGGGTTATAGTTTTTTTTGTAGCATGATCAGATTAGATGGCTGTATATGGGCTAGATGTCTATCTGTTGTGGTTGTATTTATTTCATTCTGGAAGACTATACCTATATCATATATTGTCGGCTTGACTTTTATTTTGATGGGTCCTTGTACCACTTTTTAATGTGACGTGGAGAAGTTAAAATTCTTGGGGCAGTGCTTTTGTACAGGTGACTGCCGAGAATACCCCAGGGGTATGAGCTACGTTGGATATGTCTCATAGCCCCGATGTATTTTTCTGTTTTAAATATTTTGGATTTTCATTTCAAAACCGTTTCCGCTGTTTGTAATTATTGTTGACTTTCGTCGTTGTGATACGACTTAAATATTTTATCCAAATGTATTTCTCTCTTTATTATGAATTTTGAATTTGTTTAAAAAAAAATCGGGCTGTTACATAAGACAAACACATCAGATAAATAGAGCTTTGTAAAGTTTAGTTCAGTTCAATTCTAAAATTTAGTTCTACTCACGTAGAAAACCAAGGATCCTTACCCAACATTGAAATTTGTTTGCTTTTTTATTATTAGAATTGAAATCAAACATCCATTGAGAAAGACACAACATGCTCAATTTTAGAGACCAAGATCCATGACACAAATGTTTATGATTCTGGTGAAGAGAAAGAGAAATAATATCAATCTTTTTTAAGAAAAAAATTCAAAAACAACTTTGTACTTCAATTTATTATATTTTACTTTATAGTTATATTTATGATAGTAGTTAAGACACTAATTCTTAATAAAGTTAATATGCTAAAATTGGTATTCTATTTCTTTTGTTTAAGTCATTTGTTAATATGAGTGAACTGGACAAATATGATAACTCCTCGTAGGACAGAGAAATGTGTATAGACAAATATGATAACTCATTATTATTGCTCCATGGTCTATCCTACCAACTCCAACAATAAAATGTGTATAGATTTTTTGTCATTATCGACCTACCACATATGGATTAAATATTTTTTGTTAATGCTCCATCTTGCCCACCAACTCCAGCCATAAATTTGTGTACTGCGTTTCTCATGTGTAAGCAACTAAGAGAATGCATAAAATAATAAAAGGTTAAATGAGATATTAATTCTATAAATTTTAGAATTTTATATTTAAATCCTATATAAAATTATGGTGTAAGCATATTTAGTCTAAGAATGACGTAAATTTAATTTTTTTTATTTTTAAATTTTTGAATGATTTTATAAAAACTTGTTTAGAATATTATAAAAAATTTATTCATAAAATTTAGAACTTTTTAATTTAAGATGAATTATGAAATTTTTAATTGTCATTAACTCAAGATAAAAGTAATGAATATATGGATCTAAAAATGGAATTTGAACTCAATTTCTACGATGAAAATTTATATAATATTGTGAATATATCTTAATAAAAAAAATCATTCAAAAATATATGTCGACATACCATCAAAGACTAAAATTGTTAAATAGTAATTTTACTTAACTGTAGTTTTGGTCTAAAACATATTTAATTCTATTACTTAATATCTCATCCACATTTTAAATTCGCTTGCAGTCCTTTTAATTTTGACTCATTTACTGAATTCTCTATTTAAGTTTTTTTTCTTCTAAATTAGTAAATGATGTTACAATTTATTTTCACCATTAATTTTTAAGTTCTAATTCGATATGTACTGTTGCTTTTTCTAAGGTGTTTGGTTAAAAAAAAATGAGGTTAAAACGACATGTGCATAAAATTATTAAGGTGACATGTCTAAATGAAAACATTATTATGATTAATCTTTTTAATCCAAGATATCGAAATGTGATTACAATAATTTACCGCACCATAAAAAATATATTAAAAATAAAAATAAAGATAACAAAAGGCATGGGGACATAAACCAAACTCAGTCAGAAATTAATAAGATATGTCAAAATTAGGAAGATCTAAAGTACTACGAATAAAGTATTCTTTAATATAATTTGGTATAGAATCGCACCAAATAAAACCATTGACCTAAAAGCAAAAACTCGCTAATCTATGACTACCTTATACGAGAGATATGAAAGTTAAAGCCTTTAACTATTTACTTTGAAGGCGCCAAGAAATCAAAGGGAAGTTACTAAAAGCTTGAACAATCAAAGAGAGACAAGAAGTTGAGATACTTGGGTTAACTTTAAATCCACCAAGGGAGGTTCCCCTATGATCTTTAAAAAGAACTCTAAAAGTTTCATTACTTAGATACCTTAGAGATACACTATTCGTGTTACAATTGATCCAATGCAAATGCAAAGGAGGGATGAAACAATCAACTTGAATTATGGAAGGAGGGAAAGTGAGTGATATTTAACATAAAAATATTTAAGGAATTTAAATTCCTTAATTGAAGAATACATGTATCCCTTTTAATGTTGCCCAACAAGCATTACATGTATACATGGTCTTGAAGTTGAGAGCTCCAACCTCTTTTACAAACTTAGAGAAGAAATTTAAAATGGCCAAAGTGTCATCAACAGGGGATTCAACAACAAATCTTAGCCAATTCCAATTGCCAATGGAAAAGAACAATTGAAGAAAAGATGAGAAACTGATTCAAAACCTTGGCCGCACAAGGGTTGTCACTAGTTGGAATTTTTTGTTTCCATTTCTTAAAATTTGTATTCATTTATCTTAATAAGAGACTTTTCAAGATAATAATTGTTATAGAGAAAAGATAAAATATTAGTTAATAAAGATTCAAGAAATAATGAATTTTTCTTTTGACATTTTCGTTGTTTCTAAAATTGTACACATTATTCATTTCAAAAATCTTTTACATCGTTATTAACAAAAGTAAAATAAATATAAATTTTAAGAAATAAAAACAAAAAAATATTTTCACAAAATAAACTATCCCTTGTAAAACAAGAAATTAGACAGGTTCCATTTATCATGATTGATTAAATATAAAACCTTCGAACAAGCAAGTTGATCAATTTCCAACCATGATATCAAACATTATCCTCCAAATGAAGGATTTGACATACCTAGCATTTAATTTATTGTAGTGAAATATCGTTTTCAAAAAGGTCTTAGAGCAATGAGTTATTTGCATGTGGATGAACAACAAAATAATAAATACCAAGGACACTAATTCTTGCTATTTACACTTGACTCTTGAATTCTTTCAACACAAATTAAGAGTGTAATCTCCAATACTAGTGAGCCATAATTCCTAATGTTTTCACTCAATTCTTCATTCATTCCTCTAATTTTCTAAAATCAAAACAAAGCAAAATGGTAGTAAAATAAAAGAAAAGGTGAAATAAAAATATTAAATTATAAAATATTAAACAAAACTGTAAACTCAAGCAAACCCATCAAACCCTCCCATGCATGAATTATTGTTTGTCTTCAAGCAATTGAATTGGACAAAAAATATTAGAAACAAATGGAGACAACGAAGCAGGAATCTAGGACCACGATAGTCTAAGTAGTAGCATTAGGCATATCAAAATTTAATAGAGACAACAAATTTAAAATTCGATTAGAGGTTTAAGTTCTCTGAAAACATATTTCTCATCAATTATGACAGTCTCCTTTCCACATTCAAAGTGTTTTTAAGGGTAATGAATATACACTCAAAATTTCAATGAAAGCACACAGAACTCAAAAGCACAAGTTAAGGTTGTAACGAAGTCAACGGGTTCAAATTCCAAGTGAGATAATAAAAAAAAAAAAAAATTCAAAATGCTAAAATTTTATAAATCCACCCAGGTACCTAAGTACCCATACTTGTACCTATTATCCATGTTTGAATTAAAATGAATTGTAAAATCCCAAAATACCATATTATTTTAACACAATTAAAAAAATATTCAAAGTTTTATAATATTAAATCATAAAATATAGTATTTTAATTATCCAAAACTATATTGAGTCATGTAAACATTTATTTAATTTAGTGATATTAATAGAAACAAAATAAAATAAATAAATAAATTATTAGATTGAACACAAATGTATTTAATAAAAATTTAAAAACAAAACAAAATTTAGAAACCA
>JBBPBP010000002.1:36926439-36994747 GCA_037974735.1 Cicer chorassanicum
ACATTTTTCTCTCTGTGTGTATAAATTAATAAATAAATATAAATACTTTGATATCATAATAATATAAACAAAAATAATATTTATATTTTGCACACACCTATATCCATTATGATTTTTATCCTATCTTTTACGAATACCCTATGGATATGAGACTAATTGTCATCCTTATGAGTAACTAACTCTCCATTGTTAGAGATAAGTTAAACTTAATGAAACATTTGAATATGTTATTTGATATTTGGTTTATTGAATGAAATTATAATTTTTTTTTCTCATCTCTATTTTTAATTCTATTTATTGATTGATCATTGTTAAATTAATTTTTTATTAGTATTTTGACATGGAAGTGGGCTATATGAATACTTGAGAGAGAATTCATGAATTTATATTCTAGGAATATATGCAAACGCATGAAACCAATTGAGATATTTGTAGAGTCAATAGAACATTACTTGAATTCTTCTTCATTTATGCTTAATTCTAATATTAAATTCACTAAGAAGTAGGGATTATTTTAGGACAAAAACATTAAAGTGAATTCGATAATAATTCAAAAATTAAAAGAAAAAGTCTAATGAAACATCTCCCTACGCTTTTATTATTATTATTATTATTATTATTATTATTATTATTATTATTATTATTATTATTATTATTATTGATGTATGTCATTTATTATATTTTTTATGTGAGAATCGTAAATTCTAAAATCCTATAATTACGATAGTTTTCTTAAACTTGTACCTTAACGTGAAAACTAAACTAAACTTACAAATGCTACTAGCTGAAGGTTTATTGAAATAGAAGAATTATGTCAGTTTGTGAACGATATGGAATTGATAGATCATGAAGTTATAGGTAAGAAATTTTATTGGATTAGTTGAGATGGAAGAGCAATTAGAAGATTAGACATAATTAAATTGTCTGAAGTGCTCAGTGAATTGGGGATAGAGACATTTGGGGCCATTCTCTAGTTTGGTTTGTAAATTCCACTAACAATTGGGGTCCAAAGTATTAACATGATCAAAACGTGGAATAAGAAAATATTTGGAGTTGTTACTCTGTCATTACATTGCTGTTTTTTGTTGTTGTTAGGTTCAATATTCCTTTTCCACACAAAATAGAGAACTAATTCCTTTTAGTAATAATCATTGTTTAACCTATACTGGTCTTATAATGCAAAAATTTAATAGTTAAATATGCATGTTATAAACATCAAGAACAAAATTAAAATCTTGATAACCTTAAGATCTACGACATCTTAATATCAAAGAAATTAGAAATACATGAATTTGTTGCTAATTTTGTCTCCTCGTAATCTTGAAAAACATAGAGAGACAAGTAATGAAGACCTATTGACTTGTAGTTCTTTCTCAACTTTAACTCCTTATGGCTTAGTCACTATTCAAATGGGAGAAGACGAAATATGTTGTGTCTCCGATATATATTTTAGCCATCAAACATCGACTGATATTTGAGCCTAGATCAATTAATTAGTTTAATTATCTTATTTAAAAATATAATTAGTCTTATCACTTAATTTGATCATTGATAAATTAAGGTTCCTAATTGATAAATAGCTAATATAAAGAATTTGCCCACATAATATTGAAATATATTTAAATAATAAAAAATTGATCCAACAATCTCCAACTTGGATAACATATCTTAAAAATTATGTTAATATTCCTTAAGTGCACATCTAAATACTATTTATCTTTAAATTTATTTTAAAATTAGGTCCATGTCATACATCAATGATGAGACCATTGCGGTTGTCGTCATTGATATAGAAAAATATAACATATAGAGATAAACTTTACGTTAGTTGGCCCACTAATAAAAGGTTTGTCACATAATATATTTTATATGATTGTTTTATTAAAGATATTTATATTAGTGGTAGTCTCTTTCTTTTTGTTTTAGAAACCAATTATTATCTTTTATAAAATTAATTGTTAACTTTATTTATATCTAAGTTAGAATATTTTATTCCGCCCAAAAAATTAAGAAGAATTTGACTATCTCTTGTTATAATTTTATTTGTATATTTAGATTGGAAGCCTAAATATTATTAGTGATAATAAAACTTATATTTTTGTTGACATTTCTTTGTGTGTATAAATTAATAAATAAATATAAATATATATATATATATATATATATATATATATATATATTTATTAATTTATGTACCAAGCGCTGTATTATTTTATTTTATTAAAAGTCTTTTATAGCGCTTTTCCACAAAGCGCTTTAAAAGACTTCTTTGTTTTATTATGTACAAGCACTATGTGACCCTTTTACAACGCTTTTCTACAAAGTGCTTTAAAAGGCTTCTTTGTTTTATTATGTGCAAGCGTTATATGACCCTTTTACAGCGCTTATGCAACAAACGCTTTAAATAACCTCCTTATTTTATTTTATTCGAAGCCTTTTACAACGCTTTTCCAAAAAGCGCTTTAAAAGACCTCTTTGTTTTATTATGTGCAAGCGCTATTTGACAGGTCAAACACTTAAATTACACGAACTTAGTATAAAACACTAAGATCAAGCTAAATATAAGTAGAAAATAAGTATAAGCAGAAAATCAAATACAGTTCAAGCTAAATACTAAAATGCTCAATTCTGGCAGATCAAACAATTAAATTACATGAACTCAGTTCAGATTACATGGCTTATATAACACAACTAAACACATTAAGATGCCCTTCTTCTTTTCCTGGTGGGATTCACATTTGTTTGTCAATTAACGATACGAAACGACGGATTAATCCAAATTCCCTCATCATGATCATTTCTAAGATATAAACCATCATCAGTTGAATCAATTTCATGTGGTTGTGATGTTGCAAAGAAAAGATCATTACCAACATCTTCATCATTATTGTTATCATCACTTATTTTATTGGTTGATAGGACAATAGACCATTTATCATCAGCAGGATCAGTGACATAAAACACTTGTTGAGCTTGCGACGCTAAAATAAAAGGCTCATCTTTGTATCCCACCCTATTAAAATCGACAAGCAAGAACCCTGACTTATCAATCCGAAGGCCATTATTATTATCAACCCACTTACAACCAAATATGAGAACACGAAACATTGTGTAGTCTAACTCCCATATGCGCTCGATAACCCCAAAATATGATAGATTTGCATATATTGGGTTTTTGTCTTTTGCACTTGAGATATACATCGCTTCAGCTACGAGAGTGACTCTGCTATTTTGCATAGTGGTTTGATCATCTTGTTCTTTGGTATAAAATGTGTAGCCGTTAATTACATAACTGGTGTAAGAAAAGACATGTAAACTCGGACCATTTGCTAGCCACCTCAATCTCTGTGAAATTGATCCGGAGTCTACATCAAACTTTGAAGTTTTAACCATGTTATAAAACTTCGATTGTGCTCTCGAGTTATCCAATTTTGATTCCTATTCATGTTCAAACTAGATAACTGATCCATGTGTATTGTAACATACGGTTGAACCTCATCATCATTGTGCAGAACATACAATTGTGCCTGCTCCCATTCTGTCCTTGATATAGTCATTATTCTCTTTCCAATTATCCCTTCTCCTGATATTCTTCCAGAATGACGAGATATGGGAGGCCCTATGGATTCAACATTGGACAGATATTCAGTACAAAATACATCAGCTTCTTCAACAATGTACCGTTTAACAATACAACCTTCTAGTTGACTTCTACTTTTTACGTACCCTTTTAATTTTTTCATATATCGTTCTATCGGATACATCCATCTCATATAAGCTGGCCCACAAAGTTTTGTCTCCTTAACAAGATGAACAGTAAGGTGAACCATTATATCAAAAAACGAGGGTGGGAAATACATTTCAAGCTCACACAAAGTAACAACAATTTCCCTCTGCAATGTCGGTAATTTCTGAGGATCGATCACTTTACTACAAATTTCCCTGAAGAAGAAACATAATTTAGTTATGGCTCGGCGAACTTTTTCAGGTAAAATTGAACGTATACCTATTGGTAGCAAATCTGTACCTGCATTCATAACCACTAATTTTTTTAGGATAATTACTTTTGCGCACACTTGTATCCATAAAATAGGTTTTTAGCCTATCTGTTTGTGGTATCTTTTAAGAATATCCAATGGATATGAGTTTAATTGTCATCCTTATGAGTAACTAACTTTCCAAGCACGTGTAGGCACTTGCTTGGTTTTGCCCAAACACGTCTGGCTGCTTGTCGCGCTGCTGAATGTATAAAAGTTTTTTTTTCATTAGTTTTTTGGGATCTTTTTTCCTGTTTGAAGACCAGATACTTGTGCTCTATTAGATGCAATATAGAGGAGGTTGATTCTAACATCATTGAAAGAGTATTCTAAAGAGTCATTCATGAACAATTTTTTTTTATCAGTTATTAAGGAACTTTTTGGCTGCTGAATGTATTGTTGTTATTGTTATATTCGTCGTCGTCGTCTTACAAATCGTAGTTCTAAACAATTTGGAGTTCATTAGTATGTTCAATTCCGACCTTATACATAAATTGAATACCTCAACTCAAGAAAAGGCTTATCCATTTATGTCACTTGGTTGCATATAGTAAAATGTATTGTAAGATGAAAGTGATTTTAGTAATTGTGCTGAATCGTTACAAGTAATAATAAAACGGTAAGACTAAGTGTCGAACACAAGGGTTGTCTTATACTATTTAATTATTTTTTAATTATTTTTTATCTACTTAATTGAACAAAAGTGTACTAATTTAGAGATTTTGAAATAACTGAATTGTTTACAACGAATATTTAACAACAACAACAACTATGAGGACGAGGGCGAGGACAACGACGACGAGGACGCATCGAAATAACTGAATTGTGACAACGACTATTTAACAACAACGACGTCGAAGACGATGACGAATTCAAATGTTAATTGAAACAATAATTGATCAGACTTGATTTATCTCCCTATTAAACTCTAAATTATTATGGTCTATACCTTTCCATAGAATCATGTGCTTTAGAAAGAAAAAAAAAATGGTGCAATTGTGGCTTGTTGAAGTTTTCTTTGGTTAATACTTCTTTTGTTTCACAATAAACATCATTTTCTCCATTTTATACCTATTAAGAAATGACTATAAATAAAAAAAAAAAATAATAATAATCATTTTACTAAATTATCTTTTTTAACTATTGGTGTATTTTTAATTATCATAAATGCAAAGTAAATTAATACTTTAAAAGTGCTGTACATTAATAATTAAAAATACAATTGAAAAAATAATTAAAATTATATTAAATATTAAAAATAATATTCTAAAATCATATCTTATATAAGGCTTGTTTGGTATATAATTTTTCATATAGCAAGATCATCTTTTGCTTTCTAGCTAATGGCTTTGCTCATATTTGCATCTCCCCAATTTACTTTTAAAAAAAAAACTTCTTTTAGAAAAAAGATCTTTATCTCGAGTAATATGGAACTCTAATTTCCCTCGTCCAACTCGATGCAAGACATCATATAAAGTTGAAAATTACCATAATCAAACAATTCCTCGTCGATCTTCAAAATTCCAATCTTCAAAATTACCATAATAAAATTTTGTTTAGTATAATATCTAACATTCAAAGATTTGTGGATACATTACTTTTTTATATTTAATTACTTTTATGGTAGTTAAATTAATGCAGGAAGAAATGTATAGAGAGCAATGCAAAGTGCTAAGTGAAGAAGTAAGGATGATGCTTTGCAAACTGAAAAATGAGATTGATCAACTTGAGTTTATTGATGTATTGCAAAGGCTTGGAGTTGCTTACCATTTTAACAATGAAATAAAGCACATATTGGACAACATTTACAACACACAAACATCCAAGTTGAAGAAGAATTTATATGCCACATCTCTCAAATTTAGACTTTTAAGGCAACATGGTTATAATATATCTTAAGGTTATTGACTCAAATTTAGACTTTTAGGCATCAATACCACGTTTGATTTCTATGTGATTCTCTACAATAGCAAATGACCCATGATTTAAAACCTTTATTCTACAATTAACAAATGGTTCACGACCCAACTATGATTTAAAATCTTTATTTAAAAAATATTAACGTTAATTGATTTAAATATATATTTGATTCCTGTAAATTAGCGCTATATTGATATTCGTTTTTGTAATTTTTTCTTTTAATTTTAACCGTATGTAAGTTCAATTTTATTTTAAAACTGTCCTTGCTATTATTGACTGTTAAATAAACATGAGATGACTAACGAAAAAAAGATGAAAAAAAAAAATGCGAACTTACATAGACTAAGCATATATGTTTTCATTTGATTTTTGTCACCGTAAGTTTGCATTTTTGATTTATTTTCATCTCTTTTCCGTTTGTCATCTTAATTTTTTTTAACGGTAACTAACAACATGAACAATTTTAAAACCAAATTGAATTTACATGATTAAATTTGAAAAAATAAATTAAAAGACGGACATAAAAAATGTGCTAATTTATATGGACCAAATATAAGACACATTAATTTGTATATTAATTTATTATATATGTGATTAATTTTTGCAGATGTTTTTATTGGTTTTTAAGATGAAATCGGTAACTTCAAGAAAGAGCAACCTATTGATGTTAAGGGAATGTTATCAATGTATGAAGTCTCATTTCATTCCTTTGAAAATGAAACTATATTAGATGAAGTAAGAGATGTCACATCAAAGTTTTTGAAAGAATATTTGAAAAATGGAGGTAACCACATATCACTTCTAATAAGTCATGCTTTGGAGTTTCCACTACATTGGAGAATTCCTCATTGGGAGGCTTGGTGGTTTATTAATATATGCGAAAGACAACAAAATCAGAATCATGTTTTACTTCAATTTGCTATATTGGATTTCAACATTGTTCAAAGCATGTACCAAGAAGAGCTAAAGTATACATTGAGGTAATAATGTTAATTGAGTGGTACTTTGATAAATATAAAGTGTCGATCTAAATGAAGGCACTTGTTAAGAAAGAAAAAAGAAAAGAAAATTAAAAACAATTTTTGAGTATAAAAATATCACTTTTTATAATTTTAAAGTTTCTTTGATACAAAGTATAACATATAATATACTAAAATTTAAAATTAGGGAAGGATAATGATCAATTATTTTTGAATAAATGAAATAGAAAAAAAAAGATTAAATTAAACTAGAATTCAATAAGTTTTTGATCATATAAATATATCTTATTTAATTTTGTTCCTCTAAATTTTTTCTTTAAAGAATAGTTCTTCAAATGTTTCTATTAAAAATTATGGTCCATATTTTTATGTGAAATCATGTGTTTTATTCGAATTTTTAAATTATTTTTCTATAAACATAAATTGATTTTTCCTTAAAATCAAGTTTAATCCTCTCTTCATTTGATAGTTTTTAAAATCAACACCATCCAAAATCGGCCGGTTGTTGTTTGGTTCTTGATCAACATGTTCTATTAGGTGTTTTTATTCTTTCTTCTTTATATTTTAGACACATATGGAAAAATCTAGTATTTACTAATGCTTGATTTTTTAAAGATGGTGGAAAAAAGAACTGAACTTGGAGAAAAGTTAAGCTTTAGTAGGGATAGATTGGTTGAGAACTTTGTTTGGACTTTGAGAACAAATTTCAAGCCAGAGTTTGAATATTTCCGAAAAGTAATAACAAAGGTTAATGCGTTTGTTACAACAATTGATGATATTTATGATGTCTATGGTCCCTTGGAAGAACTAGAGCTATTCATTCACACAATTCAGAGGTATAAATTACTATTCAATATTAATTAATTTCCCCCATTTCATTGAATTTTTTTCCTCGTTAGTATAATTATCAATATTTTTTCTTATGATTTTAGATGGGATCTAAGTGGAATGAATTCTCTCCCATACTACATGAAAGTATGTTTTCATGCACTTTATAACTGTGTGAATGAAATTGCTTTCGAAATCTTGAAAAAGAGTGGATACTATGTCACTCCATACCTCAAGAACGGGGTAAGCAATTATTTGTCTCGTTATTTATCATGACTTTAAATTACGGTCCGCAACTGCAGTTACAGCCACAATATTGTAGATTTTGAAGTTTCTGCAACGAAATCACAATTACAATTTAGGTTGCATTGGCCATATTTTCATGCATTTTTCTACAATATAAATGTTTTCAGCGTAACTAATACTGTGTGACCGCAACCTCAATTTAAAATCATGTTATTTATTGCTCTTAATTATCTGATATATGATATATTTTTTCTTAATAGTGGGCAGATTTATGTAAATCATATTTGATTGAAGCAAAGTGGTACCATAATGAATATACTCCAACTCTTGGAGAATACTTAGAGAATGCATGGATATCCATAAGTGCACCTGTTATAGTTACACATGCTTACTTTGTAATTCCTCATTCATTCAAAATGGAAGACTTGGTTAGTTTAGAAGAAGACTCCAACGTAATTCATTTCTCAGCAATGATTTTATGCCTTGCCAATGATCTTGGTTGATATAAAGTAAGTTGTCATCTTAACTTTTATCATGTTTTTTTATAAGAACAAATAACTATAAAAAAAAACAGAGTACGTGAAGTAATCCAATCTAATACATCAAAAGATAATAGTAAAATTTGTTGTTAAAAACGGAGATCAATCTGTCACTAAACCAAGAATGTTCTTGGTTTCAGATCAGAGATTGATTTGAATATGAAACGGAGACCGATCATTCACTAAACCAAGAGTGTTTTTGGTTTCTGTAAAACGCAGATTGTTCAAATTATAAAACGTAGAACGTTCTCCGTTTTCTGTAAAATAGAATTAAGTCTTGCAATGCTAAAATGAACACACACAATTGTTAACCTAGTTCAAAGTTAAAACTCCTACGTCTGGGGGACTGGATCCGACTTGAATTATCACTAATATGAGATGAAATGATTACAATGTTTTGCTACACTTATGCTGGCAGTTTTCTGCACTTTCTACAAACTGCAGCTTGCATTCTACTCTCTCTCTCTCTCTCTCTCTCTCTCTCTCTCTCTCTCTCTCTCTCCCTCCCTCCCTCCCTCCCTCCCTCCCTCCCTCCCTCCTATAAACCTTGCTTGCTTTGGCTTATATACAAGTTGTTTACAATTTAGGAGTAACAAACAAAAGTAGTTACAACTAAAAACTAACTACCCAAAACAGATTTCATCTCCAAAGTCTTCTAATTGAGTACCGCATATTACAGCTATCATAATCAATTTTGAATGCGAATTTTGTTTTAAGCTATTATAATCAATTTTAAGCTATTATTATGTTTATTTTATTTTATGCTAACACCTTAAATGATAAATTCTTATAAAAATATTTGGATGGTTCGCTTATAAAAATTGAACCTTTAATTTTCACTATTTATGTTGACTTTTCTTTTTTAAGCGTGAAACTAAGACATGAGATATTCCAAAATCAATTCAACACTACATGAATGAAACTGGAATTTCTGAAGTAGAGGCTTGTGATTATATAAAGTCCGTGATATGTACAATGTGGAAGAAGATGAATAAAGAAGCTTATAGTTAATCTTTCTCTCAAAGTTTCATAGATACTTCTATAAACCTTGCTAGAATGGCAATGTTTATGTATGAGCATGGAGATGGTCATACCATTCAAGATCTTGAAATTCAGAATCACATAATGTCATTAGCTTTGCAACTCATTCCTATTATATGTACACAAAATTAAGAGTTAAATAATGACAGGTAATGTGTTTCCGAATTAGTGAATGAATAAATATAAATAAAATATATCTCGATGCTTTTTATGTTTTATAAAAGTAATAGTTTGGTTATTTATATTTTTTTGCAACAGTTATGCCTTTATTTTTATCTCATTTTTGTTTAGGTCATGTAAGTTTCAGTTTTTTTTCTTTTTCGATTTAGTTCTCTAAGTTGCCTTATGTTTGCATTGTTAGTTATTTGTCTCACTTTCAACAACAACTAGTGCAATTAAAAATATTTGATCATTAGAAACTCTATCAAATGTTTCAACAATATATTCCTCATGCTAGTCTTTTAGAAAACAATCAACAATATACAAAGTCTACATAACTTTTTGATTTTTTTACAATCATTTACACACATGTATAACCTTTAAATCTTGGTACTATATTGTCTATCCGTATAATTAATTTTATTAACTTTATTCACATGCAAAGTAGCTTGAATTGTCTACTTACTACATTGTCTGAATTAGAATTTAATACTAATTCTAGAGAATTGTCAAATTTAATGGACTACATACATGATTTAATATAACTTAAAAGATAGTGGTGCAATTACAATATAACTTAAAGATTAAGCGAAAACTGAAATGCATCTAGTGAGGAACATCGTGAAATGGAGCACTTATTGTGTATTAAAACACACTTAGCAAATGTATTCTATCACATAAGTAGTATAAAATATTATCATATCCACATTGATTAATTAACTCGTACCAAACTAATTAAGATTATTTGTTATTTGAATTGTTACGGTAACAAAATAAGCAAATAGTAAATAATTAAGAAAAATAATAAAAACACAAAGTTGTAAATCAATGGAGAGAAATCTAGAGTTGAGGTTTAACTTGTAACTTTGATTACTTCTGATTTTAGTTCTATTCGAATTCATTTATTTTGATTCAATTTCCAATCCATTTACTAAAATTATTAATTCGTTTGGTCATTTATGATTAATATTATTTTTCTTAAATTATCCCCTTGTTTGGTCATGTAAAATTTAAATTCAAGAAAAACTTATGAATTATGACCAATGTTCTACAAGTGAGAAAGACAAAGAAGAGATGAAGAAAGTTCCTTATGCATCCGCAGTTGGTAGTTTGATGTATGTTATGGTATGCACAAGGTCAAATATTGCTCATGCAGTTGGAGTTGTCAGTCGATTTGTCTCTAATATTGGTAATGATCATTGGCAAACAGTGAAGTGGATTCTAGATATCACAGGTGATCTTGATCCTAGAAAATCTACTTCTGGTTATATGATGACATTTGAAGAGGGAGTTGTATCTTTGCAATCAAGGTTACAAAAGTGTGTTGTTTTATCCACTACTGAAGTTGAGTACATTGCAACAACTGAAACTCTTGTGGCTGAAGAAATTTCTACTCGAGTTAGGCCTCAAGCAAGACAAGTTTTTATTAGTCTATGACAGTCAAAGTCCAACCCATCTTAGCAAGAATCCAAATTTTCATGCAAAGTCGAAACATATTGAGGTGTGGTATCATTGGATACGAGATATGACGAAAATGGTTCAGATATAATGACGAAGGTTTTGTCTGTGTCGAAGATGATATGTTGTAGAAAGAAGGCTGACATGGTTGAGTAGTACCTTCCCACTTGAGTCTTGAGAGGGAGATTTGTTAGGTGGACTCACTCCTCAAGTGAAATTCACCAATTTTACTAGTATTTTTTATTATTAGTATTATTATTGTTATTATTATTAAAGAAAGAAAAAGAAAAAAATAAAAGGAACATAGTGATTTATTGGGCTAGACCCATGTGAAAGGAAAAAAAGGATTTCGAAATCCCTAATAAAAAAAAAAAGGAATAATGCCGCAAGGAACAAGAGGAAGAAAACATTGACGGTAACAGAAAAGGAGAAAAAGAAAATTGGATTCCTGTTGTAACAAATGTGTAGCAAACTTACTCTTTTTGATTTACAATTTTAGATGTATTTTTACCACTATGTTTGTTCTTTTAATATACAGATTTGTAGTTATCCTTCTCTGAGAGTTACTTTAGAATACCCACTATAGTGGAAGGTTGTGTGAAATATTTCTAAAATATTGGTAAATATATGTATGTATAATTGGTTCTAATTGACATGATATTGTTGGTGGCTTAGTGGTTACATTATTTATGGGTAACGGGAAGATCTTGAGTTTAATCCCTGCATGTGTTTTCTTTTTGAATAAATTATTTTTGAATAAAACAAAAAGGTACAATTGCAACCATTTAGTCAACATGTGAACATTATATATATATACTCTTTCACAATCTAAATGGCAGAACCAAAAGTTGTACCTCTTTCTCAACTAACATTATTTTTTCTATAAATAGTGTCACTTTGGACAGAATAAGAACACGAAAAATTTGGAGATTGTCATCCACTTTTCTCATTCATTCTTATATTCTAAGTCATCTTATTCTTCTCTTATGAATGAGTGAAAGATAGGAAACATTCTTTTGTAACATACTATTGAAAGATTCTCTTGGTGTGATAGTGCAAATCATATCAAGGTTTTCCAAAGTACCCTGAAGGGGATTCGCTGGTTATCTCATGCATTCGATTGGTGGGAGCAAATCGAACCTAAAGGCTAGTGTAACAACACGCTTTGGAATTTGCTACATATAATCTTTATCAACAACTTCACTATAAAAGTCTTGTAGCAATTGTCACCAACACAGATCGAACAAGTTGTTTGGTATTTGTTTGGTTTCTACGTTAAAAATTGTACTTGTCTCATATTTAATTTTTCTGCCAATTATTGCAACAGAATTGTATTTTTGTTTGACTATTTATCTGCACAGGTGGAAAAAAAATTTCACATTGTTAAGATGGTTATCTCTAGTTTTTCCCATCACTTATAAATATACCATTCGTGTTACAATTGATCTAATGCAAAGGAGGGATGAAATCAATCAACTTCAAATATGGAAGGAGGGAAAGTGAGTGACATTTAACGTAAAAATATTTATGGAATTTAAATTCCTTAACTGAAGAATACATGTATCACTTTTAATGTTGCACAACAAACATTACAACACCTCTAATAGTGTTGATGGTTTTATTTAAATAATATAAGATTTTGAGGTTGAAAGCTCCAACCTCTTTTACAAACTAAAAGAAGAAAAATGGCCAAAGTGTCATCAATAGGAGATTCAACAACAAATCTTATCCATATCCAATTGCCAATGGAAAAAGAACAATGGAAGAAAAGATAAGAAACTGATTCAAAACCCAATCTTATCCATATCCAATTGCCAATGGAAAAAGAACAATCGAAGAAAAGATAAGAAATGATTCAAAACCCTGGCCATTTGTTAAAATTTGTATTCATTTATCTTGATATGAGATTTTTAAGATAATAACTTTTATAGAGAAAAATAAAATGTCAGTTAATGAATATATATTTTAAGAAATAATAATTTTTTTTTTTGACATTTTCATTGTTTCTATAATTATATATAATTACTCAGTTCAAAATTATTTTACATTTTTAACAAAAGTAAAATGAATATAAATTTTAAAAAATAAAAACATAAAATATTTTTATAAATTATACGATCCCTTATAAAACAAGAAATTAAACAGCTTCCATTTATAATTCCTAATGTTTTCATTCAATTCTTCATTCATTCCTCAAATTTTCTAAAAATCAAAACAGCAAAAGATAGTAAAATAAAAGAAAAGGTGAAATAAAAATACTAAATTATAAATTATTAAACAAAACTATAAACCCAAGCAATTGAATTAGACAAAAAATAATATCTAAGTAGTACCATTAGGCATATCAAAAATTAATAGAGACAAATAATTTCAAATTCGATTAGAGGCTTAAATTCTTTGAAAAGATATTTCTCATCAATTAGGACTATCTCTTTTCCACACAAAGGTAACGAATATACATTCAAAATTCCATTCAAAGAACATACTGAAGTAACAATGTCGATTTACAAAGAAGGGGGGGTTTGAATTGTAAATGTTCCTATTTAAAAATTCCTGAAAAAACTTAAGAATTTAACTCAAGATTGATCTTGGTTGTGAAAATAGAAAACGGAGAATGTTCTTGGTTTTAACCAGAAAACGGAGAATGTTCACACAAGGATATATCCTGGTTCACCCCAAACTCGGGCTACATCAAGTCCTCACAACTGTAAGATTTTCCACTAAGTGTTCAAAATAAAGAACCTTCTTGGTTTTACAGCACCTAGCTCAGATCAACCTTGATCTGTTACAAAGTTAAAACCATTCCACCTAGAAAGGAGTTCAATCAGGGCACCTATCAACCTTGATAGGATTTGTTACAATCTACCCAAACTATACTAAACTCTTATAGTTCGAGTTTTACAAAAATGATGAGATTGTTTTGTAAGAATACACGATAATGATTCTTTGACAGAAAAATACACGATAATGATTCTAAGAATCAAATGGAAAAAAAAATCAGAACTGATTCAATGTATGCGAATGAGAGAAATTCAAGTATGATTGAAATGAGTAATGAATTTTCTTAGTACTTGAAGCTCCTATTTTTTCTTGAGCATTAGTCTTCCTTTTATAGGTGTTTTAGAGCATTTAATATTGGTCAAAAGAGCTGTTGGTAGTGCTCTGTCAGTTTTGACCAAAACCAATAAAAGTGAATAAAAAATTTCCAGCCTTTGAACAGTTTTGAACTTTGTTTGACTGGGTCGTTTTATTCATTCTTGATCAGATTGCCTGCGTGTTTAATGATCCTTTAACCTTTAGATATATTTGTTGATGATATATCTTTGATCTGGAGACTTGATTCTGTCCAAAGCAGTTTGGAGAGTAGTGATGAACTTCTGCAGAAATAAGGAGATTGATTCTGGAGAAACGAAGATTGATGATCAATCTGGTCTGTTATTGTTCTGAACTATCTGGAGATTGATGATCAATCTTGAGCCTCAGTCTTGAATTAACTTTATTGATAGTTCAGGCTGGAGAAAGTTACAACTCGTTTTATTTTGCTTGATTCATGACCTTTTAACTTAGTGATTCGAATGCATTCTTTAACTAGAATGATTCCTACTTGTTCCTTGCCATGTACTGATAACATCACTGTGAAATATAAAGGTAGAATTTTCTTCGAACTAACGGAGATTGATTGATTTTGGAGTTGTGATGATCATTCTTGAAACTGGAGAACATTATCTGTTTTCCAGATTTTGTTAAGAACGTTCTCCATTCTTGTCTATTCAATTTCTTGCCTTTTTATGCTGATTTCTTTGCTTTGTTTAAATTCTATCTTTAAATAAATACACTCAAAAACACAAGTTAAATTAACACAACATTTAGAATCATAATTAACATTCTTAATTAACTTTTTGTTTGTTTTCATCAAAACATTAAATTTGGATTTTGTCTCAACACATCCTACTCAAAAACACATGTTGAAGTTTGTAATAGAGTCGAAGGGGTTCAAATTGGAAGTGAGATAAAACAAGAAAAAAGATATTCAAAAGGCTAATAAGATTTATAAATCAATCAAGATAACATTTTAGAATACAAATCAAACATTAGAGCATTTCAACCATGATACAATAAACATTTCTCTTTTTATTTGTTTTTTTTCTTTCAACTTTAAATTTTTTAACCCCTTTCTTTTGTTTGCTTCTTTTTTTTTTCTCTCATTTTTTCATCAAAGGCCATTAGAAACACAATTGGGGTGCCCAATTTTGAGATTAAACACAAATCAATCAATCATCGAACCTCATTTATTTATTTATTTATTTTTTCTCAATTGTTCCATTTATACTTTAAAAAGCACGTTAGAATGACCTTAACAACAAAGCATTGCACCAAGAAAGTGTATTCATATAATAGACTCAAAAATGGGCAACTAGTGGTAAACATCAAACAAGTTCTGAGGCCTGAAAAATAATTGTAGAGTGATTTTTTTTCATACATATTCTCAAAAGAATTAAGCTTTAAAAATGTTTGAAGATCAATTCCAGAGAATAAAATCAGTGATGAATGAAAAGGGGCATAAATGTTTGATGATGTAACACAAACCGTGTATAAAACCAAAAACTCGATTATATTAAGAAAGTATATAGATAAATTTATGCAGGGCCATATATCCTTGAAAGAAAATTTTGATGCGAAGTTTGAATATGGTGTCTATTATTTTTATATAAGTTTTTTTATTTTTTATAAGTCATATAATAATAATAAAATTTATTATATTTGATGTGATATTAATCAATTCATTATGTTTTTTATACATATTAATCAATTCATTTTGGATCTTATGACTAAGATAATGATAATGAATTTTATTATAATTGATGCGATTAACATGCTTTTGCATGACGAGATCCTATCGAGCAATCATTTCAACAAGATATAAATTCTTTTAGATGAAAGTAGGCTGGTCCGTCTTAAATATTTTGGAGACTTTGTTCTATTCTTAAAAATTGGACCTTTAATAAAAAAAAGTACAATTTTATTATTTAATAATTTGCGTTTAAAAACCTTTCTCCAAAATCATATGATCCCAATTTTACTTTTGAGACAACATTTTATACTCATCCACACAAATATCCTTCTTTTTTCGAGTATCAACATCCACAAAACAAATAATAAGCATTCATCCATAAACGTAAAAATACAACACAAAGTAAATACCTTCGTAAATGCGATTCTACTTCTATGGGTTGTGACTGTCGTACAATTCATGTGTTTCAAGTTTCAAATAGCCTCGGTGGCTGGTGGTGGGTGGTTGGAAACTTTATTTTTAAATAACATCACTTGAGTTTGATCTAACAAGTGCCCATTTTTTTCTCACAGCAATCCCATTTTGTTGGGGTGTTTTAACATATGAGGACTCATGAATAATCAAACAAAACAAACTTCAAACTTTAAAAAAAACCACACACTTAGAAAACAAAACTGCTCCGGTCAAAGAGTAGACCCAAAACAAAATGAGAAAATGAGAAATGAACCACCTACAATCTGGTTGAAAACGAAAATGAGGTCTAGACCGCCGTTCTCACATACTCACACGTGGAGAAGATGTAAGTAATCTAAATTTTTTATTCTTGTGCACAAGTTTTAGGGACCAAGAATAAAAAGGAGTATAGGAAAATTGGTAAACAAATATTTTTTATTTAGACTTCTATATAACCCGGCCCCACTTTTGGTTCTGTATAAGCCAAGTTGCTTTTGGCACTTGGCAGCGTATATAGACACATTGAAAAATCAATATGAACCAGTCTCCCAAAATAAATATCATGACTTTATTTTGGAAAGCAATTATACTTGTTTCTCTTGTTTGTCTATGGCTATGGGGAAACATGAAGAAAGTAAAGAGATTACCCCAGGTCCAATAGGGTTACCAATTTTGGGTAGCCTTCTAAAGTTAGGGTCAAACCCTCATCGTGATTTACATCGTGGATGAGAAGGGTTTCAAGGTTATGATGGAAGAGGCAATGAATTTATTAGGAACTCCTAACATGATTACATTCCTTACATTGGACTACTTGATCTTCAAGGCTTTAACAACACGCATGAAAGCAATTTGTAAAATCTTTGATGATTTTTTTGATAAAATTATTGAAGAGCATGTCCAATCTAATGACAAAGATGGTGAGGTCATGGATTTTGTAGATGTTTTGTTGGGCTTTCTTGGTACGCAAGAATGTGATTACCGTATTGAACGGCCCAATATCAAAACTATAATGATGGTAAATCATAGTTGAGTTAATTTTCACCATCCTTTATTATTAATATTTTTCATCAAAGGTTACATTCTTGATGCTTACATAACACTGTAGCTACTAGTGACAATGCATATCATCTAAAAATTGTACATGTCTAATTCTTTCTTCATAGTTATAGATGAAATTAAGCTATAAATATTGTTTCATCCATGTTAGAACACATTATATTCACTACGCCAAAAATAACATTTTATAGCGCGTTTTTTACAGCGCTTATTAAATACAAGCGCTGGTGTATAATTTTTAAAAATTACGGAGCATACAACAGCGCTTTTTTGACAAGCGTTGTTATATGGTCATATAGGGTCACATACGCTTGCACATAATGTTTACAACTCTTTTACAACGTTTTTTTTTTAAAAAGCGCTGTAAATTGAAGCGCTCTCACATAGCTTTTTACAGCGCTTTTTGAGCGCTTTAAACACAAGCGCTGTAAAATATAGCGCTCCCACCTTATGTTACATAGCTTTTTAAGCGCTTCTTGTTAAAGCGCTGTAAAAGCCTTGCGCTTTCACATAATAAAATGACCTATTACAGCGCTTTTTATACAAGTGCTTTAATAAAAAGCGCTGTAAAATCATTCATTTTAAATAAAAATCATTCACTTTAAATAAATAGAAACAAATTTCAAACAAATTTAATACGTTGTCCTAACCCTACGAACTCTCATCTCCTCTTCTTTGTGAACCCTCATCTCCTCTACTGTTGATCTACGTTGCTCCTCTTTTAAAACAAATTGATCAACGTTGTCTTAGGTACTGTATTTATTTATTTGTTGTTGTCAATAATTAAAACTAATAAATTGTTACATATTAGATATGTTCTGTTTTGAAATTGTTACATCATAGTAGATATGTTCTAATGATATATATGTTCTGTTTTGAAATCAATCTTGGACCAATATTAGATATGTGTACTATATATAGGTTATATATATATCAGACTTGAAATCATGCTTATTATTTGTGTAACTGCATTTATATATATAGGTCATATAAAATGGACCGAAAATGGATGTCTGTCAATCATTTGACAAAAGAGTATGAAAATGGAGTGAATGAGTTTATTGAGTTTGCAGTGATGAATGCAAAAGATCCAAATAGAGTCGTTTGTCCTTGTTTAAAATGTTGTTTTGGAAAACGCGTTGGTGCAGATGAATTGGAAGGACATTTAGTATGGTATTGAATTGATCAAAGCTATACATGTTGGATAAGACATGGTGAGAAAATAAATGGAAACACCTGCACAGATACATATGCTTCAACTGATTTCGAAGCAGGACCGAGTTGAGGAGATTGTAAAAGCAATTGAAGAAGATCTTCGTGATATTCCTAAAATGTTTGAGAGCTTGTTGAGTGATGTAGAGAAACCATTATATAATGGTTGTACTAAATTCACAAGACTGTCGATGATATTAAAGTTGTACAACTTAAAAGCGAGTAATGGATGGTCTGATAAAAGCTTCACAGAATTACTAACACTCTTAAAAGATATGTTGCCAAATGATAATGAACTTCCTAGTCGAACCTACGAGGCTAAACGAATTTTGTGCTCTATTGGTATGAGTTACGAAAGAATTCATGCGTGTCCTAACGATTGCATTTTATTTCGAAATGAATATGAATTACTAAAAGCGTGTCCGAAATGCAATGTCTCTCGATATAAGAAGAAATAATCTACTCCAACAAAAGTCGTGTGGTATTTTCCTATAATACCAAGATTTAGGCGCATGTATCGCAGTGAAGAAGATTCAAAACACTTGACATGGCATGCAGATGAAAGAATTAGAGATGGAAAGTTTCGACACCCTGCAGATTCTCCGCAATGGGTAAAAATTGATCACGAGTATCTTGAATTCGAGATAGAGTCAAGAAATCTAGGACTTGCACTTTCTACTGATGGAATGAATCCACATGGTCTTCAAAGCATCTCACACAGCATGTGGCCTGTGATTTTGTTGATTTATAACCTACCTCCATGGTTATGTATGAAGCGTAAGTTTATGATGTTGTCTCTGTTAATTTCTGAACCCAAACAATCGGGGAATGATATCGACATATACTTGGCTCCTTTAATTGAAGATTTAAAAATTATGTGGTAGACAAGTGTGGAAGTTTATGACGGGTATAAGATAAAATGTTTCAATTTGAGGGCTATGTTGTTCGGCACAATTAATGATTTTCCAGCATATGGTAATTTATCAGGATATAGCATTAAAGGTCAGTGTGCATGTCCTATATGTGAAGAGAGTACAAATTGGATGCGGTTAAAACATTGTAACAAGAATGTATTTCTTGGACATCGTAGATTTTTACCTTATAGTCATCAGTATCGTGGGTGGAGAAATGCATTCAATGGAAAATCAGAGGAAGATAGAGCTCCTGTAGCACCGACTAGATATCAAATACTTGAAAAAGTACAAGGTTTGACCAATAAATTTGGCAAACCTTTTGCAGGAGAGCTGGTCAAAACTGGGTGGAAGAAAAGGTCAATTTTCTTTGAATTGCCATATTGGAAGTCATTGTATGTAAGACATTTTTTCGATGTGATGCATACCGAGAAAAATGTATTTGACAGTGTTATTGGTACGTTACTCAATGTACCAGAAAAGTCTAAGGATGACATCAATGCAAGATTGGACTTGGTCGATATGGGAATAAGAAATGAATTGGGTCCCGTAAAGAAAGGAAATCGCACATATCTACCTCCAGCCGCTCATACTCTATCTAGAAAAGAAAAAATTGTTTTGTGTAAATTTCTACACAAAGTTAAAGTTCCAGAAGGATACTCTTCAAACATTAAAACTTTAGTTTGTATGAAATACCTCAAGTTAAAATTGATTGTCATATTCTAATGGAGCAGTTGCTACCAATAGGTATACGTTCAATTTTACCTGAAAAAGTTCGTCGAGCCATAACTAAATTATGTTTCTTCTTCAGGGAAATTTGTAGTAAAGTGATCGATCCTCAGAAATTATCGACATTGCAAAGGGAAATTGTTGTTAATTTGTGTGAGCTTGAAATGTATTTCCCACCCTCGTTTTTTGTTATAATGGTTCACCTTAATGTTCATCTTGTTAAGGAGACACAACTTTGTGGCCAACTTATATGAGATGGATGTACCCGATAGAACGATATATGAAAATATTAAAAGGGTATGTAAAAAGTAGAAGTCGACCAGAAGGTTGTATTGCTGAACGGTACATTGTCGAAGAAGTTGCTGAATTTTGTACTCAATATCTGTCCAATGTTGAATCCATAGGGCTTCCCATGTCTCGTCATTTGGGAAGATTATCAGGAGAAGGGATAATTGGAAAGAGACTAATGACTATATCAAGGACAGAATGGGAGCAGCCACAATTGTATGTTCTGCACAATGATGATGAGGTTCAACCGTATGTTACAATACACATGGATCAGTTATCTAGTTTGAACATGAATAGGAATCAAAATTGGATAACTCGAGAGCACAATCAAAGTTTCATAACATGGTTAAAAAATCACATAAAGTCAAAGTTTGATGTAGACCCCGAATCAATTTCACAGAGATTGAGGTGGCAAGCAAATGGTCCGAGTTTACATGTCTTTTCTTACACCGGTTATGTAATTAACGACTACACATTTTATACCAAAGAACAAGATGATCAAACCACTATGCAAAATAGCGGAGTCACTCTCGTAGCTGAAGCGATGCATATCTCAAGTGCAAAAGACAAGAACCCAATATATGCAAATCTATCATATTTTGGGGTTATCAAGCGCATATTGGAGCTAGACTACACAATGTTTCGTGTTCCCATATTTGGTTGCAAGTGGGTCGATAATAATAATGGCGTTCGGATTGATGAGTCAGGGTTCTTGCTTGTCGATTTTAATTGGGTGGGATACAAAGATGAGCCTTTTATTTTAGCGTCGCAAGATTAACAAGTGTTTTATGTCATTGATCCTGCTGATGATAAATGGTCTGTTGTCCTATCAACCAATAAAATAAGTGGTGATTATAACAATAATGATGAAGATGTTGGTAATGATCTTTTCTTTGCAACATCACAACCACATGAAATTGATTCAACTGATGATGGTTTATATCTTAGAGATGATCATGATGAGGGAATTTGGATTAATCCATCGTTTCGTATCATTAATGGACAAATAAATGTGAATCCCACCAAGAAAAGAAGAAGGGCATCTTAATGTGTTTAATTGTTTTTAAGCCATGTAATCTGAACTGAGTTCATGTAATTTAATTGGTTGATCTGCCAGAATTGAGCATTTTGGTATTTAGCTTGAACTGTATGTAATTTTCTGCTTATACTGTATATAATTGTATACTGATCTTCTGCTTATACTGGGAATTTTTCTTGAACTTGAACGGATCATCCCAATATGAGCTGATCATGTAATTTAGCATTGATATATATATATATATATATATATGTATTATTTGGAAGAAAAAATTATTATTTGGAAGAAACAAATTATTATTTTGTAAGAAAAAATTATTATTTGGAAGAAAAAATAATTTAACTAATTTGGAAGAAAGCAAAATTATTTGGAATTTTTCTTGAACTTAACTGATCATCCCAAAATAATGAAGTCACACAACCCTTGGACATAATAAAACAAAGAGGTATTTTATATATAAAACCCTATTACAGCGCTCTTTTGAAAAAGCGCTGTAATAGGGTTTTAAAACAATAAAATAAGGAGGTCTTTTAAAGCGCTTTCTTCATAGGCGCTGTAAAAGGGTCACATAGTGTTTGCATATAATAAAACAAAGAAACCTTTTATATATAAAACTCTATTACAGCGCTCTTTTGCAAAAGCGCTATAAAAGGGTCACATATTGTTTGCATATAATAAAACAAAGATAGGGTTTTATATATAAAACCCTATTACAACGCTCTTTTGCAAAAGCGTTGTGAAAGGCTTTTAAAAAAATAAAAAATGAGGTCTTCTAAAGGGTTTTCTGCATAAGCGCTGTAAAAGGGTCACATAGCGTTTGCATATAATAAAACAAAGAAGCCTTTTAAAGCATTTTGTATAAAAGCGTTGTAAAAGGCTTTTAAAAAAATAAAAATAACGAGGTCTTTTACAATGCTTTTTCACAAGCGCTGTAGTAGGGTTTTAAAAAATAAAATAATGAGACCTATTACAGTGCTTTTCAAAAAAGCGTTGTAATAGAGTTTTATATATAACAGTAAATCTCTTCAGTTTCCTCTTCATTACGTAAACTTCATACGAGTGTTTCAGTTTCCTCTTCATTCTCCTTCTCATTGCGAACCCTACTAAAGAAAGAAAAAGACAAAATAATATAATACTTTTATATTTTATTACTACAGCCTTAAGCTGTTTATATAGGAAAAGAAATTACAACAGTAATACTGAGTAATAATGACAGAATCATAAAATTAAAATAAACATAATAATATAAAATAAAAGAGAATCAAATATGATTTTTCTTGATTCTTCAACACCCCCCCTCAAGTTGGTGCATAGATATCTGTCATGCCCAACTTGGCTATAAGCCGCTCAAAATTGGGTCTTGCCAAACTTTTTGTCAAGATATCAGCAGTTTGCTGATTGGAAGTCACAAATGGCAGGCATATAATTCCAGCATCAATTTTTTCTTTAATGAAATGGCGGTCAATCTCAATGTGCTTGGTTCTATCATGTTGTACAGGGTTGTGAGCTATACTTATTGTTGCTTTGCTATCACAGAACAATTTTAAGGGTGAGTCAACTTTCATTTTCAATTCGTCCAAGAGTTTACGAATCCATAAAAGTTCACAGATTCCTTGAGCCATTGCTCTGAATTCTGCTTCTGCACTGCTTCGAGCAACAACCCCTTGTTTCTTATTTCTCCAAGTAACTAAATTTCCCCAAACATAGGCACAATATCCAGTGGTGGATTTTCTATCAGTAATTGATCCTGCCCAATCAGCATCTGTAAATATAGAGACTTCTCTGTCATTAGTTTTCTTGAAGTACAAACCCTTTCCAGGATTGGATTTCAAGTACCTTAAGATCCAATAAATTGCCTCCAAGTGTTCTTCATAGGGAGAATGCATGAATTGGCTTACAACACTCACGGAGAAAGCGATGTCAGGTTTAGTGTGGGCTAGATAAATAAGTTTGCCGACTAACCTCTAGTATCTTCCAATCTCAACGGGAACACTGCCTTTCTCCCAAAGTTTAGCATTTAATTCCACAGGAGTATCTGCTGGTTTACACCCACTCATCCCAGTTTCTTCCAAGAAATCTAGGATGTATTTTCTTTGAGAAACAACAATTCCCTTCTTTGAGCGAGCAACTTCCATACCAAGAAAATATTTAAGCACGCCTAAATCTTTGATCTCAAATTCTTGTGTCAAATTTTTCTTCAATCTTTCCATCTCGACAATGTCATCTCCTGTGAGAATAATATCATCTACATATACAATTAGAATTGCAATTTTACCAACATTAGAGAACTTCATGAACAGAGTATGGTCTGATTGTCCCTGCATATATCCTTGCTTTTTGACCGACCGAGTGAATTTTTCAAACCAAGCCCTTGGGGATTGCTTGAGACCATAAAGGGATTTTTGTAGTTTGCACACATTTGAACCAAATTTATCTTCAAAGCCAGGTGGACTATCCATGTATACTTCCTCCGCCAAATCACCATTCAGAAAAGCATTCTTTACATCAAGTTGGTTAAGAGACCAATCTAAATTCACTGCCAAGGACAAGAGAACTCTAATAGTGTTTAATTTGGCAACGGGAGCAAAAGTCTCTGAGTAATCAATGATATATGTCTGAGTAAACCCTTTAGCTACCAAGCGTGCCTTGTATCTTTCAATTGTGTTGTCAGAATTATATTTTACAGTAAATACCCATTTACAACCAACAGTATTCTTTCCTGTAGGTAACGTCATGACTCTCCAAGTTTGATTCTTCTCAAGAGCTCTCATCTCCTCAACAACAGCTTCCTTCCACTTTGGAATTTTTAGAGCCTCTTGTATATTTTTTGGAATTTCTATAGCAGATAACTTAGAGGTAAATGCAGCAATTGAAGAAGACAATTTTGAGTATGACACATAATTAGACAAAGGATATTTAGTGCATGATCTAACAGGTTTTCTAATTGTAATAGGAAGATCTATATCAGGATACTCGACATGACTTTTAAGAACAGAAGAAGACTTACCTGTATCAAGATGATGTGTTGGATTATCTATTGGTTCGGAATCTTGGAAGGGTCGGAGAATGGGTCCTTCATTTCTCTGTTTATGGTTTCTTCTTTCAAAGACATTTCCCTTCCAAGTAGGGTCAATTGTAGTAAACCTGCTTTGTGTCTCTTTATCTGAGTCATTATGTTGTGGCATTTCAGGTGGTCCTTCATTATTGTGATTTTGATCATTATGATTTTGATTTGAAATTGTCGCCCCCGAATCTGTCGAAACCTCACTCATAAGTGGATTGAGTTTCAATATGGATTCTTGGGCATTTTCTTTTGGTGCATCTATATAAGTCTCAAAATTTTGTGACAACACTATATCACTTAAAGTAATGATGTTTTCAAACGTAAAAGATGAATCTTCCTTAAAATTTCCCCCCTGAAGATGAATGTCAGTAAAAAATGGTTGATTTTCAACAAAAGTAACATCCATGGTTACAAAAATTCTTTTTGATTTTGGTTCAAAACACCGATACCCCTTTTGAGTTGGAGAGTAACCGGTAAACACACATTTTATTGCTCGTGGCTCGAGTTTGTCAAGGTGTTTATGTTCATGAACAAAAGCAGTGCAACCAAAAACTTTTAATGGCAAATCAGCAGAGACACTAGTCAAAGGAAAATAATTTCGAAAAACATCAAAAGGGTATGAAAATCTAAAACTTTAGATGGCATTCGATTAATTAAATATGATGCAGTTAAAACAGCTTCACCCCACAAATATTTTGGAACGTGATTTGCAAATGGTAAAGTTCTAGCAACCTCAAGAAGATGCCTATTCTTTCTCTCTGCAATTCCATTTTGTTTGGGTGTATTAACACAAGAACTTTGATGAACAACCCCATTTGCAAGAAAAAAATCGGACAAAAGTGTATTAAAATATTCTTTACCATTGTCACTTCTGAAGACTTGAATATTTGTTTGGTATTGAGTATGCACCATTATAAAAAAGTTTTTGACAACCTGTCCAACTTCAGATTTTTCTTTTAATAGATAAACCCAACAAATTTTAGTATGATCATCAATAAAAGTTATAAACCATTTTTTATTAGAAAAGGTGTTTATTCTATTAGGACCCCAAACATCACTATGAATAACTGCAAACGGTTTTGATGGTTTATATGGTTGTGTAGAAAAAGAACGGTGATGTTTAGCAAGTTCACAAGTTTCACAATGAAATAAAGACAGATCCTTCATAGAAAATAATTTAGGAAACAAATGTTTCAAATACGGAAAACTAGGATGTCCTAACCGTAAATGCCATAACATAATATCATCATTATTAGAAGAGACAAAAATAGATTCAAAGCAAGTACTTGTTTTTTGTTGGTCTTTGAAGTCGAGTCCATTGTCAAGATAATAGAGTCCTCCACTCTCCTTAGCATTGCCAATCATCTTCCCCGTGCTCAAATCCTTAAAAGTACAATGAGAATGAAAGAAGTTAGCTTGACAATTTATATCCTTTGTTAATTTAGTAATGGATAACAGATTACATGATAAATTAGGAACATGTAAGACATCTTTTAAGGTTAACACAGGTGACAGAATAACAGAACCTTTCCCTGCAATGGCTGAAAGAGAGCCATCTTCAATTTTAATTTTGTGGTTACCTGCACAAGGACTATAACAAGAAAATAGACTCGACTCCCCAGTCATATGATCAGTAGCACCAGAATCGATAATCCAAGTATGGCTGGGAGTGACACTAAGTAGAGCAGTATTTGGAAAATTACCTCTCTGAGCTATAGAGCAAGAAAGAGTTTGAGACTCAAGGAGTTGGTACAATTTATCTAATTGTTCCTTGGTGAAAAGAGATGGGCTTGAAGGGGACTGCTTCTCTTGATTAGAGGTACCAGCTTGGAGGGCATGACCTTCGTTTCCTTCTTTTTTCTTCCAATTTAGAGGTTTTCCATGGAGCTTCCAACATGTATCACGTGTGTGCCCTGGACGTTTGCAATGTTCGCACCATGGTTTCTTGCCCTCAGACTTCATCGAGCCGCTTATTAAGCCTAACCAAGAATATGAATACTCGGTCGTTCTCCTGTCTCTTAAGAAACAAAACATTGTCCTCACAGCACTTCCAATGATCATCATAGCAGAGATCCAATTCTTGCCATAGTGTCATCAATTCATTATAATAGGTAGTGACATCTCTATCTCCTTGTTTGGCATGCCACAATCGTGATTTGAGATCGAAAATTTGAGAAGAATTCTGAATATCATAATATGTTTCTTTGACTGCCTCCCAAACTTCCTTTGCAGTAGGCAAAAACATAAAAGGTTTTCTTATCATTGATTCCATATTACTAAGCAGCCAAGCGATAATAACAGAGTTCTCAGATTTCCAAAACCTGTAATTCGGATCAGTAGTGGCAGGCATTTTCACCTCTCCTGTTAGGAAACCATATTTTCCCTTACCGTTTAGTATCAATCTTGTGGTTTGGGACCATTCAACATAATTTTTTCCATTGAGTTTTTGAATTTCAGCCTTGAGGACATTAGAAGTTCCCTCATGGCCAAAAAAGTTGGAAAAACCATTGTTAGATAAACAATTATTGCCCCCTGGGCCGCCACCTGGGCCGCTGCCTAAACCAATACTGTCGGCGTTGTTGACTACTTCTGATTTTTTACCCAAACCATCGTCGTTGCTGCCGTTGCTACCCATAAGGGCTGCCTTCCATAGGTTATTTTGTGCCATAGCTCAGTTGGTTGGAGCGCCAAACCCTGATGGGTTCTTTACAGAACCCCAACCAGAGCTCTGATACCATGAAGAAAGTAAAAGACAAAATAATATAATACTTTTATATTTTATTACTACAGCCTTAAGCTGTTTATATAGGAAAAGAAATTACAATAGTAATACTGAGTAATAATGACATAATCATAAAATTAAAATAAACATAATAATATAAAATAAAAGAGAATCAAATATGATTTCTCTTGATTCTTCAACACCTACAAACCCTACCCTTGTTTCCTCCTCATTACTGACCCTCATTACGTAAACTTCATACACTTGTTTCCTCCTCATCTTCATTCTCCTTCTCATTACGTAACCATATATTTTTAGTAACCCTTATTATGTATTTTTGCGAACCCCGTAACCCTACGATCGTTTCATCTTCGTTCGTCTTCTGCGTTGTTCTTGGTCTTTCTTTGTTACTAACCGAACCCTAAGAACCCGTAACCCTAAGTATTTCTTCGCACTTCAGGTATTGTATTTATTAGTTTTTTTTCACTAAAATACATGTTGAACTTATACTGTTACGTACTTAAACTAATGCTTATTGAACTTGTTGAAGTTATACTGAACTGCATGTTGAACTTGCTGTAGATAAATGGATACCAACAAAGATTTAGAATGTCAAAATGAAGAAGTTGGCAACACCAAGACTTACGAAAATGAAGTCAAACGTGGTGCAACCATAATGCAAAATGTTATAAAAGCAAGAAGTATTGGGCAAAAATTTGAGGTATACTTTGTTTGCTGTTTTCTTTGTTTGTTGTTTATACTATACTTTGCTTGCTGTTTACTTTGTTTGCTGTTTATAATTTCAGGTACTTACTATATGAGTTTATTAGGTGGGATGGAATGAGAGTGGTCAGCCAATTGACCCCAACAGTTCAATGTTTTTAAGTTATATTGGGGTTGTTGTTCGTCAGAATATCTCCATCACAATAGATGATTGGAGAGATAAGGCATTGAAGGATGCAAAATATGTATTGTGGGCTGATATACAAGTAACTTTTTACTCCACTTTTTTACTTATAATTTTTTACAACTGATTTGAAGTATGTTACTCAAACTATATCTTTATTTGGTTTGCAGACAGCTTTTGATGTGGACGAGGTGAGAAAGAGTTACGTGCTGAGAGTTGTCGGGAAAATACACCGGGGTTTTAGATCTCACCTCTCAAATTGCTATCTAAGAGACCGAGATGGAAATATGAATGCGGAAGCTCCAAAAATATATAAAAATTATATATCAAATGAGGAATGGAGCGCATTCGTAGCAAAACGTTCGGACCCTGCGTTTGTTGTAAGTGATTAATTTAATAGCATTTGTGTTTTATTATTCATATTCATAGCGTATTTTAAATTTTTACAAGATCGTTATTTTTTTTATATAGAATATTAGTAAGGAAAATCGTGAGAGGGCAAAAATTATTCCCCACCCATACAAAAAATCTCGTATGGGATATGCACGTCTAGAGCAAAAACTTGGAAGTAATTAAACATCACTTTTATATAATGTGGTACATTATAAACTATACTTTCTAACAAATATTATGTTTATGATCTTAACGAGAATAGCAACAAGACACCCAATCCGATCAACCGTTGGGTCGTCATATATTGTGGAAGGAAGCTCGCGTAAATAAAGACGGAGTGGTTGATAACGAAAATGTTCAAAAAGTAATAGAACTTTGTGTAAGTATATTTATAACTTTAATATTTTTTAATATTGTATTTTAAAAATGATATTGAACTTGTCTTTTTAATCCTACGTGTATATATTTTAGGTGAATCTCGAACAAAGTTCCGAAAATCAAGAGGACAACAAGGCTAGTTGCAGGGACATACTATGTAAAGTGTTTAATGTTCCTGAATATTCCGGCCGCGTGAGGGGGAAAGGATTTGGCGTAACTCCTAGAAGCTATTTTTCACAAGAGAAGCACCAAAATCCATCTAACGAGGAAGTATAAGAGAAGATCAAAGTATTAACAGAGCAAGTGGCATTTTTGGTGAAGACAAATAAAGACAAGCAACTTGCGGATCAGCTCCAACGTGAAAATCAAATGGAGAGTGAAAACGCGAGTGGCAACGTTGGTCTCAAAAGTCTTCCTGAGTTAATTAATTACTTAATAAAATAAGAAATTCATTCAAGCTAATTGTTTCACATACTTATGTAGTAATTAATCATTGATTTAGGGTGTCACTCCATGCGTGCTATACTTATCCTCCCGTACTCATCGGAAGATCAGAAAAGGAATATTGTGCAATACTTTGGGCGAAGTATTGCACAACACACCGATCCCTGCGGGCCATGTCAAAGTATCACCAGTTATTGCTTTGGAACCAAATGCATCGTTGCCTATACCGGACAACGATGCAGATCTGAAGTATTTGGGCGGAGCAATTGGCAGTTACGTGGCATGGCCCAAACATCTTGTTGCCCTTGATAAGGTATGTTTAATTAATTGAAATGTATGTTTAATTGATTATATTTAATTGCTGAATTTTTTCTGATGTTAACTTTAATTTCACATTTATTTAGATTCAAACAAAGTCTAAAGGGAATGATAAGAAGATTCCAAGAAACGAAATAGTCACATCGCCCGAAAAGGTTTGTCACATTTATTCTGTAAGGTTTGTCATTTTTTCAGATTCAATAAACTAACAAACTGATTAACCTCATTTTTTCATATTCAATCCAATAAACCACCCACACAGCAAGCCAGCTGCTGCACCACAACTGGATGTTCGTGGTAAAAATAAAGCCGGCAAACTTCAAAAATAGGAGGGTAATAAAGCTGGCAAACTGCAAAAGCTGGGGGTAACAAAGCTGCCAAAGTTGCTGCTCAAAAATTGGATCGGGGAAAATCAGTTGCTGCTCCTGCTCCTAAAATAAGTCAGCCATGCCTTGCTCGATATGGGTCATGTCTTGACATACAAGCAAAAACCAATATGGGCAGCAACAACGATTCACGCATCATAAGCATCGATAAAGCTATATTCGGAGATGAGTATGAAGAACTTTTTGAAAAAGAGCACATATACGAACTTCTCAACCATAAGGAGCTGAGTGCTACTCTCATCAGCAATACATTAAGTAAAAATTACTTTTAATTGCATTTATTGGTAATTAATCTACTTTGAAATTTTCATTAAAGGTATTTGTATGAGAAGTTGGTGTGCAAGCGCAGATTGTCAAATAGATTTTCATTCTTATCTCCACATAAGCTTTCGATGTTTAAGTTCAATCCAGTGAATGTAAAGAAATACGTTGTAGATATCCTATTAGGAAATAAAGAGAAGGATAAGTTGTTCCTTGCACCATATAATTCAAGGTACATAATTATATATTCTTTATTTATATCTTTTTGAATTTATGAGATCTTAATTTATTAGTTGTGTAAACAAATTTTTTGTTGTTGTAAGGCACATTGGGTGCTATTTGTAATCAATGTGACCTCTGAAGTCATATACTATTTAGATCTCTTGCATGACCATTACAACAATCACTCCGATATAAAGACTATGTTTGACACGTAAGTAATATTCATTTATTTCTTACATATATATATATATATATATATATATATATATATATATATATATATAATATGTATGTTAATGCTACAATAATCACATTTATTTATTCGATAGTGCTTTACAAGTTTTTCGAGCTCAAAGAGATGCTACAGTGTCGAAGCAAAAGTCAAATAACATCACATGGATTCCAATAAAGGTTTGAAATATATTCCTTTAAAATTTCATTTACAATCAATGCACAAATATTTATTGACCTATATGTTTTATTTTATAGTGCCCTCGTCAAACTAACAAGATAGACTGTGGGTACTATATATTGTGATTCGTGAAGGAGATTGTTGATATGAATCTAACTATAATCTCAGAAACGGTACGATATTTTCATTATTTGATTTTCATATATAAACTATGTATATATTTGATTCTAACTTATTTATGTTCAATTTTTATATCGCACAATACTTTGACAATTCCAGTCCAACATACTCTGAAAGAGGTCTAACTGAAATAAAGGAAGACTGGTGTCAGTATGTGATTGAAATGAATATTATTTGATTTGCTGGGAAATGGCATGCTGCAAGGGATAATTATATGAATATATGGTAGTTCTGTTCTGTGTAGTTCTGATAGTTATATGTATATGAAAAGGGCACATTTGAAAAGTTGTGAATATGTAGTTATATGAATGTGTATATAGTTCTGTGTTGTTGTCAATATGTGAATATGTGAATATATATATATATATATATATATATATATATATATATATATATATATATATGTGTGTGTGTGTGAAAATGTATTCTGTTCTGTGTTGTAGTTTGTTGTGAACTGATTGTGTAAATATGTAAAGTTATAAAGTTAAATTATAAAGCTATATAGTTATGTTGTTGTGTAATGTGTACTGATTGTGAAATGATTGTGTGAACTGATTGTGAAATGATTGTGTGAACTGATTGTGAAATGATTCTGGATGAAAATGATTTTGGAAAAAAAATTAAAAGACAGCGCTTTCAAAAAAAGTGCCACAAAAAACCAAAAGGCGCTTTTTAAAAATTTCATTTACAACGTTTTTAATAAAACTAAAATAAGAATGCACCTATCACAGCGCTTTTTTGAAAAAGCACTGTAAAACGTGCATTCGAATGCATCTATTACAGCGCTTTTTTGAAAAAGCGCTGTAATAGGTGCATAGTAATGCATCTATTGAATGCACCTACTACAGCGTTTTTTTGTAAAAGCGCTGTAATAGGTGCATAATAATGCATATGTTGAATGCACCTACTACATCGCTTTTTAGAAAAAGCGTTGTAATAGGTGCATAACAATGCATCTATTGAATGCACCTACTACAACGCTTTTTAGAAAAAGTGTTGTAATAGGTGCATAATAATGCATCTATTGAATGCACCTATTACTGCGCTTTTTTGAAAAAGCACTGTAAAACGTGCATAAGAACAAGCGTGTTTTGTAGCAGGGATTTACAACGCTTTTTCAAAAAAGTGCTGTAAAACAAGTATAACAAGCGCACAATATCTCTACCTATGTTACTGTGTTTTTTTTATTTTAAAAAGCGCTGTTGTATCTTTTTACAGCGCTAGATACTACATCGCTTATTTTTTTGAAAAAGCGCTGTAAATGGCTTAAAAAAAATGCTGTAAAATGCGTTTTTTCGCGTAGTAGAAAGAGACTACCACTATCATAAGTCATCTTTAATTAAAAAAAAGTCATATAAAATATTTTATGTGACAAACCTTTTATAAGTGGGTCAACTAACATAAAGTTTATCTCTATATGTTATATTTTTCTACATCAATGACGACAACTACAATGGTATCATTATTGATATATGATGTGGACCTTATTTTAAAAGGAATTTAAAGATTAATAGCATTTAGATGTGCACTTAAGGAATACTAACATAATTTTTAAGATATGTTACCCAAGTGGGAGATTGTTGGATTAATTTTTTATTATTTAATGTGGGCAAATATCTTTATATTAATTATATTAGCTATTTATCAATTAGGAACCTTAATCTATTAGTGATCAAATTAAATGATAAGGCTAATTATATTTCTAAATAACATAGTTAATTAAACTAATTAATTGATATGGGCTTAAATATCAATCGATGTCTGATGGCTCAAATATGAGTCGATATTGTCTGATGGCTCATTCTGAAATAATGAAAACCCTAATTAGTAACCCCTTATATATAGGTTATGGTCTCCAATATATCGGACATACTGCATATTTCATCTTCTCCTATTTAAATAGTGTCTAAGCCATAAGTAGTCCAGGTAAAGAAAGCACTACAAGTCAATAGGTCTTTGTTACATGTCTCTCTATGTTTTTTCAAGATTACGAGGAGACACAATTAACAACAAATTCAGGTATTCCTAATTTCTTTGATATTAAAATGTCGTAGATCTTATGGTTATCAAAGATTTTAATTTTATTCTTAATGTTTATCACATGTTTATTTAATTATTAAATTTTTGCATTATAGTATATGCGTATGATTAATTTATTTAAATTAATTCCAACAATATTTTTACTTAATTTCCTTGCCTATAAGAACAGTATCGGTTATACAATGATTATTACTAAAAGGAATTAGTTCTCTATTTGTGTGAAAAAGGAATATTGAACCTAACAAACAAAAAATGCAATGTAATGACAAGTAACAACTCCAAAGATTTTCTTATTCCACGTTTTGATCATGTTAATACTTTGGACCCCAATTGTTATTGGAATTTACAAACCAAACTAGAGAATGGCCCCAAATGTCTCTATCCCCAATTTACTTAGCACTTCAGAGAATTTAATGATGTAATCTTCTAATTGTTCTTCCATTTGAACTAATCTAAAAAAAATTCTTACCTTGAAATTGAAGATCTATCAATTCCATATCGTTCAAAAACTGGCATAATTCATCTCTTTCAATTGGCAAAATTCATCTCTTTCAATAAACCTTTAGCTAGTAGCATTTGTAAGGTTTTAGTTTTCACATTAAAGTCTACATTGAAGATAACTATCATAATTATACAATTTTAGAATTTATGTTTCTCACATAAAAAATATATAAATGATATACAGTTTTCTATGATAGTGTGATATAGAATGTAGAGACAATAATTTATCAATACCCATTTTATCTCTTTCCCGTTCCTTCTTTTTCAAAAAAGATGGGACAAAACCCTTTTTCTGTTTAACATTAATGAACAGAAAACTCCCATCAAATCACTGCTAGTTATAAGTGTTATTTGTGCTCCTTCATAATAAGAGATTTTTCATGACATTATTTCACATGAGCCATAATTTTTTAAATTATTTCTTACCACATTCCCATCCTTGACAAATATATATGGACAAATATTTTATGTGATTATTAGGTTAAAGTAATGTATTAAACAACGTTTGTTTATATAAGTGATAAACTTATTATTTGTAGTGTTTTAAGAGAGTATTTATCTTCTATTTTATCATATTTTATAGTTTTGATTCCTATTTATTCTTGTTAATTTTTTATATTTGCAAAATTTATCTTGAAAAAAAAAATAATACAAATCAATTCAATAGAATTTTTTATATTTGCAGAAATGAGAAATTTGAAGTCTCAATATAATTTGTTGGATTTTATAGATATTGTTGGAACATAGAGAGTATGTTAGTATGTGAATTTAAAAATTGTGGATACCTACATTGGAAAGCTCTCACATATTGAGTAGTTTTCAACTCTATAAATACTAAAGTCTCAAATGGATAGTTAACACATACTAGTTTGCTTTAATCGCTATATAAAGAGTGTCAAACTCTTGTGAAAAACACACTAAAGTTGGATGCAATTAACAACTTTCTATTTTCTCCCTCTTCTATTCGATGCATTTATGAGCCATTTATCCCCTTCTTTATGTCCATTTGATTTTTGAGTGGTCTCAATACCACTATTCTTTTAGAGTAGTTTTTGTGTCGTAGTTCATTCGATTTTTCAGTGCTCCTACCACTGTCCTTTTAGAGGTTTGTGTCGTAGTCCCTTCGTTTTTTAGTGGTACTAATACCACTATACTTTTAAAGTGGTTTGTGTGATTTTGTCCCTTCGATTTTTGAGTAATCCTAATACCACTATCTTTTTAGAGCAATTTTTGTGTCCGCGACTTATTGTCTGCGACTCAACCCAGTAATATATTCGGTAACATAAATTTATTTTAAAACAGTTTTTTAAAACTATAAAGCAATAGATATTAATGTAAGTCGAACATGTGAACCAAATATAAATCAAAATAAATATATCATTTATTTATACTTATGAATGGACCGAAGCCTATTGAATTAGAAGAGAGGCTGCTAACACGGCACAAAGAAGAAAAGTGGGAATTCGAATTTGGACAACAAAAGGAGACAGGAGTTAGGAGTATACTTCGTGGATTTTTATTTTTTTTTCTTTGATTTAATGAACTTTATTATACTTGTATTAATTTTTTTTTATAATAATAACTGACTAAACTTTATTCTATGGTGTTTGGTCGATACTCTAATTGAAATACTTTTATATATTTTAATTATTTAATTTAATTACTTTTTATTTTTTAATTAAACTTTTTTATGACTCTAATCATAGGATTGATTATCTTTTACATCTTTTCAATTAATTAGTTATTAACAATTCTAGTGTAATTAATTGGTGGGTCTACAAGATAATTGTGACTGTAAATTATTATATAATCAAACTTAATTTTAATTTTCCAAGTATTCAATATATTTTATACTCTATATTTTTCTTGAATTTAAACTTCTATGTTTTTCTTGAATTTAAATTTTGCATGACCAAACAAAGGGTACACTACTAGAAATTAGCTCTTTACCTGTGGATTTTCTTGAGGATTAGAGTTAAATTTTAGCAAAAAAACATGTTACATACCTACGGATTTACCTGCCGAATTATTTCCCCAAGTAAAACTTTCTTGGATAATTGTTTTTTGAAGATTTTTAAATCTGCAGGTAAATTACCGACAGATATTCCACAGGAACAAAGAACAAAATCCGCAACAAACATTTACTAAACTTGAGGCATTTTCTTACGACTTTTCAAGCAGAAATATATTCAGAACCATTCCTGCAAATGTGTTATAAGCATAATTCCGCCGGTAATTCCAAATGAAAATTTGCATGAAAATTGTAGTAAATGGATTGGTAATTGAATCAGAAGAAACGAATCCGAATAGAACTAGAATCAGGGGTAGTCAAAGTTACAAGTTAAACCACGAGTCTAACTTCTCTTCATTGATTTACAACTTTGTATTTTTATTATTTTTCTTAATTATTTGCTATTTAATTATTTTGTTATCATAACAACTCAACCATTATTATTAATTTAAATAACAAATAATCTTACTTAATTTGGTACGAGTTAATTAATCTATGTGAATACGATAATTTGTTATACTATTTCTGTGATATAGCACACTTGCTAAGTGTGTTTTTAACGCAAAGTAGGTACTCCATTTCATGATGTTCCTCACTAGATGCATTTCACTTACCGCTTAATCTTTAATTTATATTTTATTTTCACCACTATCCTTTAATTAAATTAAATAATGCATGTAGTCCATTAAATTTGACAATTCTCTAGAATTACTATTAATTAAATTCTAATCCAAACAATGTAGTAAGTACACATTTCAAGCTACTTTGCAAGTAAATGAAGTTAATGACATTAATTATATGGATAGACATTTAGTACCAAGATTTAAAGGTTATACATGTGTGTAAAAGATTGTAAAAAATCAAGATATTATGTAGACTTTGTATAAGGTTTGATGATTGTTTTCTAAAGGATTAGAATGAGAAACATATTGTTGAAACATTTGAAAGAGTTTTTAATGATTAAATGTTTTTAATTGCACTAATTGTTGTTGAAAGTGAGACAAATAACTAACATTACAACCATAAGGTAATTTAAAGAACTAAATCAAAAAAATAAAAACTTACATGATTGCAACAAAATATAAATAACCAACCTATTATTTTTATAAAACATAAAGAGCCTCAAGATTATCTTACTTATATTTATTCATTCACTAATTTGGAAACACATTACATATCATTATTTAACTCTTAATTTTTTGTACATATAATCGGAATGGGTTGCAAAGCTAATGACGTTATGCGATTCTGAATTTCAATATCTTGAATGGTATGACCATCTCCATGCTCATACATAAACATTGCCATTCTAGTAAGGTTTATAGAAGTATCGATGAAACTTTGAGAGAAAGATGAACTATGAGCTTCATTATTCATCTTCTTCCACATTGTACATAATCACAAGCCTCTACTTCAGAAACTCCATTTTCATTCATGTAGCATTGAATAGACTTTGGAATATCTCCTGTCTCAGTTTCACGCTTAAAAAAGAAAAGTCAAAATAAGTACTAAAAATTAAAGGTTCAATTTTTATAAGCGAACCATCCAAATATTTTTATAAGAATTTATCATTTAAGGTGTTAGCATAAAATGAAATTAACATAATAATAGCTTAAAATTGATTATAATAGCTTAAAATAAAATTCCCATTCAAAATTGATTATGATAGCTTTAATATTATCTTTTGATGTACTGGATTGGATTACTCCGTGTACTCTGTGTTTTATAATAGTTATTTGTACTTAAAAAAATATAACAAATAAAAATTTTTTGTAAAGAATAAAAGTTAAGTTGACAACTTACTTTATATGATCCAAGATCATTGGCAAGGCGAAAAATCATTGCTGAAAAATGAATTATGTTGGAGTCTTCTTCTAAACTAATCAAGTCTTCCATTTTGAATGAATGAGGAATTACTAAGTAAGCATGGGTAAGTATAAGAGGTGCAGTTATCGATATCCTTGCATTCTCTAAGTATTCTCCAAGAGTTGGATTATATTCATTATGGTACCACTTTGCTTCAATTAAAAATGATTTACATAAATCTGCCCACTATTAAGAAAAAAATATATCATATATCAAAAGAGATAATTAAGAGGATAATTAAATGGTTTTAAATTGAGGTTGCGGTCGCAGTTGCAGTTACGCTGAAAACTTTTATATTGCGGAAAAATGCAAGAAAATGTGGCAAATACAACCTAAATTGTAGTTGTGATTTCGTTGCAGAGACTTCAAAATCTGCAATATTGTGACTGTAACTGCAGTTGCAGACCGCAATTTAAAGCCATGATAAATAACGAAACAAATAATTGCTTACCCCTTTCTTGAGGTATGGAGTAACATAGTATCCACTCTTTTTCAAGATTTCGAAAGCAATTTCGTTCACAAAGTTATACAGTGCATGAAAACATACTTTCATGTAGTATGGGAGAGAATTCATGGCACTTAGATCCCATCTAAAATCATAAGAAAAAAATATTGATAATTATACTAACAAGGAAAAAAAATTAATGAAATGGGGGAAATTAATTAATATTGAATAGTAATTTATACCTCTCAATTGTGTGAGTGAATAGCTCTAATTCTTCCAAGGTGCCATACACATCATAAATATCATCAATTGTGGTAAGAAATGCAATAACCTTTGTTATTACTTTTCGGAAATATTCAAACTCTGGCTTGAAATTTGTTCCCATAGTCCAAACAAAGCTCTCAACTAATCTATCCCTACTAAAGCTCAACTTTTCTCCAAGTTCAGTTTTTTTCCACCATCTTTAAAAAATCAAACATTAGTAAATAGACAACATTGGACAACATTGGATTCACTAATAGAACATGTTAAAGAGGTTAACAGTAAGATGAAATGCTTTTTGAGAAAAGGTTTAAAGAACCAAACAACAACCTGCCGATTTTAAAACTATCAAATGAAGAGAGCATTAAACTTGATTTTAAGGAAGCTGAAAATCGATTCAATTAACATTATTACCTCGATGTATACTTTAGCTCTTCTTGGTACATGCTTTGAACAATGTTGAAATCCAATTTAGCAAATTGAAGTAATACATGATTTTGATTTTGTTGTCTTTCGCATATATTAATGAACCACCAAGCTTCCCAACGAGGAATTCTCCAATGTAGTGGAAGCTCCAAAGCATGACTTATTAGAAGTGATATGTGGTTACCTCCATTTTTCAAATATTCTTTGAGAAACTTTGATGTGACATCTCTTAATTCATGTAATATAGTTTCATTTTCAAAGCAATGAAATGAGGCTTCATACATTGATAACATTCCTTCAACATCAATAGGTTGCTCTTTCTTGAAGTTACACATTTCATCTTGAAAGCGAATAAAAACATCTGAAAATAATAATCACATATATAATAAATTAATATACAAATTAATGTGTCTTATATTTGGTCCATATAAATAAGTAGCACATTTTTATGTTCGTCCCTTTAATTTATATTTTTTTTTTCAAATTTAACTCTGTAAGTTCAATTTTGTTTTAAAATTGTTCATGTTGTTAGTTACCGTTAAAAAAAGTTGAGATGACAAACGGAGAATGGATGAGAATAAATAAAAAAAATGTGAATTTATAGTGATGAAAATCAAATGAAAACATATATCTTTAGTCTATGTAAGTTCGCATTTTTTTTTCGTTAGTCATCTCAGATATATTTAATAGTCACTAACAGCAAGTACGGTTTTAAAAAATAAAATTGAACTTACATAGGGTTAAATTTTAAAGAAAAAAAATAAAAAGACGAATATAATTATAGCGTTAATTTACATGAATCAAATATATATTTAAACCAATTAACATTAATATTTTTTAAATAAAGGTTTTAAATCATAGTTGGGTCGTGAACCCTTATGTCGTAGAGAATCACATAGAAATCAAATATGGTATTGATGCCTAAAAGTTTAAATTTGAGTCGATAACCTGTAGATATATTATAACCATGTTGCCTTAAAAGTCTAAATTTGAGAGATGTGACATATAAATTCTTCTTCAACTTGGATGTTTGTGTGTTGTAAATGTTGTCCAATATGTGCTTTATTTCATTGTTAAAATGGTAAGCAACTCCAAGCCTTTGCAATACATCAATAAACTCAAGTTGATCAATCTCATTTTTCAGTTTGCAAAGCATCATCCTTACTTCTTCACTTAGCACTTTGCATTGCTCTCTATACGTTTCTTCCTGCATTAATTTGGAGCTTTAATAAATGTATAAATAAGAAACAATATAATTAAGTATTAAATAATCATACCTTATATTCACTACTTAGAGATTGAATATAATCATTGGTCCAAATTGAAGGTTGGAATTTTGAAGATCGACGAGGAATTGTTTGACTATGGTAATTTTCAACTTTATATGATGCCTTGCATTGAGTTGGACGAGGGAAATTAGAGTTCCATATTACTCGAGATAAAGATCTTTTTTCTAAAAGAAGCTTTTTTTTAAAAGTAAATTGGGGAGATGCAAATATGAGCAAAGCCATTAGCTAGCTAGAAAGCAAAAGACGATCTTGCTATGTAGAAAATTTTATACCAAACAAGCCTTATATAAGATATGATTTTAGGAAGAAAAGTTTGTCTCAAAATAATTATTATTTTTATATTTAATATACATTTTTTTTTATTTTTTCAGTCGAATTTTTAACTATTAATATATATTATTTTCAAAACATTAATTAACTTTGTGTTTATAATAATAAAAAATACATCAATAATTAAAAAAGATAATTTAGTAAAAGGATTATTTTCTTTCTTTTATTTATAGTCATTTCTTAATAAGTGTAAAATGGAGAAAATGATATTCACCATGAAACGAAAGAAGTATTATACAAAGAAAACGTCAACAAGCCACAATTGCATCATATTTTTTTCTAAAGCACTTGATTCTATGGAAAGGTATAGACCTTAATAATTCAGAATTTAATAAGGAGATAAATCAAGTCTAATCAATTATTATTTCCGTTAACATTAGAACTCGAATTTTTCAAATGATTCATTTTTAATTAAAGTTCATTAAATACTTAAATTTAAATTCTCTCAAACAATTTATCTTTATCATTAAATTAATGCGTTTATAGAATTAATAAATAATAGAATTTTTGGTTCAATGTCTAGATCAAGAAATAAATCATGAAAATTAAATATATTCGATCTTTAGAAATGCGGTAGCTCATCCATTATTGGGTTTCAATGTAATTGTCATCGTGCAAACTAAAAATTCTAATTCATAATTTCATCTACTCCGTGAAATCACCATCCAACTAACCCTATAATCGCCTCATACTTTTAATAGAGTAAACATAACAGAACAATTTAAATAACCTAATTCAAACAATAGTATAACCTAACTTAAAATGGGTTGATAAAATACACAACCCAATAGATTCACCTCGACCCTAATACGCCTACCTTATTTGAAAATAGCTGTACTGACTGTATTAAAAAATCACAGGTTTTAATATTTTAATGGCACAATTAGCTGGCACCTTTTTTAAGGAAAACATGTGGGCAATCACCGTAGTGCATTACCCATAAAAAATTTATCGAAGGTAGTGCATACCTATAATTAAATTTGCCATTCTTTTTTCTTTAGGAAAAATATTTGCCATCATTGGCTACACAACAAACACATAGCAGAAAATATTATTAATTTGAGTTCTTAATTAAATCACCTTCTTTAAAACGTTTTATAACACTATTTAAAATTGAATTTATGAACTATGACGTCTAAGAATAAAATAGTTTAGTCACACTCAACTAATTTTTTATTACACTGTAAAAAATTATTTTAGAATTACACCTATTAAATATAGTTATCATTGCCACTTGAATTTACAACAATAAGAAAATTATGAAAGTATTTGAGTTTTGGTGTATTTTTTGAACTCGATTGAGTCATCTATTTACAAAGGAAAACTGCAAAGGATCATGGAGTAAAAAACACACGAGCAGTTGGATCCCATCGTAGAGTATCAAACAAGGAGAAATAAAAAGAAGTTGAACACACTCATGTGGAGGGAGGATCACACACAAGAAAAACGTACGGATATAATAAAAACATGAAAAACACTTAATGAAAATAAAAAATTAATTTTTTTTTATACTAAAAAATAATACACTACTTAATTTGTACCTAATACAGTTGAGTCGGTCAAACAACAATCTATCTAGTGATCAATTTAAGTGCGTTATTTTTCGCTCACAAAATTGAGTCCTCTTACAACACCTTAAAAATTCATATTCACTATTATAAACATTACTAATATGTAAAAACTCTCTTCAATAACCTTTGAAATTTACACTTACACTAACTTCAAGAGTTACAAAGTTCGAACACATATACAATCACATTATTCCACAAACATTAAAAGCCACAAATTATAATCTCTCGAGGAGCATTGAATAATGGTGGCGTATGACATGGTTTGGTGGATACATATAACCATCATGGCCTATTAGTTTGTATGTAACACTTTAATGACAATAATGAGGTTTGCCCAACACATATATTAGGACCTAACTTGAATATAAGTGTAATTTTTGGTCAATTTGTATGTAACACTTTAATGGCAACGAAGTTTGCCCAACACATATTGGGACCTAAGCTAAATGTTAGGTGTAATTTTTTAAAGCTCATATGTTTTTGTTTGAAATCATTAAATTTTAGCTTAAATTTTTACTTTTCTAAGCTTTTAAAATATAAAATCATTTATTGAATTAATATAATTGATTTTGTTTAGTTTGATAACAAAATCAATTATTTAATTTTTATTGAAACAATATTATTTTTAGATGATTTTTTTAAATTAAGTTTTCACAATAATATATTATGAACCATTTTAATTAAATAAATTTTTATATTTTTGGAAATTTAATCTTGATGGTCTTACCCTATCTTGGAAATATCAACCAGTTTTTTGTTATTTTAGATGGTGCAATTATCCTAATTTTTTTTTATAATTAAACTTCGATTCCCACATAAAATCTATACTTCAATTATCGAGTAACTTTTTTCTTCTCTAAGTCTAACTAATGAATTAATGTGATTAATATTATATTATCAATAATTAATTAGCATTAAAAATTTCCGATAACAAGCATTTAACTATTCTCTTGTATTTGATTTTTTTTGTTTTGAAAATATGTTTGGTTTATCTTATTACGTCTTTGGGAATTATTTCTAAAAAATGGAGTCGATAACAAGCTTTTAAATATTCTCTTGTGTTTGTTTTTTTTTTAACTATTCTCTTGTATTTTCTTGTATTTGGTCTTTTTTTTTCTTCTGAAAATATGTTTGGTTCATCTTATTACATCTTTGGGAATTAATTTATAAAAAAATGAGTAGATGAATAGTGTTATGCTATGTGATAGTGGATTTTCTTTTTGGTCTTCCATATTCCTATATAACTTACATTGTCATAACTATCATCCGTCAATTTCTTTTTTATAAGCTATTTGTTTTATTAATCGGAGTACAAGAGATACTTCAACTGTTACATTAATAAAGTATATGACCCAACATCGTAGTGAAAAGACATTATCCACCTTCTACGAATTGCTGTAAAGTTCCCATCAAAATCATGTGCTCATAGGACGAACATAAGCAAAACAAGAAACTCATTCGAATAACTGTATCATGATCCCTAACCTAATACATGCTTCCTTAAAACTATGTCATGATCAAATTGAGCAAGTGTGTTGTGCATGGTAGCCAAAAACCAAAGCTGTAGTACATAATTTTTCCTGTAGTAGCTCATTTACTTACTACAAGAAAAAAAAAATTGGTTTGCAGCGGTTGTAAGGGACATTTGCGGCGGTTATAACCGCCGTAATTGGATGATTGTGACGGTTCTCCAACTGTCACAGATTCGTGCGTTCGCGAGGTCAGTTTATGACGGTTTAGAAAAACCGTCGTTCCAACTATCGACAACATTTGCGACGGTTTCTAACCGGCTCGACATACATTTTGCGACAGTTAGTCCCTAATGATGTTGATCCACGATCATCAGGTTGGTAGCTAATGATGTTGATCCACGATCATCAGGTTGGTAGCTAGACCCATATGAACATGTACTATCGATTGGCGATTCTATGTATGTTGCATGCAAAAAAAATGATATATTAACATCAATTAATCTTGATAAATATTGTCAAATACCAATTAGCTAAACTTCTAATATAGCTAGAAACAATCATTACACAATTGATATTTTTAACCAAGGAGAAATAGTTCTCACATGATTTTTTAAACAGGTTTCCTAAGAAAACAATTTTACCTGTTTTTCTCTAGAATTTTGTGTTTGCAACAAGAAAGCAATTTGCTCCTTCAACATATCAAATTCAGAATCCCTTTTCTTAAGCCTATCGATTTCAGCTTGCATTTTCTCCATCTTCTCATTAGCTTCGGAGGAAGACATTGATCTTGCAGAGTGAGAAGTAGATCTAGTGATTTGAGACGGTGTTATTCCAAGTCCTATGCAACGAACATATCCATGATCTTTTCCAAACACATTCACAAAGGCTTCATTTGGAAAATAAGTATTCTCAATTTCATCTTGCAATTGTTCCTGCACAGGCAAATAAAACAAACTATAAAATTTCAACAGAAAACCACCATGCAGTACATTCAAGTATGTGTTGAAAAATAAGATATCATCTAAGACAATAAATAGATGAATTATATTGGTACAAGCACCAAAACTAACTACATCCAACCATAACACACCAAACCAAGCCTCTGTAACATTGGAGCAAGCACACCAATACAACCAGTGAATTCAATGACAAAATTGGAACTAAACTAACTACATCTATTCCCATATAAGTAATGTTATAGTTTTATAACTTTGAAACTAACTATTACCAACCAAATAAGTAATTTTATAGTTTTGCAACTCACTATTACCAAAACTAACAGTTGCATCTTTGATTTATAAAATGGTCAACAAGAAATACTTATAATCACATAACATTTCCATTCTTTACACTTACATATTTTTCCATGGCCTCGTCATTGATAAATGACCGATCACACTTTTTATGATAAATTGAATATATTTCACCCCTACTGTATTTTCAACAATCTCTTAGTTCCTACAAGTAAACACATATAATAAGTACTTGTTCAATTAAGTATGCAATCAATAGTAGATTAAGTGAATCCTATCAAGTCATCCCTATTTCTTGCAAGCGTCTTAGAACCTAATGTATGAAGGATTGTTAGCTTTTCTCTATTTGTAGCATTTTTATCAGCGTTCTCCTATAGTGATAACAAATGACGTCAGAAAACATAATAGTAGAAAACAAATGATAATGCAACAGAAGAATGGTTACTATTATTTCAGCCTTATGCATATATTGGACAAAAATCGTCCAATGGCCTTGGTTAATAGAACGTGGATAATTTTGTAGGTTTTCCTCCAAAGAAAAATCCCACCTATAAAATTTCTTAAACAACCTAGATCGTGTATCTCGCCATTTCTTTCCAAGGCTCGTAAGGATATATTTTTTGTTATCTCCATCATGAACAACAAATTTTGACTAACATAATCATAAAAAAAAGTTAGTTAACAATCAAAACAATAAATAAAAAGTATTCAGTTGTTTATCATTGATACCTTTATTTTATCCCTAAAAATTTCATTTTTTTTCTTGTCGATGGAACTAGTTTCCAATTGTCATACATTATAGGAAAATCCTTAAACTTCCTTACAATTTTACCACATAAACCGCCTAACAGGCCAGCAGCTGATCCTACTGGTTGCCCATCTAAATTCCATCTAGTTATTCTCCTGCTAACATTAGGAGGAGCTTCAAGCACGTCTGACACCCTTAAGTGTGTCTTTGAAATATGTCCCGCCTCATCTAATACATAATTCAACAAAATATGTCATACTTCAACCATGTAAACTAATTAAATTATATAAATATAATTAGACATTAGATAACATACTAATACTACATCCCAATATGTAGAATTCCTTTTTTGAGCAATTTATGGCTCATCTTCCACCGCATCTTTAGAGTGAGGGGATGTCTCTTGAGAAGGTGTTGGTTCTATCGCTTGCACTGCTAGTGGTGTTTTCGCCTAAAAATGTGGTGTTTTTTTTGCTTGCACTGTAGTTGGTGGTGTTGTCACCGGAGAAGGATGTGGTTTTATCGTTTGCACTGCTGGCGGTGTTATCGCCTAAGAAGGTAGTGGTTTTGTCGGTTGCACTGCAGTTGGTGGTGTTGTTATTGGAGAAGGCATGATTCTATCACTTGCATTGTTGGTGGTGTTGTCACCTGGGTAGGTGGAAAAGCTGTCGTTTGGATTGTTGTTTGTGAAACATGTCTCCGCAGGTGCTTCATTTTGGCTACTTCAAGATCTCCAGGTAGTATAAGCCTCGAGCGACCCTTCGTGAAACGTTACAATTATTTATTATCAATGTAAATAAATAAAAATCAATAGAGAATACGAATAAGAAACATGTTATATTGTTAATATTTTTACTCTTAACATGGCAAAGCTTTTATGATTGAGGCAAACAAAATGTTATGAGTTATTGCTAACCAGTGAGGGTTTTGAAATTGTAGAAGAAGATTTGTGAAGGGATTGAGAGAGATGAGTCAAATTGAGAGCCTCCATCCTTTTTTTATTCTCTTCCATTGTTTTGCGTCGAATATCCTCATATGATGATTCCATTTTGTTCACAAGATTTAGACTCCAAACACACTTACACTACAAACATTGATGACAACCAAGTTAGACTGATGCAAATAGCTAAATAGATAGGATTTTCAAAGATGTCAATCATAATTACGCCTAACACAAAAGCGAACACAATAATAAAAACGACCACATTAAACACAACGCAACAATAAAAACAGTAGTAAATAAAGAAGAACCAAATGTCCTTAAAGAAGAACAAGTCTGAATAAACATAATAAGTGCAAAAAAAGGAAACACGAAATACGTAGAGAATGCACCAAACCTGATATTTGGACAGTCAAATCCAAAAAGAAGCAAAAGAGTTTGATTGATTACAACGTCTTATGAGAACCACAACTGAAATTCTTGTTCACCATTTCAACTGTGAGAAAAACAAAATCGAGTTTAATCTAAAATCAAAATAAGGACAAGAGGATAGTATTACATGCTAAATAACATTAATATATATAACTTACAATATACTAATATACTAAAAATTAACATTACACTAATTACACAATAACAAATTAAACTAATCATTCAAGAAACCGCCGTAAACTTAAAGACGAGAGCGGTTTTATTGCAACCGTCGCAAATCATGTCACAAATCTTAAATTTTCTTGTAGTGATTTTATACTTAATTAGGATTGTTTATAATTTTTATTAACTCGGTAATAAATACCTTAATGACGCCTAATGTTATTCAAACTTTTTGTAATAATTACAAAAACAATATTTCCTTATAGCTTCGGAAATCAGAGTAAAAGAGAAATCTTCTAGATTTATTGTTCTAGTAAAAGGGATACTCTATCTTAGATAATTACTGTATACGTTTTGTCGTGTTTTACATTACTCATTCTTCTCCCACGACATAACCTATAATATAATTAGGTTTCTGATAAATCAAAATGTTAATGAAACATTCTAATTAGTAGCAAATATCAGACAATGTACAAGGATGAAAAATATGATATACCAAGTATCACTGATCACAAGAGACAGTGTAATTATGCGGATTGAATTTAATAGTATTGGGAAGAACACCAACGGAGCGAGATCTTTGGGAGAAGTAACCGTGTAATGGATGGTAGAGTGCAGAATGTGTGTATTCATTTAAGCTTTATCTTACATATTGTAACATAAAGCTTAATCTTTGTGTACTGATTTCTATGTTAAAGGTAACTTTAAAGCAGAGCCATATTTGAATTCTTATTTTGTTGTTTTGATGGTCAACTTAAAGATAAGGAACGAAAAACAAATACAAGAACAATCATTCTCTATGTCTTGTAGCTAATTTATTAATCAAAGATGATATTGATAATGCAGGTGTAATCAAGTGTTAAAATTCAAAATGCATGAATTTGTAAATGAATGTCTATTTCAACTAAATTGAATTTGGAAGTTAATTCTTAAAATAAAAAATATAAATCATTGTTAAAAAAGCTAAATTTAAAATATAAACTTTTGTAAAAAAAAAGGTGGAATATTAATACTCCTTGGAATGAAGGATAAACCAATCAACCAAAAATCAAGGAATTAACTCTCACTTCACATGTCACATATAACCAATGACCTATTTGAGAGTGCTCTAAAAAGTAAGAAAGCGATTTGGTCGTTTACTTAAAATACAATATAGTTAATCACTTTTATTATTTATTCAAAAAGAAAAATTCAATCCTATTTAAAGACAATTGCAGCAGCATAAGTCTTCCATTGAAGTTATATATACTTAGGAATACAATAACAACTAACTATTTTTCCACCAAGTAAAGTCAACTACATGGAGCAATTGATACTACAAAGTTGTGTGTTAGTTATCTATTACCTCCAAAGATAAGCAAGAAAAATTGAAGAAAAAAAAAGCAAGAAAAAGCAAGTAACCGACCATCCAATATCATCTCCACCATCATCAACAACAACAAACACAAAGCACTAAGGTGTTAGTTTTAGGGTTGTAGTCAACAACTATGGTGTTAATTTTAGCATTACTTACAAATGAGATGTGTTACGACGTCGTCGATAGAGAAGTGTTGTGTTGCGCCGTCACAGGAGAGAGGTAGAGAGCAGTGTCGCGTCGGAGAGAGATAGCAGCGCGGCGATATGCATGTGTTAAAGACGGAAGACGACGATGGAAAGACAGAGCAAGCTGAGACGGAGGAAGGCCACAAGGAGCAAATTTGAGATGGACATATGTCACGAATGAGGAGGAACCTAAGATGGAGGGTGGTCCCGAATTGGGGGGAATGAGATGCAGATCGAAGGTTAGGTTGCGATTTTGAGGAAAATGAAAATGAAACAGAAACAAATTTTGGAGCTTTGGGCGCTAAGGGTTTAGGAGGAAACTGAAACACGTTTGGGAATTGGGGCATTTTTGGAGCGGGATGCAAAAATAAGAAGTTCACAGATACAATTGATAAAAAATGTAGCAGGCACCGTCGCAATTTGACATTGAGGGCAGTTTTCCTGCAACCATCGCAATCTAAGTGCCGAAATCTTTGAAATTTTTGTAGTGTCTCTCTATCAAACACCTTATGCCATATTCTTTGTAATCAAGTATTTAATGGAGGGCCACCCATAGTCATTATAGTTGAGCACCAACCCTGTGTATAGGCTCCTATTATTAGAAATAAGTTTTTTACCTCAGATTTTCATTCAGATTTAAGTTAAAAATTCACAACAAACAAACTACCTACGAATTTTTCTACGCAATAGTTTCTCGTGGATAATTATTATCTTAGAATTTTGGAATCCGCATGTAATTTTCATGCAAATATTTTCGTAGGAAAATTGAACAAATCCACAACAACATTTTGACCAATGAATTTACCTCCGAGGCATTTCCTACAACTTTTCTTGCACTACATTTTCTACAGACACTGTGGCATGTAGTTCCGAAGATAAATTTGGGAGAAATTCTATGTGAAAATAACCGTAGATAAATTTGTAGAAAATGTGTCCAAAATTATTATTTTTGAAGGTAAATCCGCCGCTAAACCTGTATCTGGTGTATTTCTTAGGACAAATATTTTAACTTTTAATTTCAATCCATTACATTTCAATTAATGCATAAATGAATATGAAAATATTTTGATTTAATTTTTATAAATATATTTTTGAATTATTTAATATTAGTCTTTAATTGCAATATTAAGAAATTAGAACAAATATTAAAAGTCAAATTTCTATACTCCCATACAAAGTTTGTATCATGTTTACAAATCATAATTACCAATTAAAAGCATGGTCCCAAAAAAGCTAAAAGTATACACAAAAATTTCTACTATAGCAAAAGCAGACATTGAGTTCGTTACAAAGAAGACATTGAGTTCGTTACAAAGAAATAGAATAAACTTACTTGAAATTGCGGCAGGTACCGATTTAGCAAGAAAATGAAAATAACCTAAAAAATTGAGTTCAATACCAAGATTAGATCCCTTTTTAAATTTATTTAACGATATGTCATAAAATTCATAACATTAACAACATATTACATCCTTCTAATCACTTGGAAGTATATTTAAGTAACCAGTGGAATTTCCAATGCAGATACTTGCATACACCAGAAATGATGATGGGAGAAAATTTGTGAGGGAGAGGTGATTGTTGACAAAATTAAGGTACTATTTTTTTCTTTTGTCCCACGTTGTTAGTTTTGCTACCGTGTTATAGAATGTGAATGAATGCCTTTTTCTTTCATTCAATGAGATTAGAAATTAACATTTTGACAAACTTTCTAATCTTCATTTTATCTCAGGAATTTGAGGAAGATTTCCTTGAAGACAAACTAAAATATTTTTTCAAGTCAGAGCCAGTTCCTGAACTCTATTCACGGAAATTGTTTACTTGACTAGTATGTAAAATAAGTAGTTTTTATTGGTGTTTTCTGTGAGAGAAAGAAAATCAAACTCATTGTTTCTTTCTGTCAATTAGTATGTCTCATGCTTGATTTCATGCAAAACTACTCTAATATGGTGAAACAGAAGAGGTGTTGAATGTTAATATTTGTGCAAATGATTTCTGAGTTTGTCTTACCATTATTTATTTATTTACTGGTACAGCTGTCAATTTCACAAGTCCACTAATTATTGGATTCAGCCCATATGTTGGAGGGGCCAAAAAATTTCATAATTTAAAAGGCCCCAAAAAATAAAGCTCCCAAAGCCAAAAGGCCCCTAAAAATTTGTGGGCTTAGTGGTGAAGTAACAATTTCAATTAAAAGAAAGGGGGGTTTGAATTATAATTGCCCATTTTAAAAATTTCCTATTTTGAAACTAAAAATTTACTCAAGATTGATCTTGGCAATAGGAAGAACGATCCTGGTTAGTGTAAAAACAGCAATATTGATTTTATCTATGAAAAAACTGATTGCAAAGCAAGTAGTAAATAAAGATAGAGATAGAGAGATTACTCAAGCATATATCCTGGTTCACCCAACTTGGGCTACGTCCAGTCCTCACAAAATGTGAGTTTTTCCACTAAGTGCTCAAGGCAAGATTGTTCTTGGTTGTTACGCAACTTTCGTAGATCAATCTTGATCTTTACACAACTTCCACCTTTTTACCTTAGAAAGGATTTCCAAATTTACCTTAGCCTATTCTAGTAAGGATTTTACAAATTACCTTTTACAACATAAAAGGATTTCCACACACTTCTCAAGCTATGATGATACACTAGCTTTGAGTTACAAAGTAATGATGATGAAGATGTTTAGAATCTGAATATTACTCAACTCTTGTTTGAGAAATAGATTCTGAAACTTAGAAGTAGATTGTTACTGATTGCAACACAACACAAAGAAAAAGATTTGCAAGCTAAAGAATGATATTTGAGAGAGCTCAAATATGACTGTAAGATTGATGCTTTGCTTGGCACTCTGAGTTGTATTTTGTTCTTCATCTTGATGTTGCATTTATAAGCTCCAATAGAGGCTAGGACAGCTCACATAGCCGTTGAAATGAAGCCAGCTGTCATAGGACAGTAAGTGAACTAAAGCAGGACAAAAGCAAGAGTGAAGAAGCTGAATCCAGGAGTGTTCTTGCAGTCCAGGATCGATCCTCAGTTTAGTTTAAGTGATCTGACTTTTGTACTTGATCTAGTACTGTTTCTGAGGTTGCTTGTGTGCTTTTGAGTCAGTGTGCAATCATGATTTGATAGTACAACTGTGATGTACTTTTACAGCCTGTACTTGTACTTGCATTTGTACAACATGAAGAATGATCTTGCTTCTTATATTCTTTCATGAGGCTTGTCTTTGATTCTTTCAATTCTGGACTTATTTTGTTTTAGGCTTTTCCCAGCTCATTCTTGATAAAGAGATAAGATTGTCAAAGCTTCTAGATGCAATCTTCTACTCAGGATTGATCATTCTTGATTCTGATGAAAGTGAAGATCGATCTTCGTTCTGCAGAAGTCTGGCAGGATTGATCATTCTTGATTCTGAAGATCAATCTTCGTTTTGCAGAAGTCAGGCAGGATTGATCTTTGCTATGCTGTTTTTGCTTGCTTTGATTTTAATGATATTTGATTTGAATTGCTTGGTACCTATCTTGTTTAACACACTCAAATACACAAGTTAAATACCAAAACACTTAGAATCATAATTATAATTCTTAATTAACATTTTGTTTAATTATCATCAAAACAATTAATTAAAGATTTTGTCTTAACAATCTCCCCCTTTTTGATGATGACAAAACAAGTTAATTTAGATTTTTTATTTTGATTCTAAATAATAATTCAGAGAGTTTTTTAATAAAAGACTCCCCCTCAATATGTGCTACAAAATTGAACCAAATAAAGATTTCATTAATATCAAAAAGAAGATCATTGCAGAGATGGTTCAAACCAAAAAAAAAAAAAAAAACAAGCAGCATGATATGAGAACTACAATTCAGACATTAAAATCTAAAGTTACATCTCCCCCTTTGTCATAGCAAAAAGGAATAGGAGAGTACAATGAAAAACAGAGAATTAAAGTGTTAAAGAGGGTGAAGACCCTTCTGATGAAGGAGACAAGGAGGGCTGAGGTATCTCTGGAAACACTGGAACTGGATTCTTCAAAGGTGGATCAACACCAAGTTTTGGAGCAAGTTGAGTGGTCATCCAATCCCTTAATATAGCCTGTTCTTTGTCATGGTGTGCTTTCCTGGCAGCAATGGATTGGAGAGCAGCAAAGATTTTTGGGATATCCCTGCAAGCCTTGGACGAATCTTTTTCCAGTTTTGTCCTTTTTGAAGGATGTGGTTGAGCATCAATAGGAGTGTTGTGTGATGGAGCAGCAGATGTGCAGAAGGTAGACAGTGAGGCAAAATTTGTGCTGATGTGTGGTACCGATGATGGAGCGGAAGAAGGTGGAATGGCAGGGCCAATAGTGTCATCGGGAAAAGTCAAGAATTGACTTATTCCAAAGATGGATGATGTAGTCGTTTTTTGAGGGGAAACAAAAATAGGAGACATGATGGAAGTTTGTTGAATTTGAAGAGCAGGGCAGAGGCTTCCTTGGAGGTTTGGTTGATTTGGAGAGGCTGGTGAAATCACATTTGTAGGAGCTTCCTGAAACGAAGATCGTTCTTCAGGATTTGGTGAAGGGGAAGATCGATCTTGAGAGGCAGGAGAGTCCAAATTAAGTGGAATTCTTTCACTTCTTTTTCTTTTGATTGGTGGAGCTGAAACAAATTGAGATGGGAATTGTTTCATGTGTGAAATGTTCATGGATTTGAATCTGGAAATCTTAATTTTGGACGTTTCACTTGATAGTGGAATTTGAAAATGTCGGAAGATTTTTGAAAGAACCATGCCATAAGGGACAATGTTCTTTTTATAATCTTTTTGAGCAGCAGCAATCATATGTTGGATAATTAAATAAGGAAGGTTAAGCTTTTTACCATGGAGAAGATGATAAATGATAAGAGTATCATTATCAGATACAAACTCGTGACTACCACAGTGAGGAAGGATACAATTTTGACTTATATTGTTGAAATTTTTTGGCAATGGCTTCAACTCAGCAGAAAGGTTTTTTGTTGAGCCATTAATGAATAATTCTTGATAGACCTCATCTTTGGAGAGGTTGAGAGCTGAGAACCATTCTTTTCCAAAAATGGTGATTCCTTTAGTGGGTAGTTGCAAGATGTCAGCAAGCACGATAGGGTCAAGGCGGATTTCTACACCTTTTAGGGTAGACACAATGAGGGATTTGTCTGGAAAGACCTCAGCCTTGCAGTAAAAGGAACAAATGACATCGGGATAAAAACAATCAGATAGTTTAAGGAAATCAGTCCAACAAAGGGCATCTGTGTAGTTTTGGATGGAAACGCCTTCAAGTTGTAGATTTTTATAATAAAAAACACAACCAATTCCAATAGGGCGTTGAGCCCATTTTTCAGAGAAAACTTTCTGGATTTTTTCAGAGATTAAAGGAGGAATACAGATTTTGACAGACGAGGGTTTGGAAGATTTTGAGGTTTTTGTTTTTTGTGGAGTTGGATGAGGGGAACAATCCTGAGTGGAATGATCTTGAGGGATAGTACTTGGTGAACGATCCGGAGGGTTTGGGCTTGGGGAATGATCTTTAGGGTTTGGGCTTGGGGAACGATCCTGAGGAGAGTGAGCCTGAGTTGTTTGTTTTGGTGAAGATCGTTTGTCAGATTGATCTTGAACAGTGGATCGTTCTTGAGGAATCGAAGATTGTTCCTCTGATGGTTGGTGCTTTTTAGATGATTTTGGATTTTTTTCGTTTTTGGGAAGCCAAGAAATCTGAAAGAGTTTCAGTTGAAGTATATTGGGAGGGTTTTGGTTTTGAAGTAGGGAGTTTGGTTTTGGTTTTAGATTTTTCGGATGGAGATTTTGAGGCAGATTTAGATTTTTCTGGTTGTTGAGGAATGTGTGAGGTTTTTGATTTTTTGGATGATTTAGATGGGGATGGGCGTGAGGAGGAAATGACACGAGTTTGTTGAGATGGGGGGTTTTCAACATCATCATCATCAGACACAGTATAAACAGTGGTATCAATCTATTTAGGTTTAGAAGTACCTACACCAGCAAGAATGCGCGTGGAGCGTCTTTTTGAGGAAGATGAACTTGAAGTGGGTTTCTGCATTTTGCGAAGATGGGGAGGGGTCTGATTGAAAGAGGGAAGGGGAGCTTGAAACAAAGGAGGAAGGACGGTGGAGAGAGGGGTGAGAATGAGCGGAAAAGTGCTTTCTTCAGGGGAGGAGGAAAGATAATCTGAAAATGTTTTATTAGAGGAAGGAGAGTGAGGAGGGGTGGGTCTGGGAGGAGGAGAGGGTGATCTGACAGGGGATGGAGATGGTGATGGTGAGGGAGTTGGAGATGAAGTAGGACGTTTGTGAGCGGTGGTTTTTGTTCGTGCCATTTGTGGGTTGAAAAGAGAGAAGGAAAAAAAATTGAATTTGTTGATGAACACGAAGAGGGAAGTTGAATGATCAGATAAAAAGATTGTTTTTGTTGTTTTGTAAAAAAAAATAATGAAGAAAAAAAATATTTGATCTGTTGCAGTTGAAGAGGATATGGTGCCACGCGTGTTGATTGGATAGAAGGTGGTAGTTGCATTGGGAAGGAGGAAACAGGGAGGGCGTGTGTCTGGAGCCGTTACCTTTTTCAAAAAAGGGGGCTAAACTTTTTAAATGAGAGAGAAGATAGTAATGATGAGGAACGAGGATTGTTCTTGATTTTTATGACAGAAAGGGGGAAAACGAAGATCAATCTTCGTTATGACCAGAATGTTCCTGTTTCAATTTCTTCAATTTTGTCTAGAATTTTTAATGATTTTTAAACGTTCTTTGATTAAATTGAAGCTATCTTCAACAAGAGGCTTAGTAAAAACGTCAGCCAATTGATTTTTTGTATCTACAAAAATTAATTCAACCTCTTTTTTACTAACATGATCCTTAATGAAATGGTGCTTATACTCAATATGTTTTGACCTTGAATGTTGAATATGATTTTTTGAGAGATTAATAGCACTGGTATTATCACAGTATATTGGGATATGAGAGTACCTTACTGAATAGTCTTCAAGTTGATTTTTAATCCATAATACTTGAGAGCAACAGTTTGCTGCTGAGACATATTCGGCTTCAGTTGTTGATAGGGTGATCGTGTGGTGCTTTCTACAGGACCAGCTGATTAATGCTTCTCCTAGGAATTGACATGCACCACTTGTGCTTTTTCTTTCTATTTTGTCACCAGCATAGTCGGCATCGCAGTAAGCTACAAAATCAAAGTGAGAACCTTTGTCGTACCAAAGGCCAAGATCAGTAGTACCTACTAGATAACGAAATATTCGTTTAACTGCAGTTAAATGAGACTCTTTAGGTGATGATTGAAACCTAGCACATAGGCCTACTGCAAAAACAATGGCAAGCCTACTTGCGGTTAAATAAAGTAAAGAACCAATTATTCCTCGATATTCTTTTTCAGAAATTGATTGTCCTTTTTCATCTTTATCTAATGAGGATGATGGATGCATGGGAGTTGTCATGATCTTCGCTTCATTCATTTTATATTTCTTTAAAAGATCTTTGATGTATTTTTCTTGACAAATGAAAATGCCATTTTTATATTGTTTTATTTGTAAACCAAGAAAGTATCTCAACTCACCCATCATACTCATTTCAAATTCACTTTGCATGAGATTTGAAAAATCCTCACACATTTTTTCATTTGTTGATCCAAAAATAATATCATCAACATACACTTGAACAATTAATAAATCATTTTTACATGTTTTCTTAAAAAGTGTTGTGTCAATGTTTCCACGGGAAAAATTATTTTTAATCAAGAATGAACTTAATCTTTCATACCAAGCTCTAGGAGCTTGCTTTAAACCATACAAGGCTTTTGTGAGTTTAAAAACATGATTTGGTTTCTTTTGATCTTCAAAACCTGGAGGTTGACGAACATAAACTTGTTCATTTAAAAAACCATTTAAAAATGCACTTTTAACATCCATTTGAAAAGAATTCGAATGGCCTCTAACGTTGCAATTGGAGCATAGGTTTCATCATAATCTATTCCTTCTTGTTGATTATAACCTTGAGCAACCAACCTTGCTTTCTTTCTTACCACTTTTCCTTCTTCATCAAGCTTGTTTCTGAAGACCCATCGTGTTCCAATGATGGATTGATCTTGTGGAGTAGGAACAAGAGTCCAGACTTCATTCTTCTCAAACTGAAGAAGTTCTTCTTTCATTGCATCAATCCAGGATTGATCTAGTATTGCTTCTTTGATTGATTTTGGCTCAACTTGGGATATCATTGCCATGTTGCTGTTTACATCGTCTTTGAATGATCTCCTAGTCCTAATGCCATCAACTGTATCCCCAATTATTTGATTTGGAGGATGATCATCCACAAGTTTCTAGCTTTTGGGAGGAGTTTGAAATGGAGACTGTTTATCAATCTCGTTTTCCTGAAGATCAATCTTCTGCGTTGGCCAAGATTGATCTTCCTCATCTTCATCTTTCTTTTCCAGCTCAAGATAATCAAACTCATCAAATAATACATGCATACTGATTTCAACAATTTTACTTCTCAAATTAAAAACACGATATCCTTTAGATTCCGTTGAATATCCTAAAAATATGGCTTTGTCTGATTTTGCATCAAATTTTCCCAAGTTGTCTTTATTATTTAAAATGTAGCAATAACAACCAAAGATATGAAAATAAGAAATGTTTGGCTTCCTATTTTTCTAGATTTCATATGGTGTTTTATTTATAATTTTTCTAATAGAAACACAATTCAAAATGTAATAAGAGGTGTTTATGGCTTCAGCCCAAAAATATTTTTCCACATTGGATTCTTCCAAGATCGTTCTTGCCATCTCTTGTAATGTTCTATTTTTTCTTTCAACAACCCCATTTTGTTGAGGGGTTCTTGCACAAGATAAATTGTGAGAGATGCCAAGTTATTCAAAAAATGTTTTAAAGATGCATTTATAAATTCACCTCCATGATCACTTCTTACAGTGATTATTTTTGATTCTTTTTCATTTTGAACATTTTTACAAAAATTTTTGAAGGCATCAAATGCATCATCTTTTTGTTTTAAAAATAACACCCATGTGTATCTAGAAAAATCATCAACAATTACAAATCCATATTTCATACCTCCTAAGCAAGTGGTTTTGATGGGACCAAAAAGATCAATGTGAAGTAATTCAAGGGGTTTTGTAGTTGATATAAATTCTTTTGAATGAAAACTACTCTTGACTTGTTTTCCTTTTGCACATGCTTCACAAACTTTATCTTTTTCAAAACTGATTTTTGGAAGTCCTCTAACAAGATCTAATTTTGACATATTTGAAATTGTTTCCATACTTATATGTCCAGTTCTTTTATGCCATATCCATTTGTCTTTATTCATGGACATGAGGCAAGATTCAACTGGTAATTCTTCAATGTATAAAATGTAAATATTTTTCTTTCTGGATGCAGAAAAAAAGAATTCTCTAGAAGCTGCCATTCTCACTTCACATATGTTGGGTTTAAAAACAACTTCAAAGCCATTATCACAGAGCTGACTAATGCTGAGAAGGTTGTGTTTTAATCCTTCAACATATTGAACATCATTGATTTTGGCAGAATTTATTTTACCTATGGTTCCATTCCCTTTGATTTTGGCTTGATCATTGTTTCCAAAGGTTACGGATCCTCCATCTTTTTTGATGAATGACATGAAGCAGTTCTTGTCACCCGTCATATGCCTTGAACAGCCACTGTCCAAAAACCATGGCCTTTTCTTGACATCTTGACATCCATCCTGCATGATGTTTTGTATCATTTTTAGGTACCCACTTTATTTTGGGTCCTGAGAAATTAGTTGCGAAAACTGATTCTTTCTTGGTGTTTAAAGTAGTCTTAGAGTGACTTATCTTGGACCAGGAAGGATGATCAGTTGGTTGTTTTCGAAGGGATTTGGAAAAACGAGTTTCAGCAGATTTTGATAAAACTCCATATTGATCTTCGTTTTTAATAGCATTCGAAGATTGATCCTGTTTTTTCAGATTTTGAGAAAAATTTGTCGTTGCTCTAAATTGTTCTTCTTTTTTAAAATTCTTTTTGTTCCTGATTTTTTCATCTCTTTTTTTAAAATAGCATGCAAATTCCAAGTGTCCAATTTTGTTACAGTATGAACATTTTATTTTGCAATTTCCCTCTTTTCTTTCAGGAAAAACATTTTTTTCATACATTTTTGTTTCTTGAGTTTTATCAAAACCAATCCTAGCTTTATCAAATATCCTTACTTGAGATCCCATGATTTTCTGAAATGTCTCAATAGCTTGAATGAAATTCATTAAATCAGTTTTAAGAATTTCAATTTCAGCCTTGAGAAGATCGTTCTTCGTTTGAGATGAAGATTGATCCTGGTTTTCATAACCTTCAGATTCAGAATTTTTGAATTGAGATTTTTTCAAGTTTTGAATGATTTCCTAGAGTTCATCATTCATAACCTGTACCTTCTCTTTTTCTTCTTTTTCTTTATGAAATTTTTCTTTAAAGGAACTTCATTTTTGAATGAGAAAGTTTGAATCATTTAGCAAATTATCAAATTCGATTTCCATTTGTTTGCATACAAGACATGGTTCAGAATGTGTTACCTCAGTACCTTCATTGTTGGCCATTAAACACAGGTTTGCTTCTTCTGGTTCTTCCATGTCTGATTCATCAGAGTCATCCCAGGTTGCCATCATTGATTTTTTCTTGAACGGGAATTTCTTTGGCACCTTCTTGTTTAATGGACATTCAGTTTTGTAATGTCCTTGCTTGTTGCATCCAAAACAAGTGATTTTGCTTTTATCTATTTCAGCTTTGAACTCGTTTTTGTCTGGGGATCCTCTTTTGATCTGATCTCTTCTCCTCATCATTCTTTGTATCTTTCTTGTGAGAAGGGCAATCTCTTCATCAGCATCTTCTTGACCATCTTCTGAATCACTTTTTTCAATTGTTTGTTGAACACTTGGTAAGCTTTGAGATGCTTTTAAGGCTATTACTTTGCCTTTCTTTACTGGTTTATCTTCCAGCAACAGTACCTCATGCGCCCTCAGTGTACGAATCAGTTCTTCCAGTCCCAGAACTTCAAGATTCTTTGCTTGGCTTATGGCTGTCACCATTGGTCTCCACATGATTGGAAGACATCTCATGATTTTTCGTACCCTGTCTTGAACTGAATACGCTTTGCCAAGTGAACGCATTTCATTTACTATGGTTGTGAATCTTGAATACATTTCATCAATTGTTTCTCCATCATTCATTTCAAACAATTCAAATTTTCGAATACCAATATCGATTCTTGTTTCCTTAACATGACTTGTTCCTTCATGATGAGTTTGCAATGTGTCTCAAACTTTTTTGGCCGTATCGCATTCATCTACTCTTTCACTTTCTTCCCTACTTAAGGCACATGATAAAAGTAATTGAGCTTTTGAGTTTAGTAGTACCTTAGATTTTTCATCTATTGTCCATTCGGCTTCTTTCTTTTCAGCCGATGTTGGGTCGTTTTGATCCACTCTTGGTATGAAGTCTCCATCTGTGATGATTCTCCACATACCAGTGTCTTGTGACTTTAAGAACAATTGCATTTTTCCTTTCCAGAAGTAATAATCTGATCCATCAAAGTATGGTGGTCTGTTTGAAGACCCTCCTTCAGCAATATATTTGGCTTTTGACATTGTCTTCCTGAATCTTTTGCTCTAACACTTTTTGAGTGTTTTAATTTTTTAGAGACTGGCTCTGATGCCAATTGAAGTAACAATATCAATTATAAGAACGGGGGGTTTGAATTATAATTGCCCCTTTTAAAAATTTCCTGTTTTGAAACTAAAAATTTACTCAAGATTGATCTTGGTAATAGGAAGAACGATCTTGGTTAGTGTAAAAACAACAATATTGGTTTTATCAATGAAAAAACTAATTGCAAAGCAAGTAGTAAATAAAGATAGAGATAAAGAGATTACTCAAGCATATATCCTGGTTCACCCAACTTGGGCTACGTCCAGTCCTCACAAAACGTGAGTTTTTCCACTAAGTGCTCAAGGCAAGATTCTTCTTGGTTGTTACACAACTTTCGTAGATCAATCTTGATCTTTACACAACTTCCACCTTTCTACCTTAGAAAGGATTTCCAAATTTACCTTAGCCTATTGCAGTAAGGATTTTACAAATTACCTTTTACAACATAAAAGGATTTCCACACACTTCTCAAGCTATGATGATACACTAGCTTTGAGTTACAAAGTAATGATGATGAAGATGTTTAGAATCTGAATATTACTCAACTCTTGTTTGAGAAATAGATTCTGAAACTTAGAACTAGATTGTTACTGATTGCAACACAACACAAAGAAAAAGATTTGCAAGCTAAAGAATGATATTTGAGATTTGCAATCGTTATTTTTTTTACGAAAGAGTATAATATTTTCAGAAACAGTGACACCTCAACTGTAGCTAAAAGTAGTTTTAGTGACAGATAAAAAAACATCACAAAATCTTAGTGTCACAATAGATACTTTTTTTAGTAGTGATATATATAGGTATTATAAATGGACCGGAAATGGATGTCTGCCAATCGATTGACAAAAGAGTATGAAAATGGAGTGAAGGAGTTTATTGAGTTTGCAGTGATGAATGCAAAAGATCCAAATAGAGTCGTTTGTCCTTGTTTAAAATGTTTTGGAAAATGCGTTAGAGCAGATGAATTGGAAGGACAATTAGTATGGTATGGAATTGATCAAAGCTATACCATTTGGATAAGACATGGTGAGAAAATCAATGGAAATACCCGCACAGATACATATGTTTCAACTGATTTCGACACAGATACATATGAGCCGGACCGAGTTGAGGAGATTGCAAAAGCAGTTGAAGAAGATCTTTGTGATTGTCTTAAAATGTTTGAGATCTTGTTGAGTGATGCAGAGAAACCATTTATAATGGTTGTACTAAATTCACAAAACTTTCGGCGATATTAAAGTTGTACAACTTAAAAGCGAGTAATGGATGGTCTGATAAAAGCTTCACAGAATTACTAACACTCTTAAAAGATATGTTTCTAGATGATAATGAACTTCCCAGTCGAACCTACGAGGCTAAACGAATTTTGTGCTCTATTGATATGAGTTACAAAAGGATTCATGTGTGTCCTAACGATTGCATTTTATTTCGAAATGAATATGAATTACTAAAGGCGTGTCTGAAATGCAATGTCTCTCGATATAAGAAGAAAGAATCTACTCCAGCAAAAGTCGTGTTGTATTTTCCTATAATACCAAGATTTAGGCGCATGTATCGCAGTGAAGAAGATTCAAAACACTTGACATGGCATGCAGATGAAAGAATTAGAGATGGAAAGTTTCGACACCCTGCAGATTCTCCGCAATGGGCAAAAATTGATCACGGGTATCCTGAATTCAGGATAGAGTCGAGAAATCTACGCCTTGCACTTTCTACTGATGAAATGAATCCACATGGTCTTCAAAGCATCTCACACAACACGTGGCATGTGATTTTGTTGATTTATAACCTACCTCCATGGTTATGTATGAAGCGTAAGTTTATGATGTTGTCTCTGTTAATTTCTGGACCCAAACAACCGGGGAATGATATCAACGTATACTTGGCTCCTTTAATTGAAGATTTAAAAATTATGTGGGAGACAAGTGTAGAAGTTTATGATGGGTATAAGAAAGAATGTTTCAATTTGAGGGCTATGTTTTTCGGCACAATTAATGATTTTCCAGCATATGGTAATTTATCAAGATATAGCATTAAAGGTCAGTGTGCATGTCCTATATGTGAAGAGAGTACAAATTGGATGCGGTTGACACGTTGTAAGAAGAATGTATTTCTTGGGCATCGTAGATTTTTACCTTATAGTCATTAGTATCGTGGGTGGAGAAATGCATTCAATGGAAAATCAGAGGAAGATAGAGCTCCTGTAGCATCGACTGGATATCAAATACTTGAGAAAGTACAAGGTTTGACCAATAAATTTGGCAAACCTTTTGCGGGAGAGCTGGTCAAAACTGGGTGGAAGAAAAAGTCAATTTTATTTGAATTGCCATGTTGGAAGTCATTGTATGTAAGACATTTTCTCGATGTGATGCATATTGAGAAAAATGTATTTGACAGTGCTCAATGTACCAGGAAAGTCTAAGGATGGCATCAATGCAAGATTGGACTTGGTCGATATGGGAATAAGAAATGAATTGGTTCCCGTAAAGAAAGGAAATCGCACATATCTACCTCCAGCCGCTCATACTCTATCTAGAAAGGAAAAAATTGTTTTGTGTAAATTTCTACACGAAGTTAAAGTTATAGAAGGATACTCTTCAAACATTAAAACTTTAGTTTGTATGAAAGACCTCAAGTTAAAAGGTTTGAAGACCCATGATGCTCATATTCTAATGGAGCATTTGCTACCAATAGGTATACGTTCAATTTTACCTGAAAAAGTTCGCCGAGCCATAACTAAATTATGTTTCTTCTTCAGGGAAATTTGTATTAAAGTGATCGATCCTCAGAAATTACTGACATTGCAGAGGGAAATTGTTGTTACTTTGTGTGAGCTTGAAATGTACTTCCCACCCTCGTTTTTGATATAATGGTTAACTTTATTGTTCATCTTGTTAAGGAGACACACTTTGTGGACCAGCTTATATGAGATGGATGTACCCGATAGAACGATATATGAAAATATTTAAAGGGTACGTAAAAAGTAGAAGTCGACCAGAAGGTTGTATTGCTGAACGGTACATTGTCGAAGAAGATGCTGAATTTTGTACTGAATATCTGAGAAATGTTGAATCTATAGGGCTTCCCATGTCTCGTCATTCGGGAAGATTATCAGGAGAAGAGATAATTGGAAAAAGACTAATGACTATATCAAGGACAAAATGGGAGCAGGCACAATTGTATGTTCTACACAATGATGATGGGGTTCAACCGTATGTTACAATACACATGGATCATTTATCTAGTTTGAACATGAATAGGAATCAAAATTGGATAACTCGAGAGCACAATCGAAGTTTCATAACATGGTTAAAAAATCACATAAAATCAAAGTTTGATGTAGACCCCAGATCAATTTCACAGAGATTGAGGTGGCTAGCAAATGGTCCGAGTTTACATGCCTTTTCTTACACCGGTTATGTAATTAACGGCTACACATTTTATACCAAAGAACAAGATGATCAAACAACTATGCAAAATAGCGGAGTCACTCTCGTAGCTGAAGCGATGCATATCTCAAGTGCAAAAGACAAGAACCCAATATATGCAAATCTATCATATTTTGGGGTTATCAAGCGCATATGGGAGCTAGACTACACAATGTTTCGTGTTCCCATATTTGGTTGCAAGTGGGTCGATAATAATAATGGCGTTCGAATTGATGAGTCAGGGTTCTTGCTTGTCGATTTTAATAGGGTGGGATACAAAGATGAACCTTTTATTTTAGCGTCGCAAGCTCAACAAGTGTTTTATGTCACTGATCCTGCTGATGGTAAATGGTCCGTTGTCCTATCGACCAATAAAATAAGTGATGATAACAATAATGATGAAGATGTTGGTAATGATCTTTTCTTTGCAACATCACAACCACATGAAATTGATTCAAGTGATGATGGTTTATATCTTAGAGATGATCATGATTAGGGAATTTGGATTAATCCATCGTTTCGTATCATTAATGGACAAACAAATGTGAATCCCACCAAGAAAAGAAGAATGGCATCTTAATGTTTAATTATTTTTAAGCCATGTAATCTGAACTGAGTTCATGTGTTATTTAATTGTTTGATCTGCCATAATTGAGCATTTTGGTATTTAGCTTGAACTGTTAATTTGTAATTTTCTGCTTATACTGTATGTAATTGTATACTGAACTTGATTTGATCATGTAATTTAGCTTGAACTATTTGAACTTGACCTGATCAAATCAAGTTCAAACAGTTTAACTAATTAGCTTGAACTTAAACACAATTTAAGTTCAAGTTATACATGTAATTTAGCTTGAACTTGACCTGATCAGTTAAACACAATTTAAAAGAAAAAATAATTTAACTAATTTGGAAGAAAATAAATTATTACAGGGCTTATGAAAAATAATTTAACTAATTTGGAAAAAAATAATTTGAAAGAAAATAAATTATTACAAAGGCTGTGGAAGAATATAAAATAATTAAACACAATTTGGAAGAAAAAATAATTTAACTAATTTGGAAGAAAATAATTTGGAAGAAAATAAATTATTACAAAGGCTGTGTAAGAATATAAAATAAGGAGGTCTTTTAAAGGTTCACACAGCCTTTGGACATGATAAAACAAAGAGGCATTTCATATATAAAACCCTATTACAGCGCTCTTTTAAAAAAGTGTTGTAATAGGGTTTTAAAAAAATAAAATAAGGAGATCTTTTAAAGCGCTTTCTTCATAAGCGCTGTAAAAGGGTCACACAGCCTTTGAACATGATGAAACAATAAGGAGATCTTTTAAAGCGCTTTCTTCATAAGCGCTGTAAAAGGGTCACACAGCCTTTGAACATGATGAAACAAAGATGCATTTTATATATAAACCCCTATTACAGTGATCTTCTAAAAAAGCGCTCTAAAAGGCTTTTAAAAAAATAAAATAAGCAGGTCTTCTACAGCGCTTTCTGAATAAGCGCTGTAAAAGGGTCACACAGCGTTTGCATATAATAAAAATAAGGAGGTCTTTTACAGCGCTTTTTCACAAGAGTTTTAAAAGGCTTATAAAAAAGCGCTGTAGTAGGCTTTTAAAAAATAAAATAATGAGACCTATTACAACGCTTTTTCTAAAAAGCGCTGTAATAGGGTTTTATATATAACAGTAAACCTCTTCAGTTTCATGTTCATTACGTAAATTTCATACGAGTGTTTCAGTTTCCTCTGCGTTCTCCTTCTCATTGCGAACCCATACGAACCCTACGAGAGTTTCAGTTTCCCTTATTTCTTCCTCATTACTTACTCTCATTACGTAAACATCATACACCTACGATCGTACGTAAACATCATAAACATCCTCGTTTTCGTCTTCGTTCGTCTGTGAACCCGTTTCGTTTGCGAACCCCGTAACCCTACGATCGTTCGTCCTCGTTTTCATCGTCTTCTGCGCTATTCGTCTGTGAACCCGTAACCCTAAGCATTAAAAAGAGCTATTTCAGGTATTGTATTTATTAGTTTTTTGTTTCACTAAAATGCATGTTAACTTATACTGCTACGTACTTAGACTACTGCAAGTTGAACTTGTTGAATTTATACTGAACTGCATGTTGAAGTTGAACTTGCTGTAGATAAATGGATACCAACAAGGAGTTAGATTGTCAAAATGAAGAAGTTGGCAACACCAAGACTTACGAAAATGAAGTCAAATGTGGTGCAACAATAATGCAAAATGTTATAAAAGCAAGAAGTACTGGGAAAAAATTTGAGGTATACTTTGTTTGTTGTTTTCTTTTTTTGCTGTTTATACTATACTTTGTTTGTTGTTTACCTTTTTTTCTGTTTATAATTTGAGCTACTTACTATATGAGTTTATTAGGTGGGATGGAATGAGAGTGGTCAACCAATTGACCCCAACAGTTCCATGTTTGTTAGTTATATTGGAGCTTTTGTTCGTCAAAATATCTCAATCACAATAGATGATTGGAGAGATAAGGCATTGAAGAATGCCAAAGATGTATTGTGGGCTGATATACAAGTAATTTTTTTACTCCACCCTATTACTTATAAATTTTTACATACTCCTCTGAAATATTTTACTCAAACTATATATTTATTTGGTTTGCAGTCAGCTTTTGTTGTTGAGAGGTGAGAAAGAGTTATGTGCTTAGAGTTGCCGGGAAAATACATCGGGGCTTTAGATCTCACCTCTCTAATTGCTGTTTAAAAGACCGTGAAGGAAATACGAATGCGGAAGCTCCAAAAATATATAAACATTATATATCAAATGAGGAATGGAGCGCATTCGTATCAAAACGTTTCGACCCCGCATTTGTTGTAAGTGATTAATTTATTAGCATTCGTGTTTTATTATTCATATTCATAGCGTATTTTAAATTTTTCCTAGATTGTTATTTTTTTTTATATAGAATATTAGTAAGGCAAATCGCGAGAGGGCAAAAATTATTCCCCACCCATACAAGAAATCTCGTATGGGATATGCTTGTATAGAGCAAAAACTTGTAAGTAATTAAACATCACCTTTCTTTAATGTGCTACATTATAAACTATACTATCTAACTAATATTTTATTTATGATCTTAACGAGAATAGCTACAAGACACCCAATCCGATCAACCGTTGGGTCGTCATATATTGTGGAAGGAAGCTCGTGTAAATAAAGACAGAGTGGTTGATAACGAAAATGTTCAAAAAGTAATAGAACTTTGTGTAAGTATATTTATCACTTTAATATTTTTTAATATTGTATTTTAAAAATGTTATTGAACTTATCTTTTTTAATCCTATGTGTACTTTAGGCGAATCTTGAATCGGAAAATCAAGAGGACAACAAGGCAAGTTGCAGGGACATATTAGGTAAAGTGTTTAATGTTCCTGAATATTCCGGCTGAGTGAGGGGGAAAGGATTTGGCGTAACTCCTAGAAGTTATTTTTCACAAGAGAAGCGCCAAAATCCATCTAACGAGGAAGTACTAGAGAAGATCAAAGTATTAACGGAGCAAGTGACCCTCTTGGTGAAGACAAATAAAGACAAGCAACTTGCGGACCAACCCCAACGTGAAATTCACATGGAGAGTGAAAACACAAGTTGCAACGTTGGTCTCAACAGTCTTCCTGAGGTAATTAATTACTTAATAAAATAAGAAATTCATTCAAGCTAATTGTTTCACATACTTATGTACTATTAACCATTGATTTAAGGGGTCACTCAATGCGTGTTGTACTTATCCTCCCCTGCTCATCGGAAGGTCGGAAAGGGAACATTGTGCAATACTCCGGGCGAAGTATTGCACAAAACACCAATCCCTGCGGGCCATGTCAGAGTATCGCCAGTTATTGCTTTGGAACCAAATGCACCGTTGCCTGTACCGGAAAACGATGCAGATCTGAATTATTTGGGTGAAGCAATTGGCAGCTACGTGGCATGGCCCAAACATCTTGTTGCCCTTGACAAGGTATGTTTAATTAATTGAAATGTATGTTTAATTGATTATATTTAATTGCTGAATTTTTTCCGGTGTTAACTTTAATTTCACATTTATTTAGATTCAAACAAAGCATAAAGGGAATGATAAGAAGATTCCCAGAAACAAAACGGTCACATCGCCCAAAAAGGTTTGTCACATTTATTCTGTAAGGTTTGTCATTTTTTCAGATTCAATAAACTAACAAACTGATTTACCTCATTTTTTCAGATTCAATCTAATAAACCACCCGCACAATGTAACACCCTAATTTATTGTTATACCATAATTTATTATGATTATAAATTAGTGATATTTTCTTATACATGTGTTTATTGTGGTGTGATTATTATTATTATTATTATTATTATTATTATTATTATTATTATTATTATTATTATTATTTTACATGATTGTCTTTCTTTGTGTGTCTTTGTAGTTATTTAAATTAAAATCATTGATAATTGTAATTAGACCT
>JBBPBP010000002.1:36995023-37012919 GCA_037974735.1 Cicer chorassanicum
ATATATATATATATATATATATATATATATAAAATATTATATACCAGTTTTGGATTGCTGTTATCTTAAGCCTCTTATTTTAGTAGTATTGTTATCTAGACCTTTATTATTTAAATTTATTTTTATGTAAATATAAATATAAAATAACTATATTAATTATGTATTAATATAATAATAATAATAATAATAATATTAATAATAATAATAATAATAATAATAATAATAATAATAATAATAATAATAATAATAATAATAATAATAAAAATAATAATAATAATAATAATAATAATAATAATAATAAGAATGGCATATGGGCTAAGTGGACTTGCCCATTAGCCTGGGCATCCCGTTCACAACGCCATTAGCCTGGGCATATATATATAAGTGGTAGAATATAGGCTAAGGTGTTGCCGTCATTAGCCTGGGCATTCCGATCACAACGCCGAATTCTTTTTCGTTCTATATTTCATTACTAATTCCTCCTGACACGTCAACAAGGCTTGGGTATGTATTCCTTTTTTTTTCTTTCTATATTTCATCTGTCTCGTAGTAATATTGGTATGTATTCCTCTATTTCAATTTTTAGTAATACCTGTGCATATGATCATCGTAAACTAGACATGTGTTCTTCATTCCAATTTTTTTGTAATAATAGTCCCGGATATAATTGAATTATATTACTAGACATATATTGTGAAATTAATCTGCATCTAAAGAATTCATTTTATTTTAAAAGTGATTTGTCGTACGCATCAATTTAAATAAATACTATCAATTTCATTATATATATATATGCTATGCGATTCTGCCTTATTTTAATTAAAATTATACATTATTTTATGTTATTATATTTATAAGTATGTTTTTATCAAGTATTGTTCTCTGCATATTTTTTAAAGTAGCAGACTTGCTACATTAGGCTGAAATTAATATGAATTACTCTCAATTTGCTGTCGACTTCCTTGTGATGGTGTTTGTCTAATGCATTGTTTTTACATATGTTTTTATTTTTATTATTATATATATTTGAAACACACTAGAGGGGCTGGAAATTTTAAATGGTTTTTATTGGTTGTTTGAAGGGTTTTTAAAAACAAAAATTGTGACTTCGTTAACCGATATATGAAATAAAATCGGATTATATTAATATGTATGTTTTGACGATATTAAGTATATTTTTGGGTTATATTACAAATAACAAATAATTTATTTATTTATTTTTAATCACAAATTTATGTATCTATTGGAGCAAGTAATTAACTTGTATTTGGTTGTTGCGTTGATTTATTTTCTTTCGCGGGATATTAGAGACGGTGGCTGGCGAAGATGCGACACATTAAATAAACAGATCATCGTTGTTTGGAAAAATCTTCAGCTAAGGTAAGGGGTGAGATGAGGTTCAATTTTATGAATATAAAATAACGTGAGATGAACGGGAATACCGAAATTCCCAGATATTCATCCGGGGCTCACTACGTACGGTCGAGCCCTATTGAGCAATAATAATTAATTAATAATATATGAATGGTAACAGTGAGGACTAAAATATAATTTAGCAACCTATAGAATTGTTGTGAATTTATTTATAGCAAGATTGCACGTTGAATGATTTTATGGAATGTGATGCTGATTGTTACTGTATGAATAATATATATTGGAGTGTTCTTGCTATTTGATTGAAATCGTTAAATTATTTGAATGTGCTACCTGTTGATTTTTTTATTGCGATTGATAAGATTGGATTGGGTATTGTGAGTAGTGTAAACCAAATATTCGGATTGAATTGTGATTGACTGATATACATATAATGATGAATATTATGAAGTCAAACTGAAATTTATTGAGTTGTGATGATCGAGTAAGTATGAGATATGTGTTGTAGAGATTCAGAGTTAGGATTATTTTGTAATCACATAGGGAGGGTCTGACAAACCTAGCGATTCGGGGAAGTACAACTGAATGAGCCTGATCGTGGAGGGCTACAGTCGAACTGTAAGGTATGACTGATAGACCTTGGGGGTTCATCTAGTGGGGAATTCCTAAGTTAATTAGTGGGTTATTCCCTAAGGCCGGGAACTACCGTGCAACGCAAGAGTACCCCGACTGTCGCGTATATGTGTCTCGGGTTGAGTTGAGGGGGGGATCTATGAGGACTTGGCCATTCATGAATTGTCCGTCCACTCTTGTAGTGGCATAGTATCAAGCCTCCTAACCAAGTACTTCAAAGTAGAATGGTACCAAATGATGAAGTATAGATATAGGACATGCATAGCATTTTATCCTTGTAACTGCTTTATTGTGTTCTTGAATGTTCCCTTTATTTGTGCTGTTTTGACTAATTGCGTGTTCTTCTCGTGTATTTTATATTGTTACATAATTTCGAAAACCTTAGCTATATTCGATATTAAAGGATTTGTAAGTGAGAATTTTAATGGAAGCATTTTGTGTAAGTATGAGTGTGACGTCCCGAACCCTATAGTTTAAAAGAAAATTTTCATACTCTGTTTTAGAACCGCTGCCAGTATCTTTCAAAACTAATGCATTTTACTTTCTATTTCAATTTGGGTTTAGGGTGTCACACACAGCAAGCCAGCTCCCGCACCACGACTGGATGTTCGTGGTAAAAATAAAGCCGGCAAACTTCAAAAATTGGAGGGTAATAAATCCGGCAAACTGCAAAAGCTGGAGGGTAATAAAGCGGCCAAAGTTGTTGCTGCTAAAAAACTGGATCGTGTAAAATCAGTTGCTGCCCCTGCTCCTAAAATAAGTCAGCCACGACTTGCTCGATATGGGTCGTGTCTTGACATACAGACAAAAAAAAATATGGGCAGCGACAACGATTCACGAATAATAAGCATGAATAAAGCTCTATTGGGAGATGCGTATAAAGAATTTTTTGAAAAAGAGCACATATACGAACTTCTCGACCATAAGGAGTTGAGTGCTACTATCATCAGCATATACATGAGGTAAAAATTACTTTTCATCGCATTTATTTGTAATTAATTTAATTTATTGGTAATTAATCTAATTTGAAATTTTCATTGAAAGTTTTTGTATGAGAAGTTCGTGTGCACGCACAGATTGTCAAATAAATTTTCATTCTTGTCTCCGCATAAGATTTCGATGCTTCAACACGATCCAGTGAATGTAAAGAAATACGTTGTACATATACTATTAGGAAATAAAGAGAAGGATAAGTTGTTCCTTGCACCATATAATTTACGTAATTATATATTATTTATTATTATCTTTTTTTTAATTTATGAGATCTTAATTTATTAGTTGTGTAAACTAAATTTTTGTTGTTGTAGGGCACATTGGGTGCTAATTGCAATCAATGTGACCTCTGAAGTTATATACTACCTAGATCCCTTGCACGACCATTACAACAATCGCCCCGAGATAAAGACTTTGATCGACACGTAAGTAATATTCATTTATTTTTTACATATATATATATATATATATATATATATATATATATAATTTGTTTGTTAATGCTATAATAATCACATTTATTTATTTGATAGTGCTTTACAAGTTTTTCGAGCTCAAAGAGGTGCGACAGTGTCGAACCTAAAGTCAAATAACATCACATGGATTCCAATAAAGGTTTGAAATATATGCTTTTAATTATTTGATTTTCATATATAAACTATGTATATATTTGATTCTAACTTATTTATGTTCAATTTTTATATCGCACAGTACTTTGACAATTCCAATCCAACATATTCTGAAGAAGATCTAACAGAGATAAAGGAAGACTGGTGTCAGTATGTGCTTGAAATGAATATTATTTGATTTGTTGGGAAATGGCATGCTGCAAGGGATATAATAGTTCTGTGTTGTTTGTGAATATGTAGTTGTGAATATGAATATGTAGTTGTATGAAAATATAGTGAATCTGATAGTTATATGAATAGGTAGTTGTGAATATGTAGTTCTAGGCTGGTTTGAATATGTAAATATGAACTGATTGTTGTGTACTGATGAAAATATAGTGAATCTGTTGTTGTTGTATATTGATTCATGTGTGTTAAAAGGTGTTGTTTTGTTGTTGTTGTGTACTACTGACTGATTGTGAATTGATTCTGGATGAAAATGATTTTGGAATAAAAATTGTGAACTAATTCTGGATTATAAGGCAGCGCTTTTTAAAATTTACAGCATATTTAATAAAACTAAAAAAAAAAACACCTTTTACAGCGCTTTCTCAAAAAAGCGTTGTAAAACGTGCATTAGAATGGACCTACTACAGCGCTTTTTTGAAGAAACGCTGTAATAGGTGCATAATAATGCATCTATTGAATGCACCTACTATAGCGCTTTTTGGAAAAGCCCTGTAAAAGGTGCATAACAATGCATCTACATAAATGCACCTATTAGAGCGCTTTTATGGACAAGCGCTGTAAAAGGTGCATAACAAAACATCTATATGAATGCACCTATTACAGCGCTTTTTTGGAAAAGCGCTGTAATAGGTGCATAATAATAAAACAATTAAATGCATCTACTACAACACTTTGTTGGAAAAACGCTGTAATAGGTGCATAATAATAAAACAATTAAATGCATCTACTACAACACTTTGTTGGAAAAACGCTGTAATAGGTGCATAATAATAAAACAATTAAATGCACCTATTACAGCGCTTTTTCAAACAAGCGCTGTAGTAGGGGCATAATAATGCATCTATTGTTACAGGGATTTACAGCGCTGGTTAGAAAGCGCTGAAAAATGCGTATAACAAGCGCGCAATATATCCACCTTTTTTACAACGCTTTTTTTTTAAAACAAGCGATGTTGTATCTTTTTACAGCGCTAGTAACTACAGCGCTTTTTTTTTTTGAAAAAACGCTGTAAAATGCGTTTTTTTCGCATAGTGATTATTTTTTTTATAATACATAGAACTCTCTTATGTTTTTATTTTGTTAAAAAAACAATTTTACTTTATTTAAATAAAAATAAAAATATAAAAATTGGCATTAAATTCTGCAAAAAATTTACCGGCGGAGTCTTCAAAGATTTAACATTAATAGACATAACTTTGAAGCGGAAGTTTTCTGCAGAATTTTATCTACATTCAAATCTTTAGGAAAAAAGTGGATTTTACTGTGGAAATATAATCTTATGTAAATCCACGGCAAAAGAAAAATTTATTTACAGTTTTCACTGCAGAATCTGACAATGAAAGCCTTCATGTATTGCGTAGGAAAATCCATAGTACTATAACAAAATTATGCAATCACAAATATTCGACAGGATTATTAAACCAATCAACAGTATGATAATGGTCTCTCCCTCCCCTATAGGTCGATAGCCATCACCAAGACTTGCTTTTATGACTCTTAAAAAAAATTTGTCACTTTTCACTCACTTAATGTTTCCACCAAAATAGGAGAATTGATTGTTATCGGGTCAAACTACAAATTCACACCCATTTTTTACTAAATTTGATTAATATAAATCAAATAATATTCGGCATCAGCAGTAATATTTGACATTTGTTCATTCAAAGAACACAATTGTTTCTAATACTATCACCAAACAAAATAAGTATTTACATATTAATTACAAATCCAATAACTTTTCTTTCAATTTTAGGATCATTTAAACTATATGAACAATTTTATTATTCTTTATTTAATCAATTAGCTACTTTTTTTAAAAGAACTATTTGTATCCATATATAATTAAAGGATGTCAATTTTTTATAACATCTTTATCTTTCAATTTTACCTTTTATTTTGACTATTTTATTTTTCCTCACACCTCAAAAAATTGATTTGTGTTTTAATAATTTCATAAAACTCTGCAACTCCTATTAATTTTATCAAAAAATTTAACAAACAAGCTAGTTTATTATTATAATAGATGAAAAGAGAAATTGTAATTTATAAATTTAATATTGAAATCGAAAAAAATAAGACTGAGAATTTAATCACATTGAAAGATATTAGTTACCATAAAAGACTTGCAAAACACACAAATTATAGTTTTTTTTTTCCACTGCGTTTTGTAATAACCAAGTCTTCAACTTATACTAACACTTTGATAAATTTCAATATCTTCCTTGTGGTGCAAAAAAAAAATAAATCATAATTAATCTCAATATGGTGATAGTGATAACTATAAAATACTCAATCTGCAAGCAAGTACATCAATGTACTTGCTTCATATTCATACAACAATAGTTCTGTGTGCAACTTTCCAAAACAAGATTACAATTTACAAGATTTTTCGTATTCCCCACACTACATCTCCAAAATAAGCATAATATCTTTAGCAGTGCAACCAACCTTCTTGATTCATTACCATTGCTTGCAAAAACTTCACAAGATGCATAGGTAGAGAGATTAGGCTTGTTTGATTCACAAATCAAAAACTCTATTTTAGTATTTTAAAATTTAAAAACTAAAAAACTTGTTTGGATTACTTGTTTTTAAAAATTGGTTGTAAAACTATTTTTAATATTAAACTTTTTAAAACTAAAAAAGCAAAACAAATAAATGGTGTTTTATTTTTCACTTTTCATTTTTTTTAACTCTCTAGTCAAAAATTGTTTTAAAAATTATAGTTGTCAAATAGATTTTTTTTAAATTTTCTTTTTAAAAATAGTTTTCTAAAACTTATTTATAAAATAATTTTCAAAAACTAAAAAGTAAAACACAATCAAACAATTTGTTTGATTTAGTTTTAAAAAACTGTTTTTTAATTTTTTTAAAATTTGAAAAGAAAAAATTTATTTGAAATATCTCTTTTCAAAAATAGTTTCTCAAAAACTATTTTCATTTTACCAGTTTTAAAAACTAAAAAACCAAAACTGCTTATACATGTTTTGGCTTTCAATTTTGCTTTTCTGCAATAAAAAAACCTCAGACAAAAACACATCGGAAAATGTGACTTTTCATTAATGGCACTTTAGTAATTATAACAACATTTGTTTATTTTTTTTCTCCAATTTATAACAATGGTAAAGCTCATGCACCCACCCTATCAATCTTTTTATCCATTTATTATTGGTGCTGCGTATGTATGAATTAACGAGTGAGAGGCAATTTGCCAAATAAACCAAAATAAGTGATACTAGATTTGTTTTTATATATTAGTATAATTATCATCACCAATGATGTAAAATAATTTTATATTGTCATCTAAGATGAAACAATCAACTTACTATATAGATATATACATTTTAACAGTTTTTTTTAAATTACCTCATACTTTATTTTTATTTTACATTATTTTAGTGATGCATATCCTTCTTTCTCTTTATATTATTATTATTATTTATTATATTATTATTATTATTATTTTTATTATTATTATTATTATTATTATTATTATTATTATTATTATTATTATTATTATTATTACTAATAGATATAAAATGAACGCTTGTTTTGTGTTTTGAGATTAAGAGTTATTTACTTGTGTAAAATTATTTTACACCGACAACCAATTACACAGTGACAATGTTGGAAATGATGATAAAAATTAATGAAAGATTGTTAGAAATAATGGTGACATTAATGAGCTAGTGTGGTTGTGAATTGAAAAAATGAGAAGTCCCACATATGAGGGATATCACACACTAGTAGGCTATATAAGGTGGAGGTATGTACCTTGGGGTGTGCCCCAAGGAGTACCCCAATTTTGTGAAGGAGGAAGAACGCAAGCAAAGTTGACCACCACACACGGGCGCCGCCGCCGCCATCCGTCCGGCCCAGCCTTGGCTTTGGCCTTGGTCTTGGTCTTGGTCTTGTGGTGTATTATTATTTTTTAGTAAATGAAAATTAATAAATTATTTAATTAATTTTAAAATTGAATGCTTGCGTTTTATCTCTGATTGTTACGTTAATTACATGACTGATAGAGGGCTCTCCTCAGTTGAAAAATCACACCAAAAAGCACTCTGAATCTGAGGCTTTTCTCTCTTCTCCCCCCGTTCTTACTTCTTCTTCTTCTTCTTTTTCTTGAGTGGCCTTAGTGCCATATTACGAGTGGTAGTCGCAAGACTGCCATATTGAGGGTGTAATTCTAGAACGGTTTTCTACAGTGCAATAGAACTCCGTACAGTGATCTGGGCTGTTTTATCCTAGGGACTTTGTGGTTGATAGTCTGCCTTGCACCTTTTGAGCAGTGCCTCGAAACGTCTTAAAGAAAGCGACCTAGTCCGCGACTCAACCCAGTAATCTTTTCGGTGGCATAAATTGTTTTTTCAAACTTTTTCGAAATTCAAAAACAACAGACGACACAAAAACTAAAAAAAGAAAGTTATACATAAGTTTAATGAGTTATCAAATTGTGATTCATTATTAACTTTACAGAGACACATCACCTATAATCTCTTGTGCTTTCCAATATAAATAATGTGTCTTTTTAATAGAACCTGTGTATTTATTCTTTTATTTTTTAACTAATATTTCTTATTAATTTATTTTAAATTTTTTTTTGTAAAATTAATTAAAATTATATCAAGATATATTTCACTAATCTAAATCGAGAAAGATGGGTGACTTCATGAACTAGATGGAAGACATTGATCCTATTGAAGGGTGGTTCATGCAAATAGTCTGACGCTCAAGTTAGTATTGATTCCAGGAGAGTGAGAGGTATTAGGATGAGAAAGTGTGTACCTTTATTGATACCGAAAGCACTGTTTATATAGACTTCAGTCCCAACATAGAGAGAGAGAGAGACAAGGACATTGAACGATCAACAATGTGGGTGGATTAGACAGGGTAACAACCTTGGGCCTGTTACAACTAGATCTAGTCGTCTAGGATTGAAAACCCTAACGATCTGTGCAGGTCATGATATTCGTCGACTCGGCGTGAGAAGCCTCATTAGACTTAGAACAATTTGGAACATAACCATTTCTTATTAACATTAACATGTTGTCGGTGCAACATTTTCAATTCAAACACATCATAATTATTATAATATTATTAATATATTTTAACACATTTTTATATGGTATTTTTTTTTGTACGAAATATAAAAAATGGTATGTTTAAATTAAATCTCATAGTTTAAAATTATAATTATAATGTTTTTGTGCAAAACAAAAACTAATTATAATATACTAATATTTTTAACACATTTATATGGTAATTTTTTGTCACAAATTTGAAGTAGAGAAGTTGATTTACAAGGAATGGGAGTTTGAATTGTAAATCTCCCTATTTAAAAATTTCCTGAAAATACTTAAATATTTAACTCAAGAATGATCTTGGTTAAGAAAATAGAAAACCGAGAACGTTCTTGGTTTTTACCAAAAAAACGAAGAACGTTCTTGGTTAGCTTAAAACCATAAATTCAGTTTACTTTAAATGATTAATCAGACTTAACAAATAAGGAGATAAGAGAAAGAATACCACACACGGATGTATCCTGGTATACTCAACTTGGGCTACGTCCAGTCCTCACAACTATGAGATTTTCACTAAGTGTTTAAAAACAATGAATCTTCTTGGTTTTACAGCACCTAGCTCAGATTAACCTTGATCTGTTACAAACTTCAATCCTTTCCACCCAGAAAGAGATTAATCAGGTCACCTATCAACCTTGATGGGATTTCTTACAATCTACCAAAACTATACTAAACTCTTATAGTTTGAGTTTTACAATAATGATGAGATTGTTTTGTTAGAATATGAGATGTCTACACTCTTGTTTGAGATACGATTCTTTACAAATAATTCAGTACAAAAATAACAACGTAATGAAAAGTAATCAAACTGATTCTTCTTTGAGTAATGAGAGAGTTTCAAGTGTGTGAATGTGAATGATTTTATGAGACTTGCTAGCACTTGAACTTCTGCATTTTTCCTGAGTATTGGCCTTCCTTTTATAGGCGTTTTAGAGCATTTAAGAATGGTCAAAAGAGTTGTTGGTAGTGCTCTGTCAGTTTTGACCAAAATCAATTTATATGAATAAAAATATTCTAGCCTTTGAACATTTTCGAATTCTGTTGACTGAGCTGAGTTCTTCGATTTTTGATCAGATGTTCTTTGAGTTTGATGATCCTTTGTACTTTAGATATGCTTGTTAATGTCTTTGATTTTGATCTAGAGTTTCGATTCTATCAAAACAACTTGGAGAATGATGATGAACTTCTGCAGAATGTTAATGAAAATTCTGGAAATTGATAATCAATCTGGAGTCCTAGTTTCTGAACTTTCTAGAGATTGATAATCGATCTGGAGGTTCAGTCTTGATCATTCTGGATGTCTTCCTGATTAATCTAGATATCTTGTACATTTCAAGATTGTTTATCTTTCTTGATAGTTTAAGCTGGAGAAGGTTCAGATCTGTTTGGTCTTGCTAATTTGTGATCTTCTCTTTTTGTGATTCGAGTAGTTTCTTTGAATTTGATCATCTCAGTTTGTTCCTTGCTAAGTTTTGATGATATAGGTGTAAAATCCATAGGCTAAAACTTCTTTTAACTAGTGAAGATTGTTTGATCTTAGAGCTACGATGATCAGTTTTGGTCCTGGAGAACATTCTCCGTTTTTATAGATTTTGTCCAGAATGTTCTCCTTTCTTGTCTGTTCAGTTTTTATCTTTTATTGCTGATTTCTTTGCTTTGCTTGAATCCTATCGTTGAATTAATCCACTCAAAAGCACATGTTAAATTAACATAACATTTAGAATCATAATTAATATTCTTAATTAACCTTTGTTTATTTTCATCTAAACTTAAATTGAGAGTTTTTCTTAACAAAATTCTCCAAATTCATATGTAATACATTAAATATTATATAAATTTAAGGCTAAATACCACCCGTGGTCCCTTAACTTAATTTCTGCTAACGATTTGGTCCTTTATCTTTTTTTTCCCGATTTGGTCCTTTATGTTTTTAAATAATTTTAGCGTTACCCTTTAAGTGGGGTTCCGTTAAGAAAAAGTTAAAAAATCGGGAAAAAAAAAAGATAAAGGACTAAATCGTTAATTGAAATTAAATTAAGGGACCACGAGTGGTATTTAGCCTAAATTTAAACATATATTATTAGGTTCAAGTAGTTAATAAGTTTTAGTTAATAACGAATTGTTCGAAGTAATTCGAGTTCAAATCTTGGCTATAACTCTGAATTATTTGGATCTTATTTCTCTGAGAACCAAAGAATTAAAAAACATATATTACGTTAGTGTATAAATAATGTATTACTTTTAATATATAATAATAGATGTAAATATTGAAGGTGCGAACACGAGAAGGGGGGGTTGAATTGTGTTTGCACAAAGTTGATACCTTTTTGATAATTTATAAATAATTAAAAATTAGTTTGGATTTAGTTACTTACTTGGAGTAGAAGCAATCGAATTTAGAGGCAGCAATCAATGAAAGCATAAATAATTTGACGCGTAGAATTATCCTGGTTCACCACTAACTTGGCTACATCCAGTCTCCTCATTCAGAAGGCTTTAATCCACTAATTCAAAAAACCTTGAATTACAAAGCACCTGACCCTCCAAGCCAGTCTTCCCAAACAGCCTGACAACCCCAGACTTTTGAAGAACTAACCACCTTGACCCTACAAGCCAAGTCTTCTCCTAACAACCTGACGACCCCAGATTGAAGAAGGAACTAAACCACTAACGGGTTGGATACAAGAGATTGAAACTTGAGTAGCTGCTTCTCACAAAGCTGATAATAACAATAACTCTCACACTTTAAGAAAAGAACACTCAAAAAATATTTCTAGCCTGAACAAGTGTTTCTCTCTTTGAACTCTAAGATGATATTGGAATCTTGAGCTTGAGTTCTACTACTTTTTGATGCTTTTCTCCTTCAGCCTTGAGTGTCTATTTATAGTGAAAATTTGGGCTTCAACTTAGTCCTTATTTAATTCTGAATTGTATCTTGTTTAGATTGAGTTTGCAAATTCTTCAAATTGATTATGTTCCTATTTTGTGTAGATTGACTTTGTAAATTCTTCAGAATGATTCTGTTCCAATTTTGTGTAGATTGACTTTGTAAATTCTTCATATCAAATATTCTTCAAATCTTCTTCAAATCTTCATTAAATGTTGATCAAATATTCTTCAAATCTTCATTAAATGTTAATCAAATCTTCTTCAAATCTTCACTAAATCTTCTTCAAATCTTAATCAAATCTTCTTCAAATATTTTTAAATCTTCTTCAAATCTTCTTCAAATCTTCTTTAAATATTCTTCAAATCTTCTTCAAATATTTTTCAAATCTTCTTCAAATCTTCTTCAAATATTCTTCAAATCTTCTTCAAATATTCTTCAAATCTTCTTCAAATATTTTTCAATTCTTCTTCAAATATAAATATGAATCAAAGCTTATTTTATATTTTTCATCCATTATAAATTTGAATCAAATCTTATTTTAGATTTTCTTCAATTATAAATTTGAATCAAATCTTATTTAAGATTTTCTTCAATTATAAATTTGAATCAAATCTTATTTTAGATTTTCTTCAAAAACATTAATCTTCTTTCATACTCTTTGAAGTAAAATATATTGTTCTCATAAAATACTTTTGTTAACATCAAAACTCTAAATGTAAAACCAACTTGGTTCCAACAATCTCCCCCTTTTTGATGATGACAAAACTTGTATTTTTGATAACAACTTTTCTTTATATTTCGTTGACTCCCCCTAACTTAGGGCTCCCCCTAAGTCATAGTATCATTTTATCTCCACTTTATCAAATATTTTTCTCCCCCTTTTGTCATCAGACAAAAAGACTTGAATGTGAAACTCTGTATTTTTTTTTTCTTTCTTCTTTTTTTTTTTTGAATAAATAAATAAAACATAATATAAGAAAATATAATAGTGTAAAACTAAAATACTTTGAAGTGATCACAACATCAGTCAGGTATGAATGTAAGGTTTAGGTTTTTCTTGATGAAGTCAAACCTATCTTCAGGTAGTGGTTTGGTGAATATGTCAGCCCATTGGTGTTCAGTGTCTATAAATTGAATGGTTAGTACCCCTTTTTGAACAAAGTCCTTAATTAAGTGGTGTTTGATCTCTATGTGTTTAGCTCTAGAATGTAAGATAGGATTTTTGGCTAGACAAATGGCAGAAGTGTTATCGCAATAGATGGGAATGTTGGATTCTAGGATGTTGTAGTCTTCAAGTTGATGTTTCATCTAAAGTAGTTGAGAACTGCAGCTAGCTGCTGAAATGTACTCAGCCTCTGCTGTTGACATTGCAATGGTGTTTTGTCTCTTACTTAACCAAGATATTAAGTTGTCACCTAAAAATATGCAGTTGCCACTGGTGCTCTTTCTTTCAAGTTTATCTCCAGCATAATCAGAATCACAGTATCCACTAAGTTTGTACTTATGAGATTTCGTGTAGAACAAGGTAAGGTTGGTAGTGCCTTTTAGGTATCTAAGGATTCTCTTAACAGCAGTTAAATGTGATTCCCTAGGGTCAGCTTGAAATCTTGCACATACACATACACTAAACATGATGTCAGGTCTGGAAGCGGTAAGGTAAAGTAGGGATCCTATCATTCCTCTATAGATTTTCTGGTCAACTTTTTCACCTGAATCATCTTTTTCAAGTGAACAAGTAGGGTGCATTGGTGTAGCCATAGGTTTGCAATCACTCATCTTAAACTTCCTAAGAAGCTCTTTTGTATATTTGGTTTGATGAATATATATACCTTTTTGACTTTGCTAAATTTGTATCCCTAAGAAGAACTTAAGTTCTCCCATCATACTCATTTGAAATTCAAGCTGCATCAATTTAGAAAATTCTTGACAAAGAGTGCCATTAGTAGATCCAAAAATAATGTCATCAACATAAATTTGAATAATAAGAATGTTATCTCCTATTGATTTTCTAAAAAGTGTATTGTCTACTTGTCCTCTTTCAAAGTTATTTTTAAGCAAGAAGTTACTAAGTCTCTCATACCACGCCCTAGGTGCTTGTTTTAGACCATACAAGGATTTCCTAAGTTTAAAAACATGATTTGGAAATTCAGAACTTTCAAAACCTGGGGGTTGTTTAACATACACTTCTTCACTTATATAACCATTTATAAAAGCACTTTTAACATCCATTTGAAATAATGTAATGTTATTATTTGCAGCAAAAGAAAGTAGGATACGAATAGCTTCTAACCTGGCCACTGGAGCAAATGTCTCAGTGTAATCAATGCCCTCTTGCTGACTGTAGCCTTGTGCGACAAGTCTTGCCTTATTTCTGACCACTTCACCTTTTTCATTTAGCTTGTTTCTGAAAACCCACTTGGTTCCAATAATGTTCTTCGCTGGTCTAGGTACTAGATCCTAAACATCATTCCTCGTAAATACTTGAGAACCTGCAAAATACTTATCTAGCTTTGATTTTTATGATCAAGCTTCTTGTTATCACAGTAAACATAATATCATAAAATAATTAAATTTAAAGAAATATATCACCTATATGTTAACAATTTCAATTTCACTATGAAAACCCTCTTAGTTCTTCTTTTGTGGTTTTCATATTCTGAGTTTGCATATTCTCTGATTAGAGAGTCTGGATGAAGGGATTTGAATTCCCATACAGGTTTGTAGTCTTCATGAATTTGATTGGAGTGTTCAAAGAAGTCTCCTGATTCTGACTTTTAATTTGCCACTTCTGTTTCTTCTGATGTATCGGGTTTCTCTGATGGTAATTCTGATTCTTATGGTAGTTCCAGTTGTGTTGATATGTGTGATTTCTCTGCCAGTTTTGAGTCTGTTGATACTCCAGATATTTCTGATGTTTTTGATTCATCATATGGTTCTGGTTCTGATAAGTATTGTGTTGACCATTCCTTCTTCCAACAGAGTCAGTTGGCTTCTGTTTGGTAGAGCTTGGAACATAGACCTTTTTGCCTTCATATATTGCAAGCATCCATTGACCAGGCACCTTGACTGGTGTTTCAATTTGATTGCTTAGAACATCTGCAACATAAACAATTTTATCTTTTGGTACCCAAATTTGGTTGGGTCCTGGTTTGTTAGATCTTAAAGATTTCTTGTCTTTCCATGTGGTTAGCATAGGACAAGATATTTTATTGTGACCTTTCTTATAGCAAATAATACATAAATCATCAGAGGGAATAATCTTAGATTCAATTACTTTTTCTTGAAATCCTATTCCTCTTTTACCATTCCTACTAACCCCATAAATCATAGATGCATACTTGCTTCTTTCCATACCATTATCAATAAAATCTTGAAATACATCTTCATGCTTATCAGAGTTACATGTGGTATTTTCAATTGATGTTGAACTATAATTACTTTTCAGAGTTAGATTTTCAGCCTTATGTTCAGCAATATCAGTTTTCATATTTGAATTTTCTGTTTTAAGTTCAATAATATCAGTTATCAAAGTTGCATTATTTGTCTTAAGTTCAGTAATATCAGTTTTCAGATTTGCATTCTCTATATTAAGTTCAGTAATATCAGTTTTTAAATTTGTATTTTCTATTTTAAATTCAGTACTTTGATTCTTTAAAACATTGACATTTTCAATTAGATTGATATTTTCTTTCCTAAGTGTTTTTAGTTTTAAAGACAATTTGTGATTAATATTTAAAAAATCATTTATAGCAATAATTAAATCAGATCGAATAAATTCAGAAAATACCTCACTTTCTTCATCTGTTGATTCATCTTCAGAGTCAGAATCTGTGTTGGATCTAGAGGTAGAGTTGGTATGAGCCATCATACCCAAATCTACTTGTTCATCGTCAGATGATTCCTCCCATGTAGCTATCATACTCTTCTTCTTGGGCCTGAAATCTTTCCTTTGGTGTTTCTCTTTCTCCATATTTGGACATTCTGACTTGATATGTCCAGGTTCATTGCATCCATAGCAGACGATGCTTTTCTTGTCATATTTATCGTCATTTTCTCTATTAGATTGCTTGGAATATCTTTGGGGAAATTTCTTCTTTCTGTTATGCCACATCTTCTGAACTTTTCTGCGTATAAACGCCAGTTCCTCTTCCTCTAAGTCTTGATTCGGATCATCTGAATCATCATCCTCTGATTCTGATGTTGACTTCAGAACTTTCTTCTGCTTGGATTTCAAAGCCACGATTGGTTGCTTCTTCTTGGGCTCATCCTCTGCAAGCTCAATTTCATGTGATCTGAGAGAGCTGATTAATTCTTCCAGCTTAAGAGTATTCATATCTTTTGCTTCCTGAATGGCAGTGATCTTAGGTCTCCACTTACTTGTCAGACTCCTAAGAATTTTCTTCACATGATCAGCAGTAGTATAACTCTTCTCAAGTACTTTTAATCCTGATACCAGGGTCTGGAATCTGGAAAACATTGTTTCAATGTCTTCATCTTCTTCCATCTTGAACAACTCATACTTTTTGACTAGGAGGTTGGCCTTTGCTTCTTGAACTTGCTTGCTTCCTTCATAGGTTAGTATCAGACTATCATAAATACTCTTTGTTGTGTCTTTGTTGGTGCACTTGTCAAACTCGTTGAAGGTGATTGCATTTATCATGAATGTTCTGGACTTATGATGCATCTTGTACATCTTCTTCTGATCAGCATTCATCTCCTTTCTTGGAATTTCAATACCATCTTTATTCTTTGGAGCAATATAACCATCTTCCACCAAGTCCCAAAGTTCAGGATCTTGTGAAATATAGAAACTTCTCAGCCTGTCTTTCCAATACTCAAAACGTTCTCCATCAAACAGAGGTGGTCTGTTGATATTTCTTCCAACAGCTTCTTCACTGAATCCAGACATATTGAACCCTTGGATCTTTTCTCAAACACTGTAAAGTGCTCAGCCTTGAGACCGAGCTTTGATACCAATTGATGGTGCGAACACGAGAAGGGGGGTTGAATTGTGTTTGCACAAAGTTGATACCTTTTTGATAATTTATAAATAATTAAAAATTAGTTTGGATTTAGTTACTTACTTGGAGTAGAAGCAATCGAATTTAGAGGCAGCAATCAATGAAAGCATAAATAATTTGACGCGTAGAATTATCCTGGTTCACCACTAACTTGGCTACATCCAGTCCCCTCATTCAGAAGGCTTTAATCCACTAATTCAAAAAACCTTGAATTACAAAGCACCTGACCCTCCAAGCCAGTCTTCCCAAACAGCCTGACAACCCCAGACTTTTGAGGAACTAACCACCTTGACCCTACAAGCCAAGTCTTCTCCTAACAACCTGACGACCCTAGATTGAAGAAGGAACTAAACCACTAACGGGTTGGATACAAGAGATTGAAACTTGAGTAGCTGCTTCTAACAAAGCTGATAATAACAATAACTCTCACACTTTAAGAAAAGAACACTCAAAAAATATTTCTAGCCTGAACAAGTGTTTCTCTCTTTGAACTCTAAGATGATATTGGAATCTTGAGCTTGAGTTCTACTACTTTTTGATGCTTTTCTCCTTCAGCCTTGAGTGTCTATTTATAGTGAAAATTTGAGCTTCAACTTAGTCCTTATTTAATTCTAAATTGTATCTTGTTTAGATTGAGTTTGCAAATTCTTCAAATTGATTATGTTCCTATTTTGTGTAGATTGACTTTGTAAATTCTTCAGAATGATTCTGTTCCAATTTTGTGTAGATTGACTTTGTAAATTCTTCATATCAAATATTCTTCAAATCTTCTTCAAATCTTCATTAAATGTTGATCAAATATTCTTCAAATCTTCATTAAATGTTAATCAAATCTTCTTCAAATCTTCACTAAATCTTCTTCAAATCTTAATCAAATCTTCTTCAAATATTTTTAAATCTTCTTCAAATCTTCTTCAAATCTTCTTCAAATATTCTTCAAATCTTCTTCAAATATTTTTCAAATCTTCTTCAAATCTTCTTCAAATATTCTTCAAATCTTCTTCAAATATTCTTCAAATCTTCTTCAAATATTTTTCAAATCTT
>JBBPBP010000002.1:37013490-37025090 GCA_037974735.1 Cicer chorassanicum
AAACATATACCTTGTATTTCTTATTATTTTTAGTATTTATTATGTATATAAATATTAAAATATTTTTAATTATATTATATTAATATATAAACAAAACTAAAAAATCTAAATGAATTATAGTATGCTCTTTCTATGTTTTTAAAATATATTTTGAAAATAGATTATCAGATAAGTTTTTATTTATTTTTTCTTCTGCAAAATAGTTTTCAAAATTGATATTACCAAACTTTTTATTTTTAATTTATTTTTAAAAATAATTTGTTAAAATTGATTTTGAAAATCTTCTAATATATAGAAAAACAAGATAAATTGAATATTATATAATTGCATTTATTTTATTAATTGACACCTAATTAAAATTAGGGACATTTTTATCTGAAATATTTTTTTACCCAACATAATAACTATAAACATGTATCATTTCCATAGATGTCGTCTGAAATGCCTTCTATCTCTTCAAGAGCAGCCACACACTTGGTCAGAGAACAATCAGATGTTACACGCGAGGTAGCCTCCACACTCCTATCCCTACTCTTATACTTACTCTTATCACTGCTATACTTCTCTGCTCTCGACAAAGATGCTTGATCCCATGCTGCAAGCGCATGTCCCATTTGTTGTGATGTTGACTCTTTTTTGGATATTACTTGTACTTTTTGTTTTCCACTTCGTGAGACGCGCTCCATTGCTTGTATATCATCGTCTGGATCATCTTCATCAACACGCACATGACTTGCACTCCCAATGTTAAGGCATTGATTATCAAGCTCATTTTCTTCATCAGTATTTGGTGGGTCTTGTGTAGATGGTGAAGTACTCCAGTAGCATTATTTTTGTTGAATATGATTTCCAATAATTTATAATGGTCACATCCTTTCTTTTGAAATTGAGAAGCTTTCTCATGTACCTGAAACAGTACAAACATGTCATCAATTATGAGAAATTTTGAATAGTGAGGTAAAAACAGAAATAGAGTTATGTTGACACGTCGTTAAATATGCAAGCAAAATAAACCTTACATGTGTTAATTCTACATATTGAGAATAATGCCAGAAAAGATACATTAGTAGTATTATAAAATCAAACCATCTACTATATGAGTTAGTGGATCTCGTGCTCCATCAGTATCATTTTGAAATGCTATGAAATGCTTCATTTTGATTTCTATGAACAAAGGCTTGGAACTAATGCTACATTTCATTTCTTTGTTGAGAGAAATCACCCCTTAATTAAACTCAAGTCAAGTTTTTTAATTAAACATACACCCCTTAAACTTGAAGGAACCTAACACACGTTTCTAACATTGATATTTTTGTCTCATAATTTTGCAAGTGTTTTTTGCTCTCAGCATGGCATCTGTGGGAGTCTCTATATGGGACCTTGGTCCCTGATTCAACTAATGCAAAAAGTGCTGCTGGTTCCATATTTGCTATTCTTGATCAGAAGTCAAAAATAGACCCTAGTGATGAATCTGGAATTACACTGGAAGAAATCAAGGGAGAAATTGAGTTAAACCATGTTAGTTTTAAGATCCTACTAGACCCGATGTTCAAATATTCAGAGATCTTTGCTTGAACATTCATAGCGGCAAGGTAGTTTCCTAATTTCACATCTTATCCAGTAGACTATTCTAAATTGTTCTTCCTAATTAAAAATAGCAACTAAGAGATTGATATTGATATAAAAAAACAGACAATAGCAATGGTTTGTGAAAGTGGAAGTGGAAAATCAACAGTGATCTCATTACTACAAAGATTTTATGATCCAGACTCAGGTCATATTAAACTTGATGGAATAGAAATTCAAAGGCTTCAAGTGAAATGGCTGAGACAACAGATGGGACTGGTAAATTGAATTAACACATGGGCTGAGACAACAGATGCAACAGAAGCAGAAACTGTAGCTGCCATTTATACAAAAGGACCAAATAAACATGCCTCAATATGAACAAACAACCATTTATAAATTGAATTATTAGGTTCAGTAAGATGCTACCTAATAAATTCATAATTTTAGTCTAGAAGCATATTCTATAAATTGAAATACAGGGTTGCGATTTATCTATTTAAATGATATGGGGCCTAATTTTCATATTTAGTTCCTGGGACACTTACTATATAAATCCTAGAAGAATACTAATCTTTTCTCAAGCAATGGGAAAATACATTAGCGAAATTTTATTGAAAGACTAGTTGATTGTCCTATTCATAAAGAACGACCCATTGCCATTAACCTCATAAATTATTTATCCTACTATGCATTATCGCATTAATCTTGAAATGGGAACATCCAATGGTCCTACGTCCTAATATCAACGTTCATAATTGCTATACTATTAGTAATTTAACATAACTTTCATTTAGATTTCACTATGTACACTTATGCATTCAATTTAATTGAAGTTAAGTTTCTTTTCCTTCAAATTGGGTTTTTCGGAAAAGGATTGACATTCAACAGTCAGTCATGAAGATCACTGATTCATAAAACAGATTTTTATGGCAATGAAAATAAACAGTCAACTAATACTCCACTAAGACAACATGATGTGTTTATCTTATCAAACTATTCATTTAAGTTTGTGCCTGTTATTTGTTTGTTTTGGTGTAGCAGCAGATACAACATAATTAATTATAAAAACAGAATTAATTAAAGGGAGGAGAGATATCTTCCATAGTTAAAGGCATGATCATAAGGACCACACCAGATGATTGACTTTTCAATGGGAACAAGAGTTTATTGTAGTTAGTGGTGATGGAAGAAGAAGCACAAAGGTGTAGTGGCAGAAGTTTCAATTTCTATTTATATCAACATGGAAACCAGCCAAAACAACATATCAGCCTTACATTCGAATACTTGTTTTGCTTTCTATTACTTATGGAATGAAAATAGTAATAATTATTAAACAAGCCTAATCAAATCAGTGACCATTAATTATTAAATAGTACCTGAAGATAATTTTGCCATACCTCTTCGCTTGCAGTAACAGTGTTGGTGTCTGCATTCCACCCAAATCCAGTGTTCTGCAAAAGTGAATAAAACTTGCGATACATGGCTCGTAGCCGGTGCATTTTTGCCTTTAGTTGATGCATTTTAAAGGAACGATTAGTTATAGAATTCAGCCTAGTAGTCATTGAGTTCCATGTTCTAGCATGAAATACACCATTTGGCATATTTCCTTTTGTAACTTCATCAACCATAATATCAATAAAAGCTTTAGTTACAAAGTCAGGCCAAAGCTTTGATTCAAGACTGTCATTATTAGTTGCCATCTATAAAAAAATAAGTAAACTCATAATCATAAAAAAATGTTCAACTATAAAACAAAAAGGTTAAAGAATTAAACAAAAAATTGCAATTGATTCTTAAAGAGAAATGTGACAGAATAAACACACAAGCCATACATGAACGAATACACAATTCAGTCACTCAATCAATGAGTTGATAAAAAAATTTCATAATCTACAACTTTCTATATTATGAAAATGGATAAGAACCAACCAAACTGATGATCCAAACTTTTCTTGACCAATTTTTCACTTGGTAAGTAGCTAGGTTACCTGTGCAGTAGAGGTAAGCGCGACAACGGGTGCAGGCGCAGCAGGGGGTGCATCATGTGTGGCGGAAGAGGAGAAAGTGGTAAGGAATTGCGAACGAAAGCTTGAATTCTTCATGTTTTTTCGAATTCTCCAACCTGTTTAGTAAACTATATGTATCCAAGTTAATCAACAAAAGATGATTTTATAAACATGAAATTTATGCTAAAACTGTTTGAATCGTTAACACATACCCAAATCGTTAACACATACCCAAAATTTATGCACAACCGCGATCTCATATATATGCTAATATTAATTACAAATAGATCATGATTCAGAACACAAAGGAAACCAAGGAAATCAACAAATGAAACCAACTTAATTCGAAAAATAAAATTCAATTTAAAACCCAAATTCAAAAAAACCGTATGCAAAAGAAAGGAAAAGAAAAACTAACCAAAGAAATTATCAGATAGAATGGAGAACACAACAATAGTCAAGAAGAGGGCAAATTTATGCTAAAATTGTTTGAATCGTTAACACATACCCAAAATTTAGCACAACCGCTCTACAAATAGATCATGATTCAGAACACAAAGGAAACCAAAGAAATCAACAAATGAAACCAACTTATTTCGAAAAATAAAATTCAATTTAAAACCCCAATTCAAAAAAACCGTATGCGAAAGAAAGGAAAAGAAAAACTAACCAAATAAATTATCAGAGAGAATGGAGAACACAACAATAGTCAAGAAGAGAGAATGAGGTGGATGAACTTTATCGAATCGCGAGCTAGAGTTGGAATCGCAAATCTAGGGTTTTATCGCGTGCGTGTTTCCATGGCTTCTTTCTTCTTTCTATTTCTGCTTCTTTCTGTTTCTGCTTCGAATGAGCAACGTTTTTTTTTTCTTTTATAAGTTAAACATATTTACAACTATGCCATTAATGAAAAGTGCTTTTCCGTGTTTTTTCTTTTTAGAGTTTAAAATTGAAAAAACGAAAAGTAAAATATGTAAATAGTGTTTTGGCTTTTTTATTTTAAAAACTATAACTAGTATAATACCCGTGCGATAGCACGGGTGGTGCGTCGTTTATATATTTTTATTTAATTAAGTATTTTTTATAATAAATAGAATAAAATAAATGAAGTTAATTACCAAACTAATATATTAGTTGTACTTAAAGTTATTAACATCACAACAAAATAATTTATGATGTGGTTGTGGTTGTGAGAGTTAAAATTTCATGAAGATTTATTAGTGATAGTATTGTGGTTGTTATGGAGTATCCCAAATAATATTGATTTGTAGAAAAAAAAAATTCAAGACAATGGACATGCAAGTTACAATGAAACCATCATAATAATAGAATTTGAATGCTATTGATTAAGACATATAATAATAAATCATAGTTTACTAAAATATATTTTACATGTAAAGAAATTTATAGTAGAAATGTCATCCATACATTATCAATCGTTGTAAGTTGGACATTGATGTTAAATTAGTAATGTATCATCAATAACTTTTGTAATGTTGAAAGACAACTTCATTTGTTGTATTTTTTCGCATCTAGGGTCATAATCTGCAACAAAACCCTGTAACATAATCTATATGTTAATTAATATGATCTTATGATGTAGTTTCAAGTGTATTTTGATTGTTTGATAAGATAACAGTATGCGAGAAATAGAGTTAACAACCTACTTTAACTTTTAATGGTTGGACTACATTCTCTAAAGTATATTCTTTCTATAACATGTTCAATGTTAGTTGACAATCCATCTCAGCAAAATAATAATGATTGAAAATTGTCTTTCTATTGCAAAAATCCACAAAAAAAATCCAAATTGCTTTGTATTCTTTACTATAAAACTAAGCACATTTGTTAAATTAGATTTATGTATACTATGGTAAAACATTAATGTGGCATATCCATGATGGGATACTCAATAGATTAGTCTAAAGTACAATATGGAATTACAAAATAATTGAGCTAGATTTTTTAACTAATTGAAAAGTTGATTAAGTGAGTGATAATCTAAATTTATAGGTTATGTTGATCATTTAGATGCTTTCAATGTCTATAGTTGTAGTTTTTTTTTTAAGTCTGCATATGGAATAATTAAAGAAAATAATATACTTACAAATCAAAGAGATTGAAAAACCTCTTTGTATACAACATTGTTTGTTGTATATGATGCTTGCTTATATTTGTCATGTATTAAGATCTTCAACCCATTCTTGCTTTTAACTCTTGAAATAACTACATATAATTGACCATGACTAAAGACTGGCTTTGGCATGTATATCCCAATGTAGTCCAATGATTGTCCTTGTGATTTGTTGATTGTCATACCATAGGAAAAAACTATGGGAAATTGTCTCCTAATTAGCTTGAAAGGCCAAGGTGATTGAGAAGTTGACATAGACATTCGTGGGATATATATCAAGTTCCCAATATTTTTTCGTGAATGTCTGATAACTATATGAAATTGTATACTCAATTTTGTGTTTATTTGTTGCTATAGAAGCTTACTGAACATAATACAATTGATAAAATGTATATTAAAAATGCTAACATAATACTTATAGATGATAAGTTTACCTGAATCCTTGGATTCTGTTTTGGATCTCATTTTTAGTATCATAGATATATAGTTGTGCAAACTTGGGTGTTTGACCAGGTAGTGGTAACAAACTGCCTATTCTGTGACATGTTTGACCTTGTATTCTCATATTTGTTGGAAGTTTTTACTTTTAGGGGAATCATGCGTGAAAAGTAGTTTTTGAAGAAGTGGTGGTGGTGTCTTTAGTAGGGGAAGTTGCACTTTTCCATTGCCACAACACATGGAAAATTTTGGATTTGTAGAATGAGAACTTTTGTTCATTCGTTCTTGGTACCACATGTTTGCTCCGCAATAATTGCATTTAATCATGGCATTGCCAAGATCAGAATAAACTGAAATAAATAATATCAAGTAATTTAATATTAACAACTTCCTAATATATTAAATATTAAAAATATTAAATTATAACCTTAAAATGCATAAATAGACCTTGTCTATTGGCAGATTCTTCAAACATGTTATTGTTGAGGAAAACTTCAACTTCATCAGTATTACTATTCACGACATCATTGCATTCATGCTCAGACATGTATTCATATTCATCAACTGCATCTATTAAGGGAATCAATTTAGTTTGTTCATTTGCATTTAGTTTGTACATGATTTTCAAAAGATAAATCACATATTTGGGTAATACGGTTCGTACCTTCACTATCATCGAACTCAGGATCCGAGACATGTAAGTCATCGTCGCTATTGTCATTTTCATATATTTGTGTGTTTATTGGGAGCACTTTTGGTAATGCTTTTGATGTTGAACATGAACCTGGATCAGCATTTTGAAATTTTCTGAAAAGATTAGCCCCCAAAGCATGTACCCCAGATAATTGCTTTCCCTTTGTCCAATGGCAGAAATTTGGATGTGGTTGACTTTGTATAACACTCCCCCCTGTCTTTATGTTTGAGGTGCAACTCTGATTAAAAGAAGATATTGAACTTTTATTGTTAACACCCAATGTAATATCAGACAAATGAGTTTTTTGATTATGATGTATAACATTTAACTCATAATTGGTATTTGACATAGTAGAGAGACAATCAAGTTTGATCCTTTTTACTCTTCTTTGTCCAATATAGTTTTCCTTTTATGTCTTGCTTTTGTAGCTCTCATTTTGCTAAAATTAGTATAATCATCCATATTTTCTTTTATGATTTCCTACATGATGTAGATATAAAATTAAAAAAAAGACTAATACACAACATGATTATAACAAGTGAAGTAGTAATAATTTTAAAAAATAAAAAATAAATTTATCCCTTTAATCTACATTTCATTCGATTGGGTAAAAAAATTATTGTTTCATGTTAAATTTTATTTTTCATGATGGAGGTTAATTTTTGTTTCATGATGGAAGTTAATTTTTTTTTCATGTTAAATCTAAAATTTTATTTATATCATGATAAGTAATATTATATGTTTTAATCTTACAAAAAACTACATTGGCAGTGCTAAACCAATTTAGGAACAATAAATATTTGATATTGCTAAGATTGACAGTAGCTCTTATTTTTCTAACAATAGTGTAATCGTCCATATTATCTTTTATGATTTCATGCATGATATAGTTATAAAATAAAAAAAAATAAAAAATAAAAAGTTAGACTAATACACAACATGATTATAAACATTGTAGTAGTAATAATTTAAAAAAGTAAATAAATAAATTTATCCCTTTAATCTACATTTCATTCGATTAGGTAAAAAAATTACTGTTTCATGTTAAATTTTGTTTTTCATGATGGAGGTTAATTTTTGTTTCATGATGGAGGTAGTTATTGTTTCATGATGGAGGTTGGTTTTTTTTCATGTTAAATCTAAAATTTTATTTATATCATGATAACCAATATTATATGTTTTAATCTTACCAAAAACTACATTGGCAGTGCTAAACCAATTTAGGAACAATAAATATTTGATATTGTTAAACCAAAAACTTTATCAATATTTCACAAAACACATAATTGCCATATTTTCAAACCATATTGATTTTGAGAACCGTATTGTACTGAATTGCCATTATTGATTAATATTAATTGTTAAAAAAAATTAAAATATGACTTGATTTTCTATAAATATAAATTTTATTGATTTCCACAATTTAATCTCTATATGTATGTCATTTGAGTTTCTCAAACCTTGTCAATAGCCTAAACTTCAACAATGTAATATATTATTTATAAAGTATGAAAGTTTGAGTTATTTTATAGCCTAATTGTGTAACTTATGTTGTATTATGCAACAACAAAAAAATACTATTATTAAGATAGTAATCAATTTTCTCTTTAGTCATATATAATTTTTTAAATATAGAGATATAAGGATAATCACTGAGTTTATATTTTTTCAATAGACAACATATCAACATTTTTCATATTAGTGTTCCTAAAGACATTAATCAATTAAACATCCATCCTGTAATAATAACATTGAACCAAAAAGTGTACTTGTGTTTAGTGTTTACAACAATACATAATTTGAGAATATATATCTCATGATTCTGACTTCATGAGACCAAAACATAATTAGACCTTAGGATTGCAACATATAATAATAGTTTTTAAAATAATTGATGTCATCATCTACTGTCTAGCATATAATTTCATTGTAGTTCTTATTCACATTTGATATTCTTGAGTGGTTTCGATGATGATAGCTAGGCACTTGCAATTGCATCGTTCCTTAGTTGTAGCAATAAGTGCAGCATCACTCCATGACTTATTAACATAACATTGTTTTGGAGATGGTTGTAGTTTTACACGAAAAGCTAGAGTGGTCCCCATTATGTCTTGAAGTTCTGATGGACATATCCTTATGTCAGTATCACCAGCCTTTAACATGTTTCAAGTAAATGAGTTATGTCATATTATATGGTAAACAATAAATATCCAAACTATGAAGTTACTTGGACTAAACATTATATACATGCCTCAATCATATTCTTCCTCATTTGAAGTGCTGAAATTCCAAGTAGTGAAGTACAATCCTGGTCCCACATAAGGAAGTTACAAAAGCAATTGTCGTGGAAAACTTCAATGATCATTTTGTACTTGTTTTATGCTGTTAGTATTGATACCAATAAGTGTTTGATAGAAGGACTCTAATATTGATTTATAAATTCTAATAAATTAAGGTTGAATATTGAACTACTCTTGTGGGCTATTTGCTTTTAGTTTGGGAACAAATTCATATCATATAGTAAAGAGAAAATCTTTCATATAGTAACACTAACCCTCAATAATATACAAATTATTTCTACTTTATTTCATATGCCTATAAGTTAGAAAATTGTAACCATTTAGTTTTACTTTGATTGGACACTATATTTTGAATTATGAAGAACAAATGAAATTAAATACTTCTAAAATATAAAAAACAGAATCTATTAAAGTTTGATGTATCTTGGAATTGATTCGTTAACGTGAACACCACATTTACATTGATAATTTGTAATCCCTTCTTTAGCTTTGACTGTGCAATTAGTGCAACCAAGATAAAACCAACCGAATTTGTCTGGCACAACCTTTGACAGAGTTGCCACAGTGACATAAATCATTTCCTAAAAACCATGTTATAATTAAAAAAAAAACTGTAACAATTAAATAATGTATATATCTACATAAAAATAGTGTTATGAAATTATAGTTACATGTCCAATAGCCTTGATTTGGCGAAGAGTTTTAGCTTAAGAATTGTACATAAACTTCTCTTGTGAAGTGTATTGAGATGAAGATGTGATATGAGTTTGTAGTTGGCTGCCTTGAATGTAGTTATCTATATCATCTATTGCAGGTAACCTGCATTCATTGAAAATTGACTACTTTATAGAAAAAAGATTACTTATAAACAAAACTGCTAACTGAAGATGACTGGTCAACATCATTTAAATTGTTTGACCTCTAATCATGCTAAATCATTACTGTAACATTTGGAAGACACTTGTAAAGAGTTGGTCAACTTACTGATTTCTGAATTCCTTGATTTGGTGCGTGTTTTCATTGATAAGAAGTTTAGTTCCACTCCATGCATTAGTGATTGTCTGTCCGTTGTTTCCTGCCATATAGAACTAATTAATTAACAACTACATTTAAGTAAATTGTAACAAATGAAATCTTTCATTAAACAATTAGTACTTGTGTTGAATTAATAATACCTTCTGGAGGCTTGACTCGTGTATGGTGGAAGATTATAATGATGGGACCAGAGTCGGGGTGAGCATTAACATAATTGAGGAATCGTGTACCATAAGCCTCCCATAGGGAGCAAGTAAGGATGTTTCCACTGATCAAATGAATAATAACATTTGAAACATGTTTTGTATAGTATATTAATTAAATGTAAATATTGTTGTTACCTGAGATCTTTGATTTTGACGGTGACACAAGTTTTTCTGGTTGATGATGTTGAAGTTGAAGAAATGACTTCATCCACTACCCCAATAATATCTATAAATAAAAAAGATAAGTTAATCATTGAAACATGAAAAATATAAAACACATATATATTATTCAATTAAAACAAAAAAAGAAATGATAGTATTACCAATTAAGTTGTTAGGAGGGTTCTTCCCATTCAAAATGGTGCTAAAAGACACAAAACGGTACTGAGTCGGTGGGATTTCAGGGAGATCAATCTCTTCTTCAAAAGTAGCAGAATTGAAAACAATTTTGAATTCATGGAGGCAATATTTGAACTGGAAAGTACTTGGAAAAACTGAAAAGTTATGGATGATGTATGTTTGATTCTCTTTGAGTTTGCCCCTCCATTTAACAGAATCATCTTGTCGTATAACAACATGTATTTGATCAGCCTTTTAATAACAAATAATTTATAAAATGATATACTAACCAATATAATGAAGATATTTGTTAACCAAACATAAAGAAAAAGTTAAAATGTAGACCTGTTGATCCATCAAAATGACTTCATCGTGCACATTCCCATTTTTACTAACAACAGTGAAGTAATTTGTGACCCTAACTGCTATTTTCCAAATTTCCTTTGAGGTGTTAATGTCCTTCAATGGTATTGCATTTCTTGTATGTGAACCAATGCAAATTTTATAAACATAAATTGAAAATTAATCATTTATTTCAGATTGTAATATATCTCTGAAGATGAAATGCAAAAGATTTGGATATTAAAGAGTCAAGAAAACCTAAAGAAGTTGAAGATGCAATTTCAGTTTGTAATAACATTTAGAAGTACAAACAAAAAACCTAAAAAAAATGCAAAGGAATATGAAATGAGATGACTTACCAATAATAAATTAAAGAACTAAGAAATAGTGTTTTTAAAATAGATACAAAAAAAACCTTAAAAAATAAAATGCAAAAGAAGATGAAGAAGTTGAGTTACGTTTTTTGTGGTGGGGTCTTAGTAAAAATTAAAGACCAAACAAATAGCATTTTTAATAACATTTAGAAGTACAAAAAAA
>JBBPBP010000002.1:37025325-37043981 GCA_037974735.1 Cicer chorassanicum
AAAAACCTTAAAAAATAAAATGCAAAAGAAGATGAAGAAGTTGTTTTACGTTTTTTGTGGTGGAGGCTTAGAAAAAATTAAAGACCAAAGAAATAGCATTTTTAATAACATTTAGAAGTACAAACAAAAAACCTAAAAAAATGCAAAAGAATATGAAGAAGGTGGGTTACCAAGAATAACTTAAAGAACTAAGAAATAGTGTTTTTAAGAACATTTAGAACTACAAAAAAAAACCTAAAAAATAAAATGCAAAACAGGATGAAGAAGTTGGGTTACTTTTTTTTGTCGTGGAGGCTTAAAAAAAATTAAAGACCAAACAAATAGCATTTAGAAGTACAAACCAAAAATCCAAAAAATGCAAAGGAATATGAAGAAGGTGGGTTACCTTTTTAGTGGCGGTGGTTGAACCTGTTGTATCACATGTGGCAACCCCTTCTTTATGTTGTTCTATTTGCGATTTTCTTCTCCGTGAATCTTTTTTTATTTTCTTCTGTGTGAATCTGTTTGACTTGCAAAAATGTTGGAGTTTTGCAGTGTGTAAACCAACATTTTGAAGAAGTTCGATTATTTGAAGAAGTTGGGTTATTTGCAGAAATCTAGAGTAACTTACAATTGTGGCCTTAAATTTTTTGCAAAGCTTAAATTTATGAAGGACAAAATTGTATTTTTGGTGTAGTAGAGAATTCTTATAGTGTATTGTAGATATTAAAAATAATTTTAGAAAATAATTTTTAAAAATGAGTAACTCAAACAAATTTTTAATTTTTAAAAACTAAAATAGAGTTTTTAAAATTAAAATACCCTAAATTTTTAAGTTTTTACCGCAAGAGTAATCCACTGTTCTGGTAGAAAGCAAAGGGAACGGTTTTTTATTTAGGTAGTTTGGCAACACACTAAAATGGTTCTCTTTTAATTTTTATATTTTTAAAATAATAATATATTTGTTAAACCGTAATCTTCTCTTCCCACCGTCTTCGTCGTCTTTGTTTTCAACATTCAACAAAATCAACATTGAATCGCCGATATTCAACATTGAACCGCGACTTGTCTTCAATTTAATTCATAATTTGCTTGCCAGTACCCACAAACTCCATGTAAGGACACTCTCACTCTCATTTCCTTCTATTTTGGATTTCTGTTGCAATTACTCGTGCCATATCTGAATTCACGCAGATTGATGCTTCGTCTTGTGGCGCTATGTGATCTGCAACTTTCTCTCACTGTAGTGGAAATAATTTTTCATATTATGTACTGGTTGTTTATTTTAATCTCTCTGCACTATTTTAATTAGTGAGAAGAACCATCATATTTAGAATATTAGTTTCCTTAATGTGCATATGAAGTGTTTGCAAAATGTCCTAAGTAAGTATTAGTGTTTAGACTTGAGAGTTCATGAGCAATTATAACTAGTTGTGTTATTATTCAAATGTTACCTTTGCCTTTAATTGGTAATTTATTATTGAAATATATGAACTATGTTTTTGTGTGGTTATGAAATTGGAAATAAGGAAATCATTCTTGTTGAGTGCTCCTTGGCCATGAACCTCCTTTGTTTTTTTTTTATTCACTTAACTCTTGGATTTTACAATTCCAAGCGAAGAATAAATAAGTATATAGCGACTTGTGGTTTGCCATCTATGTTATCCTCTTGGCCTGATTCTTCACTTCATCTTTCAAATATATCTATGACATATTATTTGATCTCTTGAAGTCTACACAATGAATATTTGATAATAGAAAGGAAAGTGTTAGATATTGTTTTCAAGTTGTTGTTTTCCGTTAATATTTTGAAGTTAATTACCACACTCAATTTTTTGTTCTAGGGTACATGTTTGGCACCAAAGCTTGAGAACCAAGTGAGTTTATGATATCTTTACTTTCTCAATTTTCTATGCTTATAGTTTCTTGCAGGTTGATTTTTATAAATTCACCAAAATCATCTCATTAATCAGGAATGTGGAATAAGCTATTTGGAGGACATACTACCTTCAATGACTCCTGATATTTGTATTGTCAATTTTATACAACCAGAGATGGCTTGGTCTCCATCAGGTCAACTTATTTTGCTATTTGGCATCTTTTATATAAGAAATAAATAACTCCTTTAATATTAGTATATTATTTATTTAATCTGGGATATTTGAAAATAGAAAAAGAGAACAACATGATTTGGAGAAAATAAGAAAGAAGAAATAATTTTATAATGTAGTTTGGATCAACTTAAGACAATAAGCATATAATGAGTAGTAGAATCTATTGTGGAGCTAGTTAATTAGGACCAACTATCTGATTGACAATAAGCATATTTTGCAGAAGGAATTTACCATGTTTGAAATTTGTTTTGGAGAAGGGTTTGCAGAAGAATAATTATGATATGGATGAAGAATTTCAAGATTTGGAAGCACAAGTTAAAGAGATAGAGATAGATGTTGATGCTAAGTTTTATTTAATAGATACTAATCGCTATTGTGAATATGTTATTTTGATTATGACAATGATGATTGACATTATGGCTTAGGGTATACTATATAGTGATTATTGTGTATATAGTTAAGAAGGTTTATTAATAAATGAACTATTATGTAAATGTGTGTCAGTTCATCTATTTTTATTTATTTATTTAATATAATCAAAGACAACAGTTTTGAAGTGTTCTTTGAAGTACCAAACACAATGGTTTTGAATGGAATGTTTTTTAACTACAGTTAAAAACTGTTGGGGTAGCTCACTCCAAAGTCATCTTAAGAGAACGGTTTTTCATAGCAATGGTGTAGAACCGTTCTCTAATATAGTCAACTGCAACGGTTTTTGCAAAGCAACAACTTAAAATTGTTGCCGTATTGTAGTACTATAACCGTTCTAACAGACTATCTATAGCTACGGTTTTACATAGGCGTTGTGGTTTTTGGCAAAAACCATAGCGTAAACATTAGACAACGCCTCGGTATACCACGGTTCCAAAACCGTTCTCTTAGCTTACGACAACGTTTTTCTTCAAATAAGCAACGGTTTTTCTGTGTTGCGGTAGATAGAAAATGTTGTAGTGAATGTTAATTATTTTTAAAGATACTCGAAACGGAATTTTAAAATTTACAGGGACTAAAAACTTATTTAATCCTATAAAAAATAACTTTTCAAGAGATCCAACAGTGGTATTAGAGTCGATGGTTACTAAAGGGATCGACTCCTTGTATCGAAAGTCACACTTGAGGGGAGCATAACCAGACGAATGGAATGGTCTCACACTTGAGGAGGAGATTGTTATCTAGAAAGTGTGGGTTATAAATCCCAAATTGAGTAATATATAAGTGAGATGACTCATTTTGTTGTTGTAAGACAAACACAACAGATAAATAGAGCTTTATAATGTTTGGTTCAGTTCAATTCTAGAATTTAGTTCTACTCTCGTAGAAAACCAAAGAATCTAACCCAATATTTAAATTTGTTTGCTTTTTTATTATTAGAATTGAAATCAAACATCCATTGAGACGGACACAACATGCTCAATTTTAGAGACCAAGATCCAAGAGACCACAAATGTTTATGATTCTGGTGAAGAGAAAGAAAAATAATATCAATCTTTTTTAAGAAGAAAATTCAAAAGCAACTTTGTATTTCAATTTATTATATTTTACTTTATAGTTATATTTATGATAGTAGTTAAGACACTAATTCTTAATAAAGTTAATATGCTAAAATTGGTATTCTATTTCTTTTGTTTAAGTCATTTGTTAATATGAGTGAACTGGACAAATATACTCCTTGTAGGACAGAGAAAATATTATTATTGTTATTATCATTATTATTGCTCCATGGTCTATCCTACCAACCCCAACAATAAAATGTGTATAGATTTTTTTGTCATTATCGACCTACCACATATGGATTAAATATTTTTTGTTAATGCTCCATCTAGCCACCAACTCCAGCCATAAATTTGTGTACTGCTGTTCTCATGTGCAAACAACTAAGAGAATGCATAAAATAATAAAAGGTTAAATGAGATATTAATTCAACAAATTTTAAAATTTTAAAATTTTATATTTAGTTTCTATATAAAATTATGGTGTAAGCATATTTAGTCTAAGAATGACGTAAACTTAATTGTCTTTTAATTTTTAAATTTTTAAACAATTTTATATAAACTTGTTTAGAATATTTAAAAAAATTATCCATAAGAATTTAGAATTTTTAATTTAAGATGAATTATGAATTTTTTAATTTCATTAACTCAAGATAAATGTAATGAATATATGGATCTAAAAATGGAATTTGAACTCAATTTCTACGATGGAAATTTATATAACATTGTAAATATATCTGAATAAAAAAGACTCATTCAAAAATATATGCCGACATACCATCAAAGACTAAAATTGTTAAATAGTAACTTTACTTAATTGTAGTTTTGGTCTAAAACATATTTAATCCTATTACTTAATATCTCATCCGCATTTTAAATTCGCTTGCAGTCCTTTTTATTTTGACTCATTTACTGAATTCTCTATTTAATTTTTTTTTTTCTAAATTAGTCAATGATGTTACAATTTATTTTCACCATTAATTTTTAAGTTCTAATTAGTTATGCACCGTTGCTTTTTCTAAGGTGTTTGGTTATAAAAAAAATGAAGTCTAGACCGTTGTAGTTACATATTCACATGTGGAGAAGATGAGATGATTTAGGTACATGTGGTTAGAGAGTCGTCAGTGGCGGGTGGTGGCACCCTAAGAAACTCAAAGTGATGGGTGTGAGATGGAAAAAATTAGGTTTAGTATGTTGAGAGAGAAGATAAGGACAATGAGTGTGTAGTGGAAGTATGAGAGTAATGTCAGACTTTGATATTTTGAGGCGTAAGGTGTAAATGTAAAATTTTAAAGTGATATGAGCGTAAAAAATTAATAATAGTTTGCACCCAGCTCTGAGAGTAAGGACGAACAATTGTTAGTAAACAGAATTTTTGTGAAAAGTAATATAAATTTTTTATTCTTCTTCACAAATTTTAATTAAGGACCAAGAATAACAAGGAGTATAGGAGAATTGATAGACAAAACTTTTTTCTTTTCTAGACTTCTAATTTTAGTATAAAGATCTATCATTTTTTTCGATACATATTCAACTATAAAACTCAACAATTTATAAATTCATAATTTAAAACTTAAATTTAAGAAGAAAAAACATTTGAGCCACTCAAATATAAAAAATAAAAGCTTTTGTTTTCCGCCGATCTCCGTTCTCGTAACAAATATTGACAATTGAATGAATAATATTCTTTCTTATAGAGTTTAATCGTGTAAAAATGAAGTAAATTATTGCCACTGGACGAAGAAACAGTGCCAATTCCAGGGATTTTAATTAGGAATAATACTCTTGCATGTGCATGTGCAGGTGCGTAGTTGTCGTGTATGAATTATAAAGGAATCTTTTATGGTCAATTCTTACAATGTGGATTTTTTCTTTTTTAATTGTAAAATGGCCAAATATAGAGTAGGTTGATTTTTTTTTTTTCTTTTGCCAATTCCATGGATTTTAATTAGGAATAATACTCTTGCATGTGCATGTGCAGGTGCGCAGTTGTCGTGTATTAATCATAAAGGAATCTGTTATGATCAATTCTTACAATATGGATTTTTCTTTTTAATTGTAAAATGGCCAACTACAGAGTAGGTTTTTTTTTTCTTTTCTATTATTATATTTGTAAGCGAGTGAAATATAACAGAACACATGTTTTGTAATTAAAAACTTCAATTTTTTTTTATAATTCTTCTTTACAGGCATATGTTCTTTTTTTTTTTTCGTTTGGATTTCATCTTTAATTATATTATTTGTCATTGGTCATTAATTAATTTTAAGAGTTATTTGATATATTTTATTTTTATTTCTTGAATTCAATAAGGTGTGTTTGTTTTTATTTTCTTGATTAAATAGATATCTTTTCGTAGTTTTGTTTTGTTTAATTGTTTTAGTGCAGTACTGAGATTTGGTGCGCAATCCACATAACCATTGTGAGGTATTTTGACCAAATTTGAAGTTGTAGATGTCCACATGCAGTCAAAGGAGTTGCAAATGAAAGCTAAGATCCATAGATACAACTTTTGTGAAGAAATCATAACCTAATTCGAAATCAAAAGAACAGGAAATTGTAGTAGAAATCATAGTCATGTTCTTGGGTGTGTTTGATAAACCTATTTTTTTATAGGATTTAAGAGGGTATTTACCCTCTATTTTATCTTATTTTATAATTTTGATTTCAACTTCTTCTTATTTATTCATTTATTATATTTGCATAATTGATCATGAGATGATAAAATAATTCAAATTGGTCAATTCTAAGTTTTTAATAAAAAAAAAATCAAGTTTAATATTCCAATTTATGAGTACAAGGAGGTTTGTTGCACAATTCAAAGATTGAATTTTATGATAACAAAATGTTGCCAAGGGGGAAGGTTGTTACCAAATAAGGGGGAAAGTTGTTGCATAAAATCAGGATCTTCTTTCTATAATAAGGGGAAGAAATCATAAACAGGGGGAGCCACACACTAGAAACAAAATCGGAGAAGTAGAAGAAATTAGAGAGAGAAAATAACAACAAACGATTTGGAAGCTAAAGAGTGCTTGGAGCTGGAGTAAAGTGTCTCAAATTTTGGAGCAAAAGATCATACTCTTTGATGTTTTATTTCTTTTTCCTTTAATTGATGAACACTTCTATTATTTACTTTATTTTCTATATGTCAATGAGTAACTAAGCTCTCTTCTAGGGTTTTTGGTGAATCTTGTGATTAAGATACCTTTTTACTGTTTTTTAGTTTTAAATTCTAGTTTGATTTTAGATTTTTGTTGTTTATCTCAATTAAATTAATTGTTTTATTTACATGTTTGGGATGGCCAACTTTTGCATGCCTTAATCAATCAATTGATTAGTGACCAACTACAATTAATTGCATCCATAGGATAATTGAGATTATGATTCTTGTGTGATGAAACATGCATTCTAATCTTTCAATTATTCAACCTCTTGGTTCTTTATGTTTTCTCTTAATTATATTTTTTGTATGATCAATCAAAGAATTAATTTAGGGAAAAGAATATTACATTGAATGAAGAAACTTTGTTAATAGCTTTAAAGAGGGATTGATAATTGAGAAAATGAATAAGAATTTATATAAAACTAGGACTTGAGGTATTGATATTATAAGTGAAACCATGACCCTAAGTTTACTTTCCATTAATTCAAAGTTGTGTTGTTATATCTTATCGTTATAACTTGTATGAATAACTGAAGATAACAATGGGTAGGATTTAAGTAGGGTACTATAATACCCGTCCTTATACCCGCAATTTAAAAAAAAAATTGTAGCTGGGCGTGTACATTCGTGGGTATCAATCTTAATCCTTGTACAGGTACCCTCTAGGTACCTAAGTACCCATACTTGTACCTATTATCCATGTTTGAATTAAAATAAATTGTAAAATTACAAAATACCATATTATTTTAACACAATTAAAAAAATATTCAAAGTTTTATAATATTAAATCATAAAATAAAGTATTTTAATTATCCAAAACTATATTGAGTCATGTAAACATTTATTTAATTTAGTGATATTAACAGAAACAAAATAAAATAAATAAATAAATTATTAGACTGAACACAAATGTATTTAATAAAAAGTTAAAAACAAAACAAAATTTAGAAACCAATTATCATCTTTTATGAAATTAATTGTTTATTTATGTCTAAGTTATGGAGTATTTTATTCTGCCCAAAAAATTAAGAAGAATTTGACTAACTCTTGTTAAAATTTTATTTGTATATTTAGATTGGTAGCCTAAATATTATTAGTGATAGTAAATCTTTTTTTTTTTTTTTGACATTTTTCTCTGTGTGTGTATAAATTAATAAATAAATATGAAAACTTTTATATCATAATAATAAAAATAAAAATAATATTTATGTTATGCGAGTGCAGGGAGAGTTTGGTACTTAAGTATCTGTACCTGTATTCATATTCAATATTTTTAAGAGTAATTATTTTTGCGCACACATTTATCCATAATACGGGTTCTTACCCTATCCGTTTGTGATATCTTTTACGAATACCCAATAGATATGAGATTAATTGTCATCCTTATGAGTAACTAACTCTCCATTGTTAGGGATGAGTTAAACTTCCACTACGCGAAAAAACTTTTTTTACAGCGCTTTTTTTAAGCCTATTACAGCGCTTTTTCAAAAAGCGCTGTAAAAGGTGCACATCCAGATGCATTGTTATGCACCTATTACAGCACTTTTTAAAAAAGCGCTGTAAAAGGTGCACTTATCCAGATGCATTGTTATGCACCTATTACAGCGCTTTTTAAAAAAGCGCTGTAAAAGGTGCACTTATCCAGATGCATTGTTATGCACCTATTACAGCGCTTTTTCAAGAAAGCGCTGTAAAAGGTACACTTATCCAGATGCATTGTTATGCACCTTTTACAACGCTTTTTCACAGAAGCGCTGTAGTAGGTGCACCCTATTACAGCGTTTTTTCAAAAAAGCGCTGTAAAAGGTGTTTTTTTTTTAGTTTTATTAAATAATATGCTGTAAATTTTAGAAGCGCTTTTTTAGAAAGCGCTTTTTTTAAAAGCGCTGTCTTTTAGTCCAGAATCACTTCACAAATTTTATTCCAAAATCATTTTCACCTAGAATCATTTCACAATCCAGAATCAGTAGTACACAACAACAAAACAACACTAAAACACAAAAGAATCAGTACACAACAACAGATTCACTATATTTTCAAATGCACAAATATTCACAACAATCAGTTCATAATTACAGCACATAACTACCATATTCACAACCTAGTATATACACAAACAGCACATATTTTCATTCAACTACTCATATTCACAACCTAGTATAATTACAGCACTATTTTCATACAACTACTCATATTCACAACCTAATATATACACAAACAGCACATAACTACCATATCCCTTACAGCTTGCCATTTCCGAGCAAATCAAATAATATTCATTTGAAGCACATACTGACACCAGTCTTCCATTATCTCTGTTAGTTCTTCTTCAGAATACGATGGACCGGAATTGTCAAAGTACTGATATAAAAATTGAACATAAATAAGTTAGAATCAAATATAAACATAATTTATATATAAAAATCAAATAATTAAAATATCGTACCGTTTCTGGGATTGAAATTTGATTCTTATCAACAATCTCCTTCATGAATCGCAATACATAGTACCCACAGTCGATGTTGTTAGTTTGACGAGGGCACTATAAAATAAAACATATAAGTCAATAATTATTTAATTGTGTATTGATTGTAAGTGAAATTTAAAAGCATATATTTCAAACCTTTATTGGAATCCATGTGATGTTATTTGACTTTTGCTTCGACACTGTCGCACCTCTTTGAGCTCGAAAAACTTGTAAAGCACTATCGAATAAATAAATGTGATTATAAATCAATGTGATCTTAATATATATATATATATGCAAAAAATAAATGAATATTACTTACGTGTCGAACAAAGTCTTTAACTCGAGGCGATTGTTGTAATGGCCGTGCAAGGGATCTAGGTAGTATATAACTTCAGAGGTCGCATTGATTGCAATTAGCACCCAATGTGCCCTACAACAACAAAAATTTAGTTTAACAACTAATAAAATAAGATCTCATAAATTAAAAAAGATATAAATATAGAATATATAATTACGTACGCTGAATTATATGCTGCAAGGAATAACTTATCCTTCTCTTTATTTGCTAATAGTATATCTAAAACGTATTTATTTACATTCGCTGGATCGTGTTTAAGCATCGAAATCTGATGCGGAGACAAGAATGAAAATCTATTCGACAATCTGCGCGCGCACACGAACTTCTCATACAAAAACCTTCAATAAAAATTTCAAATTAGATTAATTACCAATAAATTAAATTAATTACAAATAAATGAGATGAAAAGTAATTTTTACCTAATGTAAATGCTCATAACAGTAGCACTCAGCTCCTTATGGTCGAGAATTTCGTATATGTGCTCTTTTTCAAAAAATTCTTCATACGCGCCTCCGAATAGATCTTTATCCATGCTTATTATTCGTGAATCGTCGCTGCCCATATTTTTTTTTTGCCTGTATGTCAAGAGACGGCCCATATGGAGCAAGTCATGGCTGACTTATTTTAGGAGCAGGAGCAGCAACTGATTTTACATGAACCAGTTTTTTAGCAACAACAATTTTGGCCGCTTTATTACCCTCCAGCTTTTGCAGTTTGCCAGTTTTATTACCCTCCAATTTTTGAGGTTTGCCGGCTTTATTTTTGCCACGAACATCCAGTCGTGGCGCGGCAGCTGGCTTGCTGTGCGGGTGGTTTATTAGTTTCAATATGAAAAAATGAGGTTAATAAATTGTTAGTTTATTGAATCAGAAAAAATGAAAAACCTTACAGAATAAGTTACAAACCTTTTCGGGCGATGTGACTGTTTCATTTCTGGGAATCTTCTTATCATTCCCTTTATTAGACTTTGTTTGAATCTAAATAAATGTGAAATTAAAGTTAACATTGTAAAAAATTCAGCAATTAAATATAATCAGCAATTAAATAAAATTCAGCAATTAAACATACCTTGTCAAGGGAGACAAGATGTTTGGGCCATGCCACGTAGCTGCCAATTGCTTCGCCCAAATAATTCAAATCTGCATCGTTGTCCGGTACAGGCAACGGTGCATTTGGTTCCAAAGCAATGACTAGCGATACTTTGACATGGCCCGCAGGAATTGGTGTGTTGTGCAATACTTCGCCCAGAGCATTGCACAATGTTCCCTTTCCGACCTTCCGATGAGTAGGGGAGGATAAGTATAGAAAGCATGGAGTGACCCCCTAAAATCAATGGTTAATTAATACATAAGTATATGTGAAACAAGAAAATTTAATGAATTTCACGTTGGGGCTGGTCCGTAAATTTAATTACCTCAGGAATACTGTTGAGACCAACGTTGCAACTTGCGTTTTCACTCTCAATGTGAATTTCACGTTGGGGCTGGTCCGCAAGTTGCTTGTCTTTATTTGTCTTCACCAAGAGGGCCACTTGCTCCGTTAATACTCTAATCTTCTCTAATACTTCCTCGTTAGATGGATTTTGGCGCTTCTCTTGTGAAAAATAACTTCTAGGAGTTACGCCAAATCATTTCCCCCTCACGCGGCCGGAATATTCAGGAACATTAAACACTTTACCCAATATGTCCCTGCAACTTCCCTTGTTGTCCTCTTGATTTTCCGATTCAAGATTCGCCTAAAATACACATAGGATTAAAAAGATAAGTTCAAAAACATTTTAAAACACAATATTAAAAAATATTAAAGTCATAAATATACTTACACAAAGTTCTATTACTTTTTGTACATTTTCGTTATCAACCACTCCATCTTTATTTACACGAGCTTCCTTCCACAATATATGACGACCCAACGGTTGATCGGATTGGGTGTCTTGTAGCTATTATCGTTAAGATCATAAACAAAATATTAGTTAGATAGTATAGATTATAATATACCACATTAATTAAATATACCATATTAGTTAGATAGTATACTTACAAGTTTTTGCTCTAGACAAGCATATCCCATACGAGATTTCTTGTATGGGTGGGGAATAATTTTTGCCCTCTCGCGATTTGCCTTACTAATATTCTAAATAAAAAAAATAACAATCTAGTAAAAATTTAAAATACGCTATGAATATGAATAATAAAAAACAAATGCTAATAAATTAATCACTTACAACAAATGTGGGGTCGGAACGTTTTGATACGAATGCGCTCCATTCCTCATTTGATATATAATGTTTATATATTTTTGGAGCTTCCGCAATCATATTTCCTTCACGGTCTTTTAAATAACAATTTGAGAGGTGAGATCTAAAGCCCCAGTGTATTTTCCCGGCAACTCTGAGCACATAGCTCTTTCTCACCTCATCAAGAACAAAAGCTGACTGCAAACCAAATAAATATGTAGTTTGAGTAAAATACTTCAAAGAAGTATATTGTAAAATTTATAAATAATAGGGTGGAGTAAAAAAATTACCTGAATATCAGCCCACAACACATCTTTGGCATCCTTCAATGCCTTATCTCTCCAATCATCTATTGTGATTGGTATATTTTGACGAACAACAGCTCCAATATAGCTAACAAACATGGAACTGTTGGGGTCAATTGGTTGACCACTCTCATTCCATCCAACCTAATAAATAGTAAGTAACTCAATGTATTAACAGCAAACAAGGTATAATATATTAACAGCAAACAGCAGATACAGAAAACAACAAATATACCTCAAATTTTTGCCCAGTACTTCTTGCTTTTATAACATTTTGTATTATTGTTGCACCACGTTTGACTTCATTTTCGTAAGTCTTAGTGTTGCCAACTTCTTCATTTTGACAATCTAACCCCTTGTTGGTATCCATTTATCTACAACATGCAGTTCAACATCAACATATATAACATGCGGTTCAACATCAACATATATACAGTTCAGTTCAGCACATCAACATGCAGTTCAGTTCAGTCTAAGTACGTAGCAAAAAAAAGTTAACATGCATGTTAGTGAAACAAAAAAATAATAACTACAATACCTGAAATAGTCCTTGTAAAATGCTTAGGGTTACGGGTTCACAGACGAACGACGCAGAAGACGATGAAAACGAGGACGAACGGTTACGAACGATGGTAGGGTTACGGGGTTCGCAGACGAAAACGAGGATGAAAACGGGTAACTTGAGGATTATGATGTTTATGTAACAATCGTAGGTCTAGGATGAGAGTAAGTAATAAGGAAGAAACAAGGAAAACTGATAGTATAATAGGGTTCGTAGGGTTCGCAAGGAGAAAGAGAACGCGCAGAGGAAACTGAAAAATTTACGTAATGAACATGAAACTGAAGAGGTTTACTATTATATATATGACCCTATTACAGCGCTTTTTTAAACAAGCGCTGTAATAGGTCTCATCATTTTATTTTTAAAAGCCTATTACAGCGCTTTTTCATAAGCCTTTTAAAGCGCTTTTTTAAACAAGCGCTGTAATAGGTCTCATCATTTTATTTTTAAAAGCCTATTACAGCGCTTTTTCATAAGCCTTTTAAAGCGCTTGTCAAAAAGCGCTGTAATAGACCTTCCTATTTTATTTTTAAAAAGACCCTTTTTACAGCGCTTGTGTGGAAAGCGCTGTAAGAGACCTTCATATTTTATTTTTAAAAAGACCCTTTTACAGCGCTTGTGTGGAAAGCGCTGTAAAAGACCTTCCTATTTTATTTTTAAAAAGACCCTTTTACAGCGCTTGTGTGGAAAGCGCTGTAAAAGACATTCCTATTTTATTTTTTAGCCATATTACAGCGCTTTTTTAGAAAAGCGCTCTAATAGGGTTCTATATATTAAATGACTCTCTGTTTTACCATGTCCAAAGGCTGTTTTTTACAGCGCTTATGTGGAAAGCGCTGTAAAAGACATTCCTATTTTATTTTTTAGCCATATTACAGCGCTTTTTTAGAAAAGCGCTCTAATAGGGTTCTATGTATGAAATAATTCTTTGTTTTATCATGTCCAATGACTCTTTGTTTTACAGCGCTTAATTCGTGAGCCCTTTTACAGCCCTGTCCAATAAACCCTAAACCCTAAACCCTATAATAATATATTTTCTTCCAAATTAGTTAAATTATTTTTACATAAGCCCTGTAATAATTTATTTCTTCCAAAATAGTTAAATTATTTTTTCTTCCAAATTGTGTTTAACTGATCAACTCAAGTTCAAGCTAAATTGTGTATAACTTGAACTTAATTTTTTTTTGCTAAATTACATGTATAAGTTGAGTATACAATTACATACAGTATAAGCATAAATACCAAAATGCTCAATATGTTTGTAGATCCATTAATGATGCCAAAACATTTGTTTGTCCAATACATAAATACCAAAATACATAAATACCAAAATACCAAAACACATTAAGATGCCCTTCTTCTTTTCTTGGTGGGATTCACATTTGTTTGTCCATTAATGATACGAAACGATGGATTAATCCAAATTCCCTCATCATGATCATCTCTAAGATATAAACCATCATCAGTTGAACCAATTTCATGTGGTTGTGATGTTGCAAAGAAAATATCATTACCAACATCTTCATCATTATTGTTATCATCACTTATTTTATTGGTCGATAGGACAACAGACCATTTATCATCTGCAGGATCAGTGACATAAAACACTTGTTGAGCTTGCGACGCTAAAATAAAAGGCTCATCTTTGTATCCCACCCTATTAAAATCGACAAGCAAGAACCCTAACTCATCAATCCGAACGCCATTATTATTATCGACCCACTTGCAACTAAATATGGGAACACGAAACATTGTGTAGTCTAGCTCCCATATGCGCTCGATAACCCCAAAATATGATAGATTTGCATATATTGGGTTCTTGTCTTTTCCACTTGAGATATGCATCGCTTCAGCTACGAGAGTGACTCCGCTATTTTACATAGTTGTTTGATCATCTTGTTCTTTTGTATAAAATGTGTAGCCGTTAATTACATAACCGGTGTAAGAAAAGACATGTAAACTCGGACCATTTGCTAGCCACCTCAATCTCTGTGAAATTGATCCGGGGTCTACATCAAACTTTGACTTTATGTGATTTTTTAACCATGTTATGAAAGTTCGATTGTGCTCTCGAGTTATCCAATTTTGATTCCTATTCATGTTCAAACTAGATAATTGATCCATGTGTATTGTAACATACGGCTGAACCTCATCATCATTGTGCAGAACATACAATTGTGCCTGCTCCCATTCTGTCCTTGATATAGTCATTATTCTCTTTCCAATTATCCCTTCTCCTGATAATCTTCCCGAATGACGAGACATGGGAAGCCCTATGGATTCAACATTTGACAGATATTCAGTACAAAATTCAGCAGTTTCTTCAACAATGTACCGTTCAGTAATACAACCTTCTGGTCGACTTTTACTTTTTACGTACCCTTTTAATATTTTCATATATCGTTCTATCGGGTACATCCATCTCATATAAGCTGGCCCACAAAGTTGTGTCTCCTTAACAAGATGAACAGTAAGGTGAACCATTATATCAAAAAACGAGGGCGGGAAGTACATTTCAAGCTCACACAAAGTAACAACAATTTCCCTCTGCAATCTCGGTAATTTCTGAGGATCAATCACTTTACTACAAATTTCCCTGAAGAAGAAACATAATTTAGTTATGGTTCGGCGATCTTTTTTAGGTAAAATTGAACGTATACCTATTGGTAGCAAATTCTCCATTAGAATATGAGCATCATGGGTCTTCAAACCTTTTAACTTGAGGTCTTTCATGCAAAATAAAGTTTTAATGTTTGAAGAGTATCCTTCTGGAACTTTAACTTCATGTAGAAATTTACACAAAACAATTTTTTCCTTTCTAGATAGAGTATGAGCGGCTGGAGGTAGATATGTGTGATTTCCTTTCTTTACAGGACCCAATTCATTTCTTATTCCCATATCGACCAAGTCCAATCTTGCATTGATGCCATCCTTAGAATTTCCTGGTACATTGAGTAACGTACCAATAACACTGTCAAATACATTTTTCTCAATATGCATCACATCGAGAAAATGTCTTACATACAATGACTTCCAATATGGCAATTCAAAGAAAATTGACTTTTTCTTCCACCCAGTTTTGACCAGCTCTCCCGCAAAAGGTTTGCCAAATTTATTGGTCAAACCTTGTACCTTCTCAAGTATTTGATATCCAATCGATGCTACAGGAGCTCTATCTTCCTCTGATTTTCCATTGAATGCATTTCTCCACCCACGATACTGATGACTATAACGTAAAAATCTACGATGTCCAAGAAATACATTCTTCTTACAATGTTTCAACCGCATCCAATTTGTACTCTCTTCACATATAGGACACACACACTGACCTTTAATGCTATATCCTGATAAATTGCCATATGCTGGAAAATCATTAATTGTGCCGAACAACATAGCCCTCAAATTGAAATTCTTATACCCGTCATAGACTTCTACACCTGTCTCCCACATAATTTTTAAATCTTCAATTAAAGGAGCCAAGTATACATCGGTATCATTCCCCGGTTGTTTGGGTCCAAAAATTAACAGAGACAACATCATAAACTTACGCTTCATACATAACCATGGAGGTAGATTATAAATCAACAAAATCATAGGCCACGTGCTGTGTGAGATGCTTTGAAGACCATGTGGATTCATTCCATCAGTAAAAGTGCAAGGCGTAGATTTCTCGACTCTATCCCGAATTCAGGATACTCGTGATCAATTTTTGCCCATTGCGGAGAATCCGCAGGGTGTCGAAACTTTCCATCTCTAATTCTTTCATCTGCATGCCATGTCAAGTGTTTTGAATCTTCTTCACTGCGATACATGCGCCTAAATCTTGGTATTATAGGAAAATACCACACGACTTTTCTGGAGTAGATTCTTTCTTCTTATATCGAGATACATTGCATTTCGGACACGCCTTTAGTAATTCATATTCATTTCGAAATAAAATGCAATCATTAGGACACGCGTGAATCCTTTCATAACTCATACCAATAGAGCATAAAATTCGTTTAGCTTCATAGGTTCTACTGGGAAGTTCATTATCATCTGGCAACATATCTTTTAAGAGGGTTAGTAATTTTGTGAAGCTTTTATCAGACCATCCATTACTCGCTTTTAAGTTGTACAACTTTAGTATCGCCGAAAGTCTTGTGAATTTAGTACAACCATTATATAATGGTTTCTCTGCATCACTCAACAAGCTCTCAAACATTTTAGGACAATCACGAAGATCTTCTTCAACTGCTTTTGCAATCTCCTCAACTCGGTCTAGCTCATATGTATCTGTGTTGAAATCAGTTGAAACATATGTATCTGTGCGAGTATCATTGATTTTCTCACCATGTCTTATCCAACATGTATAGCTTTGATCAATTCCATACCATACTAAATGTCCTTCCAATTCATCTGCTCTAATGCGTTTTCCAAAACAACATTTTAAACAAGGACAAACGACTCTATTTGGATCTTTTGCATTCATCACTGCAAACTCAATAAACTCCTTCACTCCATTTTCATACTCTTTTGTCAATCGATTGGCAGACATCCATTTCTGGTCCATTTATATGACCTATATATATAAATGCAGTTACACAATAAGCATGATTTCAAGTCTGATATATTATGACCTATATATATATATATATTGATAATACACATATAAATAAAATTTATCAAAAACCCTGTTATATCATGTAACAATTTATATCAGTAAGCATGATTTCAATTCTGATATATTATGACCTATATCAGTCTGATATATTATAAATAAAATTTATTAGTAACAAATTATATCAGTAACAGTAAACATTATTTCAAGTTTTTGATATATAAATTAGTGGTACAACAGCGCTTTTTTTACAAATTATATCATGTAACAATGTAACAATTTCAAATTATATCATGTAACAATTTATCAGTTTGAATTAGTGACAACAACAAATAAATAAAATAAATTTGAATTACCTGAGACAACGTTGATGATCAATTTGTTTTAAAGGAGGAAGAAGTAAATCAATTTGTAGATGGGCGCACACGAGGGGTTCGCAGGGGAGGGGAGATGAGATTTCGTAGGGTTTTGACAACGTATTAAATTTGTTTTAAATTTGATTTTATTTACTTAATGTGAAATTTGAAATGAACGATTTTACAACGCTTTCTAAAAAAGCGCTCTAATAGGTCCTATAAAAATTTAATGGGCAAGCCTATTACAGCGCTTGTCTAAAAAGCGTTGTAATAGGTCAACCAATGACACAAAGCGCAAGGCTTTTACAGCGCTTTATTTTAAAGCGCTCAGAAAGCGCTGTAAAAGCCTATGCAATAGCGCTTGATTTACAGCGCTTTCTGAAGAAGCGCTGTAAAAGGCTATGTGATAGCGCTTTCTGACCTATATGACCCTACAACAGCGCTTTTTTTACAGCGCTTGTAAAAAAAGCGCTGTTGTAGCCTCCGTTATTTTTAAAAATTTATATTACAGCGCTTGTATTTTATAAGCGCTGTAAAAGACGCGCTATAAAATGTCATTTTTGGCGTAGTGTTAAGGAAACATCTGAATATGTTATTTGATATTTGGTTTATTGAATGAAATTATTAAATTATTTTTCTCATCTCTATTCTTAATTCTATTTATTGATTTATCATTGTTAAATTAATTTTTTTATTAGTATTTTGAAATGGAAGTGGGCTATATGAATGCTTGAAATGAGAATTCATGAATTATATTCTAGGAATATATGCAAACGCATGAAATCAATTGAGATATTTGTAGAGCCAATAGATCATTACTTGAATTCTTCTTCATTTATGCTTAATTCTAATATTAAATTCACTAAGAAGTAGGGATTATTTTAGGACAAAATTGTTAAAGTGAATTCGATAATAATTCAAAAATTAAAAGAAAAAGTCTAATGAAACATCTCCCTACTGCTTTTATTATTATTATTATTATTATTATTATTATTATTATTATTATTATTATTATTATTATTATT
>JBBPBP010000002.1:37044159-37086890 GCA_037974735.1 Cicer chorassanicum
TATTATTTTTGTTGTTGTCGTCCTCGTCTCACAAATCTCTTATTATGAAGAAGTTTAAATAACACTCATAAATATTTGTGATTTGATGAGAATTATCAATTCATTAACGTTAAATAAAAAAAGGATTTTGTCCATTTCTTTTTGAGAAAGAAGGAATAAGAAAATATTTGGAGTTGTTACTCTGTCATTACATTGCTTTTTTTTTTTAGGTTCAATATTCCTTTTTCACACAAAATAGAGAACTAATTTCTTTTATTAATAATCATTGTTTAACCTATACTGTTCTTATAATGCAAAAATTTAATAGTTAAATATGCATGTTATAAACATCAAGAACAAAATTAAAATCTTGATAACCTTAAGATCTACGACATCTTAATATCAAAGAAATTAGAAATACATGAATTTGTTGCTAATTGTGTCTCCTCGTAATCTTGAAAAACATAGAGAGACAACTAATGAAGACCTATTGACTTGTAGTTCTTTCTCAACTTTGATTCCTTATGGCTTAGTCACTATTCAAATGGGAGAAGACGAAATATGTTGTGTGTCCGATATATTGGGGACCATAACCTACATATAAGGGGTTATCAATTACGGTTTTCAGTATTTCAGAATGAGCCATCAGACAATATTGATTCATATTTTAGCCATCAAACATCGACTGATATTTGAGCCTAGATCAATTAATTAGTTTAGCTATCTTATTTAGAAATATAATTAGTCTTATCACTTAATTTGATCACTAATAAATTAAGGTTCCTAACTGATAAATAGCTAATATAAAGAATTTACCCACATAATATTGAAATATATTTAAATAATAAAAAATTGATCCAACAATCTCCAACTTGGATAACATATCTTAAAAATTATGTTAATATTCCTTAAGTGCACATCTAAATACTATTCATCTTTAAATTTCTTTTAAAATTAGGTCCATGTCATACATCAATGATGAGACCATTGCAGTTGTCGTCATTGATGTAGAAAAATATAACATATAGACATAAACTTTACGTTAGTTGGCCCACTAATAAAAGATTTGTCCCATAATATATTTTATATGATTGTTTTTATTAAAGATGATTTATATTAGTGGTAGTCTCTTTCTTTTTGTTTTAGAAACCAATTATTTTCTTTTATGAAATTAATTGTTAACTTTATTTATATCTAAGTTATGGAATATTTTATTCCGCCCAAAAAATTAAGAAGAATTTAACTAACTCTTGTTATAATTTTATTTGTAAATTTAGATTGGAAGTCTAAATATTAGTGATAATAAAGCTTATATTTTTGTTGACATTTCTTAGTGTGTGTATAAATTAATAAATAAATATAAATATACATACTTTATATCATAATAATATAAATAAAAATAATATTTATGTTATGTGAGTGCGGGGAGAGGTGGGTACTAAGGTATCTGTACCTGCATTCATAACCACTGATTTTTAGGATAATTACTTTTGCGCACACCTGTATCCATAATACAAGTTTTTACCCTATCTGTTTGTGGTATCTTTTAAGAATATCCAATGGATATGAGTTTAATTGTCATCCTTATGAGTAACTAACTCTCCAAGCACGTGTAGGCACTTGCTTGGTTTTGCCCAAACACGTCTGGGTGCTTGTCGCGCTGCTAAATGTATAAAAGTTCTTTTTTCATTAGTTTTTGGGGATCTTTTTTCCTATTTGAAGACCGGATACTTGTGCTCTATTAGATGCAACATAGAGGAGGTTGATTCTAACATCATTGAAAGAGTATTCGAAAGAGTCATTCATGAACAATTTTTTTTATTAGTTATTAGAGATCTTTTTGGCTGCTGAATGTATTGTTGTTGTTGTATTTGTCATCATCGTCGTCTTACAAATCGTAGTTCTAAACAATTTGGAGTTCATTAGTATGTTCAATTCCGACCTTATACATAAATTGAATACCTCAACTCAAGAAAAGGTTGATTCATTTATGTCATTTGGTTGCATATAGTAAAATGTATTGTATGATGAAAGTGATTTTAGTAAATGTACTGAATCGTTACAAGTAGTAATAAAACGGTAAGACTAAGTGTCGAACACAAGGATTGTCTTATACTATTTAATTATATTTTAATTATTTTTTATCTACTTAATTGATGAGATAAATAAAATAAACATCATTTTCTCCATTTTACACCTATTAAGAAATGACTATAAATAAAAGAAAGAAAATAATCATTTTACTAAATTATATTTTTTAACTATTGGTGTATTTTTAATTATCATAAATGCAAAGTAAATTAATGCTTTAAAAGTGCTGTACATTAATAATTAAAAATACAACTGAAAAAATAATTAAAATTATATTAAATATTAAAAATAATATTCTAAAATCATATCTTATATAAGGCTTGTTTGGTATATAATTTTCCACATAGCAAGATCGTGTTTTGCTTTCTAGCTAATTAATGGCTTTGCTCATATTTGCATCTACCCAATATACTTTTAAAAAAAGCTTCTATTGGAAAAAAGATCTTTATCTCGAGTAATATGGAACTCTAATTTTCCTCGTCCAACTCGATGTAAGGCATCATACAAAGTTGAAAATTACCATAGTCAAACAATTCCTCGTCGATCTTCAAAATTCCAACCTTCAATTTGGACCAATGATTATATTCAATCTCTAAGTAGTGAATATAAGGTAATTATTATTTAATACTTAATTATATTGTTTCTTATTTAAACATTTATAAAAGCTCCATGCAATATTTACAAGTCCTTATAAATAATTGAAAAACCTTAAGAACTTTAGTTAATTAATTAAAGTTTAGAGTTATGATATCCTAAAATTCTGTTTAGTATAATATCTAAAAGTTTAGAGTTAAATTAATGCAGGAAGAAATGTATAGAGAGCAATGCAAAGTGCTAAGTGAAGAAGTAAGGATGATGCTTTGCAAACTGAAAAATGAGATTGATCAACTTGAGTTTATTGATTTATTGCAAAGGCTTGGAGTTGCTTACCATTTTAACAATGAAATATAGCACATATTGGACAACATTTACAACACACAAACATCCAAGTTGAAGAATAATTTATATGCCACATCTCTCAAATTTAGACTTTTAAGGCAACATGGTTGTAATATATCAACAGGTTATTGACTCAAATTTAGACTTTTAGGCATCAATACTAGATTTGATTTCTATGTGATTCTCTACAATAGAGATCACGACCCATGATTTAAAATCTTTATTCAACAAATAACAAATGGTTCACGACCCAACTATGATTTAAAACCTTTATTTAAAAAATATTAACGTTAATTGGTTTAAATATATAATTGATTCATGGAAATTAGCACTATATTGATATTCGTTTTTTATATTCGTTTTTGTAATTTTTTCTTTTAAATTTAACCGAAAGTAAGTTCAATTTTATTTTAAAACCGTCCTTGCTATTAGTGATTGTTAAATAAACCTGAGATGACTAACGAAAAAAGATAAAAAAAAATGCGAACTTACATAGACTAAGCATATATGTTCTTATTTGATTTTTGTCACCGTAAGTTTGCATTTTTATTTATTTTCATCTCTTTTCCATTTGTCATGTCAACATTTTTTAACGGTAACTAACAACATGAACAATTTTAAAACAAAATTAAACTTACAAGATTAAATTTGAAAAAATAAATTAAAGTGACGAACATAAATGGACCAAATATAAGACACGTTAATTTGTATATTAATTTATTATATACGTGATTAATTTTTTCAGATGTTTTTATTCGCTTTCAAGATGAAATGTGTAACTTCAAGAAAGAGCAACCTATTGATGTCGAGGGAATGTTATCAATGTATGAAGCCTCATTTCATTCCTTTGAAAATGAAACTATATTAGATGAAGTAAGAGATGTCACATCAAAGTTTCTGAAAAAATATTTGAAAAATGGAGGTAACCACATATCACTTCTAATAAGTCATGCTTTGGAACTTCCACTACATTGGAGAATTCATCTTTGGGAGGCTTGGTGGTTCATTAATATATGCGAAAGACAACAAAATTAGAATCATGTTTTACTTCAATTTGCTAAATTGGATTTCAACATTGTTCAAAGCATGTATCAAGAAGAGCTAAAGTATACATCGAGGTAATAGTGTTAATTGAGTGGTTCCTTGATAAATATAAAGTGTCGATCTAAATCAAGGCACTTGTTAAGAAAGGAAAAAAGAAAATTAAAAACAATTTTTGAGTATAAAAATCTCACTTTTTATAATTTTAAAGTTTATTTGATACAAAGTAACATATAATATACTAAAATTTAACATTAGTAAATAACAATGATCAATTATTTTTGAATAAATGAAATAGAAAAAGAAAAAAAGAATAAATTAAACTAGAATTCAATAAGTTTTTGATCATATAAATATATCTTATTTAATTTTGTTCCTCTAAATTTTTTCTTTAAAGAATGGTTCTTCAAATGTTTCTATTAAATATTTTGGTCCATACTTTTAAGTGAAATCATGCGTTTTATTCGAATTTTTAAATTATTTTTCTATAAACATAAATTGATTTTTCCTTAAAATCAAGTTTAATGCTCTCTTCATTCGATATTTTTTAAAATCAACACCATCCAAAATCGGCCGGTTGTTGTTTGGTTCTTGAACATGTTCTAGTAGGTGTTTTTATTCTTTCTTCTTTATATTTTAGACACGTATGGAAAAATCTAGTATTAATATCTCCTTCCTTAATCCAATGTTGTCTATTTACTAATGCTTGATTTTTTAAAGAAGGCGGAACAGAACTGAACTTGGAGAAAAGTTGAGCTTTAGTAGGGATAGATTGGTTGAGAACTTTGTTTGGACTATGGGAACAAATTTCAAGCTAGAGTTTGAATATTTCCGAAAAGTAGTAACAAAGGTTAATGCGTTTGTTACAACAATTGATGATGTTTATGATGTGTATGACACCTTGGAAGAACTAGAGCTATTCACTCACACAATTAAGAGGTATAAATTACTATTCAATATTAATTAATTTCCCCAATTTCGTTGAATTTTTTTCCTCGTTAGTATAATTATCAATATTTTTTCTTATGATTTTAGATGGGATCTAAGTGCCGTGAATTCTCTCCCATACTACATGAAAGTGTGTTTTCATGCACTTTATAACTTTGTGAATGAAATTGCTTTCGAAATCTTGAAAAAGAGTGGATACTATGTCCCTCCATACCTCAAGAAAGGGGTAAGCAATTATTTGTCTCGTTATTCATCATGACTTTAAATTGTGGTCCGCAACTGCAGTTATAGCCACAATATTGCAGATTTTGAAGTCTTTGCAACGAAATCACAATTACAACTTAGGTTGCCTTGGCCATATTTTCATGCATTTTTCCATAATATAAATGTTTTCAGCGTAATTAATACTGTGTGACCGCAACCTCAATTTAAAACCATGTTATTTATTGCTCTTAAGTATCTCATATATGATATATTTTTTCTTAATAGTGGGCAGATTTATGTAAATCATATTTGATTGAAGCAAAGTGGCACCATAATGAATATACTCCAACTCTAGGAGAATACTTAGAGAATGCATGGATATCCATAAGTGCACCTGTTATACTTACACATGCTTACTTTGTAATTCCTCATTCATTCAAAATGGAAGACTTGTTTAGTTTAGAAGAAGACTCCAACATAATTCATTTTTCAGCAATGATTTTACGCCTTGCCAATTATCTTGGATCATATACAGTAAGTTGTCAACTTAACTTTTATCATGTTTTTTTATAAGAACAAATAACTATAAAAAAAAAAAAAGCAGAGTACATGAAGTAATCCAATCCAATACATCAAAAGATAATAGTAAAATTTATTGTTGTTAAAAACGGAGATCAATCTGTCACTAAACAAAGAATGTTCTTGGTTTCAGATCAGAGAATGATTTGAATATGAAACGGAGATTGATCATTCATTAAACCAAGAGTGTTCTTGGTTTCTGTAAAACGCAGATTGTTCAGATTGGAAAACGGAGAACGTTCTCCGTTTTCTGTCAAATAGAATTAAGCCTTGCAATGCTAAAATGAACACACACAACTGTTAACCTAGTTCAAAGTTAAAACTCATACATTTGGGGGATTGGATTCGACTTGAATTATCACTAATATGAGATGAAATGATTACAATGTTTTGCTACACTTATGCTGGCAGTTTTCTGCACTTTCTACAAAATGCAACTTACATTCTCTCTCTCTCTGTCTCTGTCTCTGTCTCTCTGTCTCTGTCTCTCTCTCTCTATGTCTCTGTCTATGTCTCTCTTTCTCTCTGTCTCTCTCTCTCTCTCTATCTCTGTCTCTCTCTCTCTCTCTCTCTCTCTCTCTCTCTCTCTCTCTCTCTCTCTCTCTCTCTCTCTCTCTCTCTCTCTCTCTCTCTCTCTCTCTCTCTCTCTCTCTCTCTCTCTCTCTCTCTCTCTCTCTCTCTCTCTCTCTCTCTCTCTCTCTCTCTCTCTCTCTCTCTCTCTCTGCCAGCCTAAAGTAGTTACAACTAACTAGCTAAAAACTAACTACCCAAAGCAGATTTCATCTCCATAGTCTTCTAATTGAGTACCACATATTACAGCTATCGTAATCAATTTTGAGTGCGAATTTTGTTTTAAGCTATTATTATGTTTATTTTATTTTATGCTAACAACTTAAATGATAAATTCTTATAAAAATATTTGGATGGTTCGCTTATAAAAATTGAACCTTTAATTTTCACTACTTATGTTGACTTTTCTTTTTTAGGCGTGAAACTGAGACAGGAGATATTCCAAAATCAATTCAATGCTACATGAATGAAACTGGAGTTTCTGAAGTATAGGCTTGTGATTATATAAAGTCCATGATATGTACAATGTGGAAGAAGATGAATAAAGAAGCTCATAGTTCATCTTTCTCTCAAAGTTTCATAGATACTTCTATAAACCTTGCTAGAATGGCAATGTTTATGTATGAGCATGGAGGTGGTCATACCATTCAAGATCTTGAAATTCAGAATCGCATAATGTCATTAGCTTTGCAACCCATTCCTATTATATGTACACAAAATTAAGAGTTAAATAATGACATGTAATGTGTTTCCGAATTAGTAAATGAATAAATATAATTAAAATATATCTCGATGCTTTTTATGTTTTATAAAAGTAATAGTTTGGTTATTTATATTTTTTTGCAACAGTTATGCCTTTATGTTTATCTCATTTTTTTTTAGGTCATGTAAGTTTCAGTTTTTTTTCGATTTAGTTCTTTAAGTTGCCTTATGTTTGCATTGTTAGTTATTTGTCTCACTTTCAACAACTAGTGCAATTAAAAATATTTGATCATTAGAAACTCTATCAAATGTTTCAACAATATATTCCTCATCCTAGTCTTTTAGAAAACAATCAACAATATACAAAGTCTACATAGTTTTGATTTTTTTACAATCATTTACACACATGTATAGCCTTTAAATCTTGGTACTAAATGTCTATCCATATAATTAATGTTATTAACTTCATTCACATGCAAAGTAGCTTGAATTGTCTACTTACTACATTTTTTGAATTAGACTTTAATACTAATTCTAGAGAATTGTCAAATTTAATGGACTACATACATGATTTAATTTAACTTAAAGGATAGTGGTGCAAATAAAATATAACTTAAAGATTAAGCGAAAACTAAAATGCATCTAGTGAGGAACATCATGAAATGGAGCACTTATTGTGTATTAAAAACGCACTTAGCAAATGTATTCTATAACATAAGTAGTATAAAAAATTATCATATCCATATGGATTAATTAACCCGTACAAAACTAATTAAGATTATTTGTTATTTGAATTAATAATAATGGTTGAATTGTAACGGTAACAAAATAAGCAAATAGTAAATAATTAAGAAAAATAATAAAAACACAAAGTTGTAAATCAATGGAGTGAAGTCTAGAGTCGTGGTTTAACTTGTAACTTTGATTACTTCTGATTTGAGTTCTATTCGGATTCATTTCTTCTGATTCAATTTCCAATCCATTTACTAAAAGTATTAATTCGTTTGGTCATTTATGATTAATATTATTTTTCTTAAATTATCCCCTTGTTTGGTCATTTAAAATTTAAATTCAAGAAAAACTTATGAATTATGATCAATGTTCTACAAGTGAGAAAGATAAAGAAGAGATGAAGAAAGTTCCTTATGCATTCGCAGTTGGTAATTTGAAGTATGTTATGGTATGCACAAGGCCAAATATTGCTCATGCAGTTGGAGTTGTCAGTCCATTTGTCTCTAATCCTGGTAAAGATCATTGGCAAACCGTGAAGTGGGTTCTAGATATCACACGTGATCTTGATCCTAGAAAATATACTTCTTGTTATATGATGACATTTGTAGGGGGAGTTGTGTTTTTGCAATCAAGGTTACAAAAGTGTGTTGCTTTATCCATTACTGAAGTTGAGTACATTGCAACAACTGAAGCTTCCAAAGAACTCTTGTAGATGAAGAAATTTCTACATGAGTTAGGCCTCAAGCAAGACAAGTTTTTATTAGTCTATGACAGTCAAAGTCCAATCCATCTTAGCAAGAATCCGAATTTTCATGCAAAGTCGAAACATATTGAGGTGTGGTATCATTGGATATGACATATGATGAAAATGGTTCAGATATGATGACGGAGGTCTTGCTTGTGTCGAAGATGATATGTTGTAGAAAGAAGGCTGACATGGTTGAGTAGTACCTTCCCACTTGAGTCTTGAGAGGGAGATTTGTTGGGTGGACTCACCCCTCAAGTGGAATCCACCAATTTTACTAGTATTTTTTATTATTAGTATTATTATTGTTATTATTATTAAAGAAAGAAAAAAAGGGAACAAAGTGATTTATTGGGCTAGACCAATGTGAAAGGAAAAAAAGGGATTTCGAAATCCCTAATAAAAAAAAGGAATAATGCCGCAAGGAACAAGAGGAAGAAAGCATTGACGGCAACAGAAAAGGAGAAGAAGAAAATTGGATTCTAGTGGTAACAGATGTGTAGCAAACTTACTCCTTTTGATCTACAACTTTAGATGTTATTTTTACCACTGTATTTGTTCTTTTAAAATACATATTTGTAGTTATCATTCTTTGAGAGTTACTTTCGAATACCCATTATAGTGGAAGGTTGTGTGAAATAATTCTTAAAATATTGGTGAATATATGTATGTATAATTGGTTCTAATTGACATGATATTGTTGGTGGCCTTGTGGTTATGTTCTTTATGGGTAATGGGAAGATCACAAGTTCAATCCTTGCATGTGCTTTCTTTTTGAATAAATTGCAACCATTTAGAATTTTTCTGCCAATTGTTGCAACGGAATTGTATTTTTGTTTGACTATTTATTTGCCCAAATGGAAAAAAAAACTCACATTGTTAAGATGGTTATCTCTAGTTTTTCCCATCACTTATAAATATACCATTAATGTTACAATTGATCTAATGCAAAGGAGGGATGAAATCAATCAACTTCAAATATGGAAGGAGGGAAAGTGAGTCACATTTAACGTAAAAGTATTTATGGAATTTAAATTCCTTAATTGAAGAATACATGTATCCCTTTTATGTTGCACAACAAACATTACAACACCTCTAATAGTGTTGATGGTTTTATTTAAATAATATAAGATTTTGAGGTTGAAAGCTCCAACCTCTTTTACAAACTAAAAGAAGAAAAATGGCCAAAGTGTCATCAATAGGGGATTCAACAACAAATCTTATCCATATCCAATTGCCAATGGAAAAAGAACAATTGAAGAAAAGATGCGAAACTGATTCAAAACCCTGGCCATTTGTTAAAATTTGTATTCATTTATCTTGATATGAGATTTTCAAGATAATAATTGTTATAGAGAAGATAAAATGTCACTTAATGAATATGTATTTCAAGAAATAATAATTTTTTGTTGTTGATATTTTCATTGTTTATATAATTATATAAATTATTCATTTCAAAATTCTTTTACATTGTTATTAACAAAAGTAAAATGAATATAAATTTTAAAAAATAAAAACATAAAATATTTTTACAAAATAAATGATCCCTTATGAAACAAGAAATTAAACAGCTTCCATTTATGATGATTGATTAAATATGTAACCTTCGAACGAGTAAGCTGATGAATTTCCTTTCAAAAATGGAAAGAATCACAAATTTTTGTAATCCAACCATTTGTCGGTCCAAAAACCAATTTCAAGTGGATGATATTAAACATTATCCTCCAAATGAAGGATTTGACATAGCTAGCAACTAATTTATTGTTGTGAAATATCGTTTTCAAAAAGGTCTTAGAGCAATGAGTTATTTGCATGTGGACGAACAACAAAATACAACCATAATAATAATAACCAAGGATACTAATTCACTACGCCAAAAATGACATTTTATAGCGCGTCTTTTACAACGCTTATTAAATACAAGCGCTATTGTATAATTTAAAAAAAAAAAACGGAGGATACAATAGCGCTTTTTTAACAAGCGCTGTTGTAGGGTCATATAGGGTCACATACGCTTGCACATAATGTTTACAACTCTTTTACAGCGCTTTTTTAGAAAGCGCTATAAATTGAAGCGCTCTCACATAGCCTTTTACAGCGCTTTTTCTATTACAGTGCTTTTTGAACAAGCGCTGTAAAATCATTCATTTTAAATAAAAAACATTCACTTTAAGTAAATAAAAACAAATTTAATACGTTTTCCAAACCCTACGAACCCTCCTCTCATCTACTATGCGCCCATCGACAAAGCCCATCTACAAATTGATTTACCTTGCTCCTCCTTTAAAACTGTAACATCCCGACCCTTACCGTTATCGGCGATGTTAATCACAACCTTCTCGCTCCCCCCTTTCCCACCTGGAAATATAGCGAATTTTTGTCTTCCGTGGGATTCGAGCCCGGTACCTAGGGGATAAGTACCGCCTCATCTCATTCCCACTACCAATTGAGCTGCTGGCTCAATTGGTAGAAGGAATGAGATGAGGCGGTACTTTTTTTGTAACATCCCGACCCTTACCGTTAAGTACCGCCTCATCTCATTCCCACTACTAATTGAGCTGCTGGCTCAATTGGTAGTGGGAATGAAATGAGGCGGTACTTTTTTTGTAACATCCCGACACTTACCGTTATCGGCGATGTTAATCACGACCTTCTCGCTCCCCCCCTTTCCCACCTGGAAATATAGCGAGTTTTTGCCTTCCGTGGGATTCGAGCCCGATACCTAGGGGATAAGTACCGCCTCATCTCAAGTACCGCCAGCAGCTCAATTGGTAGTGGGAATGAGATGAGGCGGTACTTATCCCCTAGGTACTGGGCTCGAATCCCACGAAAGGAAAAAACTCGCTATATTTCCAGGTGGGAAAGGGGGGAGCGAGAAGGTCGTGATTAAAATCGCCGATAACGGTAAGGGTCGGGATGTTACAAAAACAAATTGATCAACGTTGTCTCAGGTACTGTATTTTATTTATTTGTTGTTGTCACTAATTCATACTGATAAATAGTTACATGATATTAGATATGTTCTCATGATATATATGTCGGGATGTTACAAAAACAAATTGATCAACGTTGTCTCAAGTACTGTATTTTATTTATTTGTTGTTCTCACTAATTCAAACTGATAAATTGTCACATGATATTAGATATGTTCTCATGATATATATGTTCTATTTTGAAATCAATCTTGGACCAATATTATAAGATATGTGTATTATATATATATATATATATAGGTCATATATATTAGACTTGAAATCATGCTTATTGTGTAACTGCATTTATATATATAGGTCATATAAATGGACAGGAAATGGATGTCTGCCAATCGATTGGAGTGAAGGAGTTTATTGAGTTTGCATTGATGAATGCAAAAGATCCAAATAGAGTCGTTTGTCCTTGTTTAAAATGTTGTTTTGGAAAACGCGTTAGAGCTGATGAATTGGAAGGACATTTGGTATGGTATGGAATTGATCAAAGCTATACATGTTGGATAAGACATGGTGAGAAAATCAATGGAAACACCCGCACAGATACATATGTTTCAACTGATTTCGACACAGATACATATGAGCCGGACTGAGTTGAGGAGATTGCAAAAGCAATTGAAGAAGATCTTCGTGATTGTCCTAAAATGTTTGAGAGCTTGTTGAGTGATGCAGAGAAACCATTATATAATGGTTGTACTAAATTCACAAGACTTTCGGCGATATTAAAGTTGTACAACTTAAAAGCGAGTAATCAATGGTGTGATAAAAGCTTCACATAATTTCTAACACTCTTAAAAGATATGTTGCCAGATGATAATGAACTTTCTAGTCGAACCTACGAGGCTAAACGAATTTTGTGCTCTATTGGTATGAGTTACGAAAGGATTCATGCGTGTCCTAACGATTGCATTTTATTTCGAAATGAATATGAATTACTAAAGGCGTGTCCGAAATACAATGTCTCTCGATATAAGAAGAAAGAATATACTCCAGCAAAAGTCGTGTGGTATTTTCCTATAATACCAAGATTTAGGCGCATGTATCGTAGTGAAGAAGATTCAAAACACTTGACATGAATTACAGATAAAAGAATTAGAGATGGAAAGTTTCGACACCCTGCAGATTCTCCGCAATAGGCAAAAATTGATCACGATTATCCTGAATTCGGGATAGAGTCAAGAAATCTACGCCTTGCACTTTCTATTGATGGAATGAATCCACATGGTCTTCAAAGCATCTCACACAACACGTGGCCTGTGATTTTGTTGATTTATAACCTACCTCTATGGTTATGTATGAAGCGTAAGTTTATGATGTTATCTCTGTTAATTTCTGGACCCAAATAATCGGGGAATGATATCGACGTATACTTGGCTCCTTTAATTAAAGATTTAAAAATTATGCGGGAGACATGTGTAGAAGTTTATGACGGGTATAAGAAAGAATGTTTCAATTTGAGGGCTATGTTGTTCGGCACAATTAATGATTTTCCAACATATGGTAATTTATCAGGATATAGCATTAAAGGTCAGTGTGCATGTCCTATATGTGAAGAGAGTACAATTTGGATGCGGTTGAAACATTGTAAGAAGAATGTATTTCTTGGACATCGTAGATTTTTACCTTATAGTCATCAGTATCGTGGGTGGAGAAATGCATTCAATGGAAAATCAGAGGAAGATAGAGCTCCTGTAGCATCGACTGGATATCAAATACTTGAGAAAGTACAAGGTTTGACCAATAAATTTGGCAAACCTTTTGCGGGAGAGCTGGTCAAAACTGGGAGGAAGAAAAAGTCAATTTTCTTTGAATTGCCATATTGGAAGTCATTGTATGTAAGACATTTTCTCGATGTGATGCATATAGAGAAAAATGTATTTGACAGTGTTATTGGTACGTTACTCGATGTACCAGAAAAGTCTAAGGATGGCATCAATGCAAGATTGGACTTGGGCGATATGGGAATAAGAAATGAATTGGGTCCCGTAAATAAAGGAAATCGCACATATCTACCTCCAGCCGCTCATACTCTATCTAGAAAGGAAAAAATTGTTTTGTGTAAATTTCTACACGAAGTTAAAGTTCCAGAAGGATACTCTTCAAACATTAAAACTTTAGTTTGTATGAAAGACCTCAGGTTAAAAGGTTTGAAGACCCATGATGCTCATATTCTAATGGAGCATTTGCTACCAATAGGTATACGTTCAATTTTACCTGAAAAAGTTCGCCGAGCCATAACTAAATTATGTTTCTTCTTCAGGGAAATTTGTAGTAAAGTGATCGATCCTCAGAAATTATCGACATTGCAGAGGGAAATTGTTGTTACTTTGTGTGAGCTTGAAATGTATTTCTCACCCTCGTTTTTTGATATAATGGTTCACCTTACTGTTCATCTTGTTAAGGAGACACAACTTTGTGGGCCAGCTTATATGAGATGGATGTACCCGATAGAACGTTATATGAAAATATTAAAAGGGTACGTAAAAAGCAGAAGTCGACCAGAAGGTTGTATTGCTGAACGGTACATTGTCGAAGAAGCTGCTGAATTTATACTGAATATCTGTCAAATGTTGAATCCATAGGGCTTCCCATGTCTCGTCATTCGGGAAGATTATCAGGAGAAGGGATAATTGGAAAAAGACTAATGACTATATCAAGGACAGAATGGGAGCAGGCACAATTGTATGTTCTGCACAATGATGATGAGGTTCAACCGTATGTTACAATACTCATGGATCAATTATCTAGTTTGAACATGAATAGGAATCAAAATTGGATAACTCGAGAGCACAATCGAAGTTTCATAACATGGTTAAAAAATCACATAAAGTCAAAGTTTGATGTAGACCCTGGATCAATTTCAAAGAGATTGAGGTGGCTAGCAAATGGTCCGAGTTTACATGTCTTTTCTTACACCGGTTATGTAATTAACGACTACACATTTTATACCAAAGAACAAGATGATCAAACAACTATGCAAAATAGCGGAGTCACTCTCGTAGCTGAAGCGATGCATATCTCAAGTGCAAAAGACAAGAGCCCAATATATGCAAATCTATCATATTTTGGGGTTATCGAGCGCATATGGGAGTTAGACTACACAATGTTTCGTGTTCCCATATTTGGTTGCAAGTGGGTTGATAATAATAATGGCGTTCGGATTGATGAGTCAGGGTTCTTGCTTGTCGATTTTAATAGGGTGGGGTACAAAGAAGAGCCTTTTATTTTAGCGTCGCAAGCTCAACAAGTGTTTTATGTCACTGATCCTGCTGATGATAAATGGTCCGTTGTCCTATCGACCAATAAAATAAGTGATGACAACAATAATGATGACGATGTTGGTAATGATCTTTTCTTTGCAACATCACAACCACATGAAATTGATACAACTGATGATGGTTTATATCTTAGAGATGATCATGATGATGTGTTTAATTGTTTTTAAGCCATGTAATATGAACTGAGTTCATGTGTAATTTAATTATTTGATTTGCCATAATTGAGCATTTTGGTATTTAGCTTGAACTGTGAATTTGTAATTTTCTACGTATACTGTATGTAATTGTATACTCATGAACTTGACATGATCATGTAATTTAGCTTGAACTGTTTGAACTTGACCTGATCAGCTCAAGTTCAAACATTTTAACTAATTAGCTTGAACTTAAACACAATTTCAGTTCAAGTTATACATGTAATTTAGCTTGAACTTGACCTGATCAGTTAGACACAATTTTTTCTTCCAAATCAGTTATACTGAACTTAAACACAATTTAAGTTCAAGTTAAACACAATTTTTTCTTCCACCCACGAACTGTTTGAACTTAAACATAATTTCTTCTTCCAAATCAGTTATACTAAACTTGACCTGATCATGTAATTTAGCATTGATATATATCTATAGGTATTATTTGGAAGAAAAAAAAATAATTAAACACAATTTGGAAGAAAAAATAATTTAACTAATTTGGAAGAAAATAAATTATTACAGGGCTTATGAAAAAATAATTTAACTAACTTGGAAGAAAATAATTTGGAAGAAAATAAATTATTACAAAGGCTGTGTAAGAATATAAAATAATTAAACACAATTTGGAAGAAAAAATAATTTAACTAATTTGGAAGAAAATAATTTGGAAGAAAATAAATTATTACAAAGGCTGTGTAATAATTTAAAATTAGGAGGTCTTTTAAAGCGTTTTCCTCATAAGCGTTGTAAAAGGGTCACACAGCCTTTGGACATGATAAAACAAAGAGGCATTTCATATATAAAACTTTATTACAGTGCTCTTTTAAAAAAGCGCTGTAATTGGGTTTTAAAAAATAAAATAAGGAGGTCTTTTAAAGCGCTTTCTTCATAAGCGCTGTAAAAGGGTCACACAACCTTTGGACATGATAAAACAAAGAGGCATTTTACATATAAAACCCTATTACAGCGCTATCTTAAAAAAACGCTATAATAGGGTTTTAAAAAAATAAAATAAGGAGGTCTTTTAAAGTGCTTTCTTCATAAGCGCTGTAAAAGGTGTCACACAGCCTTTGGACATGATAAAACAAAGAGGCATTTTATATATAAAACCCTATTACAGCGCTCTTCTAAAAAAGCGTTGTAATAGGGTTTTAAAAAAATAAAATAAGAAGGTCTTCTACAGCGCTTTCTGTATAAGCGCTGTAAAAGGGTCACACAGCGTTTGCATATAATAAAACAAAGAGGCATTTTAAAGCGTTTTGTATAAAAGCGCTGTAAAAGGCTTTTAAAAAAATAATAATAAGGAGGTCTTTTATAGCGCTTTTTCACAAGCGCTTTAAAAGGCTTATAAAAAAGCGTTGTAGTAGGCTTTTAAAAAATAAAATAATGAGACCTATTACAGCGCTTTATCAAAAAAGCGCTGTAATAGGGTTTTATATATAACAGTAAATCTCTTCAGTTTCATCTTCATTACGTAAATTTCATACGAGTGTTTCAGTTTCCTCTGCGTTCTCCTTCTCATTGCAAACCCTACGAACCCTACAAGAGTTTCAGTTTCCCTTGTTTCCTCCTCATTACTTACTCTCATTCTGTAAACATCATACACCTACGATCGTACATAAACATCATACACATCACTACTTAGTTCATCTTCGTTCTTGTTTCGTCTGCGAACCCCGTAACCCTACGATCGTTCGACTTCGTTCGTCCTAGTTTTCATCGTCTTCTACACTGTTCGTCTGTGAACCCGTAACCCTAAGCATTAAAAAGAGCTATTTCAGGTATTGTATTTATTAGTTTTTTGTTTCACTAAAATGCATGTTGAACTTATACTGCTACGTACTTAGACTCTGCATGTTGAACTTGTTGAAGTTATACTGAACTGCATGTTGATGTTGTTGTAGATAAATGGATACCAACAAAGATTTAGAATGTCAAAATGAAGAAGTTGGCAACAACAAAAATTTAGAATGTCAAAATGAAGAAGTTGGCAACACCAAGACTTGCGAAAATGAAGTCAAATGTGGCGCAACCATAATGCAAAATGTTATAAAAGCAAGAAGTACTGGGCAATAATTTGACGTATACTTTGTTTGCTGTTTTCTTTGTTTGTTGTTTATACTATAAACAATACTTTGTTTGCTGTTTACTTTGTTTGCTGTTTATAATTTGAGGTACTTACTATATGAGTTTATTAGGTGGGATGGAATGAGAGTGGTCAGCAATTTGACCCCAACAGTTCAATGTTTGTGAGTTATATTGGAGCTGTTGTTCGTCAGAATATCCCCGTCACAATAGATGATTGGAGAGATAAGGCATTGAAGGATGGAAAAGATGTATTGTGGACTGATATAAAAGTAATTTTTTACTCCACTTTTTTACTTATGATTTTTTACAAACTACTTTGAAGTACTTTACTCAAACTATATCTTTATTTGATTTGCAGACAACTTTTGATGTTGACGAGGTGAGAAAAAGTTACGTGCTGAGAGTTGCTGGGAAAATACACCGGGGTTTTAGATCTCACCTCTAAAATTGCTATCTAAGAGACGGAGATGGCAATATGAATGCGGAAGCTCCAAAAATATATAAACATTATATTTTAAATGAGGAATGGAGCGCATTTGTAGCAAAACGTTCGGACCCCTCGTTTGTTGTAAGTGATTAATTTATTAGCATTTGTATTTTATTATTCATATTCTTAGCGTATTTTAAATTTTTACAAGATTATTATTATTTTTATATAGAATATTAGTAAGGCAAATCGTGAGAGGGCAAAAATTATTCCCCACCCATACAAGAAATCTCGTATGGGATATGCACGTCTAGATCAAAAACTTGTAAGTAATTAAACATCACTTTTATATAATGTGGCATTATAAACTATACTTTCTAACTAATATTTTGTTTATCAAATTAACGAGAATAGCTACAAGACACCCAATCCGATCAACCGTTGGGTCGCCATATATTGTGGAAGGAAGCTCGTGTAAATAAAGACGGGGTGGTTGATAACGAAAATGTTCAAAAAGTAATAGAACTTTGTGTAAGTATATTTATCACTTTAATGTTTTTTAATATTGTATTTTAAAATTGATATTGAACTAATCTTTTTAATCCTACGTGTATATATTTTAGGCAAATCTCGAACAAAGTTCGGAAAATCAAGAGGAGAACAAGGCTAGTTGCAGGGACATACTAGGTAAAGTGTTTAATGTTCCTGAATATTCCGGCCGCGTAAGGGGGTAAGGATTTGGCGTAACTCCTAGAAGCTATTTTTCACAAGAGAAGCACCAAAATCCATCTAACGAGGAAGTATTAGAGACGATCAAAGTATTAACAGAGCAAGTGGCATTCTTGGTGAAGACGAATAAAGACAAGCAACTTGCGGATCAGCTCCAACGTGAAAATCAAATGGAGAGTGAAAACGCGAGTTGCAACGTTAGTCTCAAAAGTCTTCCTGAGGTAATTATTTACTTAATAAAATAAGAAATTCATTCACTAATTGTTTCACATACTTATGTATTAACCATTGATTTAGGGTGTCACTCCATGCGTGTTGTACTTATCCTCCCCTACTCATCGGAAGGTCGGAAAAGGAACATTGTGCAGTACTCTGGGCGAAGTATTGCACAACACACCGATCCCTGCTGACCATGTCAGAGTATCACCAATTATTGCTTTGGAACCAAATGCACCGTTGCCTATACCAGACAACAATGCAGATCTGAATTATTTGGGCGAAGCAATTGCCCTTGACAAGGTATGTTTAATTAATTGAAATGTATGTTTAATTGATTATATTTAATTGCTAAATTTTTTCTGATGTTAACTTTAATTTCACATTTATTTAGATTCAAACAAAGCCTAAAGGGAATGATAAGAAGATTCCCATAAACGAAACAGTCACATTGCCCGAAAAGGTTTGTCACATTTATTCTGTAAGGTTTGTCATTTTTTCAGATTCAATAAACTATAACAAACTGATTAACCTCATTTTTTCAGATTCAATCCAATAAACCACCAGCACAGCAAGCCAGCAAGCCAACTGCCGCACCACGACTTGATGTTCGTGTTAAAAATAAAGCCGGCAAACTACAAAAATTGGAGGGTAATAAAGCTGGCAAACTGCAAAAGCTGGAGGGTAATAAAGCGGCCAAAGTTGCTACTCCTGCTCCTAAAATAAGTCAGCCACGACTTGCTCGATATGGGTCGTGTCTTGACACACTGGCAAAAAAAAATATGGGCAGCGACAATGATTCACGAATAATAAGCATGGATAAAGCTATATTCGGAGATGGGTATGAAGAATTTTTTAAAAAAGAGCACATATACGAACTTCTCGACCATAAGGAGTTGAGTGCTACTGTTATCAGTTTATACATGAGGTAAAAATTACTTTTAATTGCATTTATTTGTAATTAATTTAATTTATTGGTAATTAATCTAAATTGAAATTTTCATTGAAGGTTTTTGTATGAGAAGTTCGTGTGCACGCGCAGATTGTCAAATAGATTTTCATTATTGTCTCCGCATAAGATTTCGATGCTTAAATATGATCCGGTGAATGTAAAGAAATACGTTGTAGATATACTATTAGGAAATAAAGAGAAGGATAAGTTGTTCTTTGCACTATATAATTCAGGGTACGTAATTATATATTCTTTATTTATATCATTTTTAATTTATGAGATCTTAATTTATTAGTTGTGTAAACCAAATTTTTGTTGTTGTAGGGCACATTGGGTGCTATTTGCAATCAATGTGACCTCTGAAGTTATATACTACCTAGATCCCTTGCACGACCATTACAACAATCACCCCGAGATAAAGACTATGTTCGACACGTAAGTAATATTCATTTATTTTTTACATATATATATATAAATAATGTGTTTGTTAATGCTATAATAATCACATGGATTCCAATAAAGGTTTGAAATATTTGCTTTTAAAATTTCATTTACAATCAATGCACAAATAATTATTGACTTATATGTTTTATTTTATAGTGTCCTCGTCAAACTAACAACATCGATTGTGGGTACTATGTATTGCGATTCATGAATGAGATTGTTGATAAGAATCAAATTATAATCCCAGAAACAGTATGGTATTTTCATTATTTGATTTTCATATACAAACTATGTATATATTTGATTCTAACTTATTTATGTTCAATTTTTATATCGCACAGTACTTTGACAATTCCAGTCCAACATATTCTGAAGAAGATCTAACAGAAATAAGGGAAAACTGGTGTCAGTATGTGATTGAAATTAAGATTATTTGATTTGCTGGGAAATTGCATGCTGCAAGGGATATGGTAGTTCTGTGCTTTTTGTGAATATGTAGTTGTAAATATGAAAATGTAGTTGTATGAAAATGATAGTGAATCTGATAGTTATATGAATAGGTAGTTGTGAATATGCAGTTCTGGGCTGTTGTGAATATATAGTTTTGTTGTTGTTGTGTACTGATTCTTGTCTACTGATTGTTTTGTAGTGCTGTTTTGTTGTTGTTGTGTACTGATTGAGAACTGATTCTAGATGCAAATGATTTGGGAATAAAAATTGTGCACTGATTATGGATTAAAAGACAGCGCTTTCTAAAAAAGCGCTTTTTAAAATTTACAGCATTTTTAATAAAACTAAAAAAAAAGTACCTTTTACAGCGCTTTCTCAAAAAAGCGCTATAAAACGTGCATTAGAATGCACCTACTACAGCGCTTGTTTGAAGAAGCGCTGTAAAAGGTGCATAATAATGCATCTATTGATGCACCTACTACAGCGCTTTTTGGAAAAAGCGCTGTAAAAGGTGCATTATGCATCTATATAAATGCACCTAGTACAGTGCTTTTTGGAAAAAGCGTTGTAAAAGGTGCATTAAGTATCTATATGAATGCACCTACTACAGCGCTTTTTGGAGAAAGCGCCGTAAAAGGTGCACAACAATGCATCTATATGGATGCACCTATTACAGCGCTTTTGTGGAAAAGCGCTGTAAAAGGTGCATAACAATGCATCTATATGAATGCACCGATTACATCGCTTGTTAGGAGAAGCGTTGTAAAAGGTGTATAACAATGCATCTATATGAATGCACCTATTATAGCGCTTGTTTGGAAAAGCGTTGTAGTAGGTGCATGCATATGAAGAGCTATTGCATGGATTTAAAAAGCGCTGTAACAGGGAGTTACAGCGCTTTTTCGAAAAAGCGCTGTAAAATGAGAATAACAAGCGCGCAATATATCCACCTGTTTTACAACGCTTTTTTATTTTTAAAAGCGGTGTTGTATCTTTTTACAGCGCTTGTAACTACAGCGCTTTTTGTTTTGAAAAAGCGTTGTAAATGGCTTAAATAAAGCGCTGTAAAATGCGCTTTTTCGCGTAGTGATTCTTGCTATTTAAGAGTGTAATCTCCAATACTAATAGGCCATAATTCCTAATGTTTTCATTCAATTCTTCATTCATTCCTCAAATTTTCTAAAAATCAAAACAAAGCAAAAGATAGTAAAATAAAAGAAAAGGTGAAATAAAAATACTAAATTATAAATTATTAAACAAAACTATAAACTCAAGCCAATTTTAACCCAAGCAATTGAATTAGACAAAAAACTAATATCTAAGTAGTACCATTAGGCATATCAAAATTTAATAGAGACAACTAATTTCAAATTCTATTAGAGGCTTAAATTCATTGAAAAGATATTTCTCATCAATTAGGACTATCTCCTTTCCACACAAAGGTAACGCATATACATTCAAAATTCCATTGAAAGTACATACTGAAGTAACAATGTCGATTTACAAGGAAAGGGGGTTTGAATTGTAAATGTTCATATTTAAAAATTCCTGAAAAAACTTAAGAATTTAACTCAAGACTGATCTTGGTTGTGAAAACAGAAAACGAAGAACGTTCTTAGTTTTAACCAGAAAACGGAGAATGTTCACACAAGGATATATCCTGGTTCACCCAACTCGGGCTACGTCCAGTCCTCACAACTGTGAGATTTTCTACTAAGTGTTCAAAACAAAGAACCTTCTTGGTCTTACAGCACCTAGCACAGATCAACCTTGATTTGTTACAAAATTAAAACCTTTCGACCCAGAAAGGAGTTCAATCAGGTCACCTATCAACCTTGATATGATTTCTTACAATCTACCCAAACTATACTAAACTCTTATAGTTCAAGTTTTACAAAAATGATGAGATTGTTTTGTTAGAATCTGAGAGGGCTCAACACTTGTTTGAGTTCTGATTCTTTGACAGAAAAATACATGAGAATGATTCTAAGAATCGAATGGAAAAAATCAGAACTGATTCAATGTATGCGAGTGAGAGAAATTCAAGTATGATTGAAATGAGTAATAAATTTTCTTAGTACTTAAAGCTCTTATTTTTTCTTGAGCATTAGCCTTCCTTTTATAGGCGTTTTAGAACATTTAATAATGGTCAAAAGAGCTCTTGGTAGTGCTCTGTTAATTTTGACCAAAACCAATAAAAGTGAATAAAAATATTTCAGCCTTTGAACAGTTTTATAAGATTTAAAAATTAGGGGTTATTGGAAAAAATAATATTAATTTTTTAAATAAGATTTAAAAATTTAATTTTAAAAATCAGATAATGTAGCGTCGGCTACTCTAACGCTAACATGGTGACTAAAATAAAAAATAAACTAGCGTCTCCCATATTTTATTTAGCGTCGGCTTAGCGGATGCTAATTATTAATGAAATCATAAAAAATTATTTAGCATACTAGCGTGCGCTTGACCGACGCTAAACCGAAGCTAACTAGCGTCGGAGTCGGGGGTCGACGCTAAATATGGTAGCTAGAATGAGTTTTTCTAGTAGTGAAAAAAAGAACAATTTTAATAATTAAAAAAATTGATAAACTAAATTTCAATCCCTATACATATATACACATACTAATCTATATGATATATGAATGATCTACACATACCAATCTACATTATGCACGTCATTTGGTTAGGTTAATTCATGTAACAAGAAAAGATGTACAATAGCATGTCATCTTGACATGTTAGACTCAAATATACATTTCGGCAATAATAACACAACAAACACAATTCTACTCATAAAATACACCGATTATAGAATCCAAAATTACAACAACATACACCACAATATATCTATTAACATATGTCATGTTAGGTCTAGTTGGAATTCATCACAACCGATTAGCATATATGAAATCAAGCAAATCATAATTATCCTATAGACCTATATAATAATTTGGGTTTCACAACCTTTCCCCAAAATCATATGATCCCAATTTTACTTTTGAGACAACATTCTATACTCATCCACACAAATATCGTTATTTTTTCGAGTATCAACATCCATAAAATAAATAATAAACATTCATCCATAAACGTAAAAGTACAACACAAAGTAAATACCTCCGTAAATGCGATTCTACTTCTATGGGTTGTGGTTGTCGTACAATTCGTGTGTTTCAAATAGCGTCGGTGGCTGGTGGTGGGTGGTTGGGAACTTTATTTTGAAATAACATCGCTCGAGTTTGATCTAACAAGTGCCCATTTTTCCTCACAGCAATCCCATTTTGTTGGGGTGTTTTAACACATGAGGACTCGTTAATAATCAAACAAAACAAACTTCAAACTTCCAAAAAATATCTACAAACTGTAAGTGTGCTATAATGCTGCAATAGAAAAGTCAGAGCAAAAACTGTATAGCCTTCAAATGACCCACAAACAAAACTGCTCCGGTCAGAAAAGTGGACCCCAAAACGAAATGAGAAACGACCAATCTACAATCTGGTTGAAAATGACGTTGAAATGAGGTCTCACTAGTAGAAAATTGAGTTTTTAATACAGCGAATTAAGTCGTTTACGTGCCACCAGACTTAACAAATGAGGCGGAGGTATATTTAAGTCGGTTGTATGTATAAACGAGTTAACAAAATGAGGCAGTGGTAATTTTGTAAATATGTTAAATACGTTTAACACGGTTATATTGGCAACCGATTTCAGAGGAACGGTAAAAATAAAAATAAAAAATTAATATATCCTATCTTCCTGCGTGTTTAAGTCGATTATTTGGATAAACGAATTAATAAAATGAGGCGGTGGCAATTTTGTAAATATGTTAAACACGTTTAACACGGTTATATTGGCAACCGACTTAAGAGGGATAAAAATAAAAAATTAATATATTTCATCTTCCTCCGTGTTTAAGTCGATTATTTGGATAAACGACTTAATAAAATGAGGCGGTGACAATTTTGTAAATATTTAAAACTTGTTTAATGCGGTTATATTGATAATTGACTTAAGGCATGCCAAAAAATATAAAAAATATCGTGAACTTAATTAGCGTTTTATCTTCCCGCTCCCATAACCCTCTAAACCTCCACCTTCTATTCCTAACCTTTGCATCGTGAAGCACTTTCTTCTAACATCAACTTCACAACCTATCTCCATTTTATCGTCACCACTTCATCAATTCATTAAAACAGGTTTGTTTCTCAAGTTAAATTACATATTTTACATCTTTCATTTTTTATAATTTGTGTGTGGATATAATAGGGAGCAAAACAATAGTATTTTATGTAGAAAGGCAGATAAGGGATAAACTTTACAAATGTAGTATTTTATGTATTAGAGACAGTAGATCTTTCATTTTTATAATTTGTGTGTGGACAGAATAGGGAGCAAAACAATAGTATTTTATGTAGAATAGTATTGCGACTTGTTTCAAATAAGGTATTGCGACTTGTTTCCAATAAGGTATTTGTTACACATTTTTTTTTATGTACTTATATACTTGAGTCCTTTTAATTATGTTGGCTAATATATTATTTTAATGGTTTAGTCTGAGGTATCAAAGAAAGATGACGTTCCACCAAAAAGGCAAAACTTTCAACTAAATTATGTTGAACAATTGATGGTAATAACAATGAAAATGTCAAAGCCTTTAGAATTAAAGTTGGAACATGGTGGAACTATTTTTTTTTCCTTCCATTGAAAGATATTATAGAGTTGTGTATGGGTAAAGAAGCAATATACATCACCATTTTACAAATTTGGCTAACGTAAGTATGTTTTATTTGTAAATTTGTAAATTTTGCCAAATTATGAATTTCATTTATAATGAAAATTAAGTTTCATATCTTATGCATCTACATCGTCGTTGTATTGACTTAGGAAAGAGTGAAGTGTATGGATTTATTGATCCATGTTTCATCCAAAGTGAAAATGATTCAACTAATGCTCAAGTCCACATTCAAAAGAAGTTGTACGAGGAAAAAAGAACTTGTTACCTAGCACCTTATCTCATAAAGTAAGTATTTTCTATTATAGTTATCGCTTATAATAGAGTAAATTGAATATAACATATATTTAATTGTTTATTGTAGTCGTCATTGGCAATTGCTTATTATTAATCCTAAGGAGCTTAATGTAGTCTTTATATGTTCATTGGGAAGGAAACCAGATAAAAAAATATGCCACATTGTTGATTTGTAAGTATTTAATTTATTTATATTGTTTATAAGTATTGTAATATGTTTTATAACACAATTTTAATAATTATTTTAATTTTGTAGAGCTTTCGAAGGTTATTATAGGTTGCTAGGTTTGAGAGTTAAACCGAAGATAACATGGAGTTTTCCTATAGTAAGTTGTTTACAAATAAATAACTACATTGTCGATTCATGGATGCAAGTACGTAAATTTTTTACAAGTTGTTATTAATTGGGTTTTATTATGTTCATATGATAAAATAATTGTAAGTTGTTATTGATTGTGTTTTTTTAATGTTCGTATGATAAAAATTAGGATTCAATCGATATTGATTGTGTTTTTTCTTTTCCAGATATTTGACGACTTGAGATCATTTCATCCGGATCAAATTAAAGAAGTTCAAGAACGTTGTGTGGATTTTATTTTGGAATTAATTAAAGAAAATAACAGTGCTTGAATTTATGTCTATTGAATATTGCTAAATGTGGTTTTATAATTTTGTTAATGGACATCTAAATTATTTTTCGCCTTGTCAAGAGTAGTCGGATACATCTTCTTTGTACTCTATATTTTGTATGAACTTCTGATATTAATTGAATATTTTGGTTATTAGATAGTTATATACAATTGTGGTTGAAAGTACAAAAAATTTTGATTTGAAATTTAATATGAAATATTGTATGTATGCATGGAGCAAGAGCATAAAAAAAAAAGAAATTTATTAAAAAAAATAATTATTTTAACTTTATCTGTTAAGTTAGTTGATTAGAAGAACCGACTTAAAAAGATGATTTGTTGAACTGAATTTATGATGTTTAAGTCGGTTAAGCTGAACAGACTTAACAGGACGAAGCTCTGTTAAGTCGGTTCATGAAACGACTTAAAAAACATGTTTATTAAGTCGTTTGCTATTAACTCGGACACATAACTGACTTAAAATGTACATTTTAACCGACTTAAAAATATAAAATTCTACTAGTGTCTAGACCGCCGTACTCACATACTCACATGTGGAGAAGATGAGAGAAATTAGGTACGCGCGGTTCAAAGAGTCGTCGGTGGCAGGTGGTGGCGGCCTAACAAACTCAAAGTGATGGATGTTAGATGGAAAAAAAATTAGGTTTAGTATGTTGAGAGAGAAGGGAAAATGAGTGTGTAATGAAATTATGAGAGTAATGTTAGACTTTGGTATTTTGCGTGCAAATATAAAATTTTAGAGTGGCGAAAGTATCAAAAATTAAGGATATCAATGCAATTTTTTCAAGGTTAAGGGGGCATGATATTCTGGTTGCACCCGGGCTCTGAGGTAGGGACGAACAATTGAACAATTGTTAGTAAACAAGATTGTTGTGAAAAGTAATCTAATTTTTTATTCTTCTTCACAAATTTTTCGGAACCAAGAATAACAAGGACGTGTAGGAGAATTGATAAACAATTTTTTATTTTATTTTATTTAGACTTCTAATTTTAGTATAAGAATAAAAAAATAATCTATCATTTTTTTGGATACATATTCAACCATAAAACTCAACCATTTATAAATTTAGCATTTAAGACTTAAATTTAAGAGGAAAAAAAAAAAACATTGAGCCATTCAAATTTTAACATTTTTTTTATCATATAACTTTTTATTTTATAAAATAAAAGGCTTTTGTTTGCCCCAATCTCTGTTCTCGTAACAAATATTGAAAATCAAATAAATAATATTATTTCTTACAGTGTTTAATCGTGTAAAAATGAAGTAAATTATTGCCAATGGACGAAGAATAGTGCCAATTCCATGGATTTTAATTAGGAATAATACTCTTGCATGTGCATGTGCATGTGCATGTTCGCAGTTGTCGACGTCGTGTATTAATTGTAAAGGAATACGTTATGGTTAATTCTTATTACCATGTGGATTTTATTTTTTTAATTGTAAAATGGCGAAATATAGAGTAGGTTGATTTTTGTAATTAAATGTCTGTGGTTGATTCTTGCTAATAGTACAACAAATGTAAATTTCATTACATTTCTATAGTGATATAGACAACGTTGCTTTCATTAGTTAAATTACTATATAACCCGGTCCCAATTTTGGTTCTCTATAAGCCAAGTTGCTTTTGGCACTTGGCAGCATATATAGACACATTGCAAAATCAATATGAACTAATCTCCCAAAATAAATATCATGATTTTATTTTGGAAAGCAATTATACTTGTTTCGCTTGTTTGTCTATGGCTATGGGGAAATATGAAGAAAGTAAAGAGATTACCCCCAGGTCCAATAGGGTTACCAATTTTGGGTAGCCTTCTAAAGTTAGGGTCAAAGAAGTTAGGGTCAAACCCTCATCGTGATTTACAAAAAGAACTATATCAAAATATTTGTAGGTAATTCAAGATGAAACATTAAACTATGAGATACCTCAATGACTAAGGAAATTATTTTAGTCTCATTTATTGTCCAAAATAAATAATGAAAAATCATATTGTCAAATATTTTCTTATGTCTCTGTTGTGGAGAGTCTAATGTATAATTTTATACACATTTGGAAATAGCATGTGTTGCAAGATCATTTAGTAGATACATGAAAAATTGAAGTTGGAATTGTGGACAAAAACAACTATAAAGATTTTTTAAGAGAACAAAAGAGCTTATGCTCACAAATCTTAGATCTAGCAATTTAGAGTTCTTTAGTATGTTCAACTCCAACCTTATAGATAGATTGAATACCTCAACTCAAGAAATGGCTTTTTGATTCATGTTACTTGTTTGAATACAATAAAAGATATTGTAAGATGAAAGTAATTTTAGAAAATGTACTGAATCGTTGAAAATAATAATAAAACAGTAAGACTAAGTCTACTAATTTAGAGATTTTGAAATAACTGAATTGTGACAACAAATATTTTATAATAATAATAACAATAAGAATAATAATAATAATAATATATTTATTTATTAATTTGTACACACACATAAGTTTTATTATTACTAATAATATTTAGACTACCAATCTAAATATATAAATAATATTATAGAAAGAGTCGGTCAAATTCTTCTTAATTTTTCGGGCGGAATAAAATATTCCATAACTTAGCCAAAAATAAAGTTAACAATTAATTTCATAAAAGATGATAATTGATTTCTAAATTTTGTTTTGTTTTTAACTTTTTATTAAATAAATCTGTGTTTAGTCTAGTAATTTATTTATTTTATTTTGTTTCTATTAATATCACTAAATCAAATAAATGTTTACATGATTCAGTATAGTTTTGGATAATTAAAATTTATTTAATAATTTTTATGGTTTAATATTATAGAACTTTGAATATTTTCTTAATTGTGTTAAAATAATATGGTATTTTGTCATTTAATAATTTATTTTAATTCAAACACGGGTAATAGGTACGGGTATGGGTACTTAGGTACATAGAGAGTATAGGTACAAGGATTAAGATTGATACCCACGAAGGTATAGGTCCAAGTACAAATATTTTTTTAAATTGCGGGTACGGGAACGGGTATTATAGTATCCTACTTAAACCCTATTCAGCAGTGCAACAAGTGCCCAGACGTGCTTGGGCAAAACCAGACAACTAAAAAAATTGCATAAATACGCCATAAGCGCACAGGAATGCACCTTAGCACATGACTATGACTTCTACGACAATTTCCCGTTCTTCTGATTTCGAATTAGGTTATGATTTCTTCACAAAAGTTGTATCTGTGGATCTTTGCTTTCATTTGCAACTTCTTTGACTCCACGTGGACATCTACAATTCCAAATTTGATAATACCTCACAGTGGTTATGTGGATTGCGCATCTCTGCACTACACTAAAATAATGAAACAAAATAAAACTACGAAAAAATATCTACTTAATCAAGAAAAGTTAAACAGACACACCTTATTGAATTCAAGAACTAAAAAAAAACTATATCCAAATAACTCCTAAAATTAATTAATGCCCAATGACAAATAAGATAATTAAAGACTAAAAATCAAAAAAAAAAAAACAAAGATTATGCATGTAATGAAGAATTATCAAAAGATCATCGAAGTTATATTGTGACACAAATCAACCGTATAATTCTTCAACGACAAATATATGCTATCTAACATGAAGGAACACATATAGTTACCACATTAATGAACTTGGTGACATGGATCGATATAGATGAGTGAGATGAAAATTTCATGCAATGTGATCTCTATATCATGTCTATTTCTAATTAGTTCAACTAAAGTGTTTGGGAGATCGAATTAAAGTTCCTTAAGTATGAATTTAGTATTTATACACACGATACGTAAACAATTATGATAATAATAATAACTTGATAAACTTTACTTCTACAAAAAATCCTTACATAAATGCTTTATCGATTCCAAAACCAAAGTATAAAACAAAAAGAAAGAGACTACCACTAATATAGGTCATCTTTAATAAAAAAAAAAATCATATAAAATATTTTATGTGACAAACCTTTTATTAGTGGGTCAACTAACATAATTTTTATCTTTATATGTTATATTTTTCTACATCAATGACTACAACTGCAATGGTCTCATTATTGATATATGACGTGGACCTAATTTTAAAAGGAATTTAAAGATGAATAGCATTTAGATGTGCACTTAAGGAGTACTAACATGATTTTTATGATATGTTATCCAAGCGGGAGATTGTTGGATTAATTTTTTATTATTTAAATATATTTCAATATTATGTGGGCAAATATCTTTATATTAATTATATTAGCTATTTATCAATTAGGAACCTTAATTAATTAGTGATCAAATTAAGTGATAAGGCTAATTATATTTCTAAAAAAGATAGTTAATTAAACTAATTAATTGATATGGGCTTAAATATCAATCGATGTCTGGTGGCTCAAATATGAGTCGATATTGTCTGATGGCTCATTCTGAAATAATGAAAACCCTAATTTGTAACCCAATATATATAAGTTATGGTCCCCAATATATCGGATACACCGCATATTTTATCTTCTCCTATTTGAATCATGTCTAAGCCATAAGTAGTCCAGGTTGAAAAAGAACTACAAGTCAATAGGTCTTTGTTACTTGTCTCTCTATGTTTTTCAAGATTACGAGGAGACACAATTAACAACAAATTCAGGTATTCCTGATTTCTTTGATATTAAATTGTCGAAGATCTTAAGGTTATCAAGATTTTAATTTTGTTCTTGATGTTTATCACATACTTATTTAACTATTAAATTTTCGCATTATAGTATATGCTCGTATGATTAATTTATTTAAATTAATTCCAACAATATTTTTACTTAATTTCCTTGCCTATAAGAACAATATGTTATACAATGATTATTACTAAAAGGAATTAGTTCTCTATTTGTGTGAAAAAGGAATATTGAACCTAACAAACAAAAAAAAAGCAATGTAATGACAAGTAAACTCCAAAGATTTTCTTATTCCACGTTTTCATCATGTTAATACTTTGGACCCCAATTGTTATTGGAATTTACAAACCAAACTAGAGAATGGCCCCCAAATGTCTCTATCCCCAATTTACTTAGCACTTCAGAGAATTTAATTATGTCTAATCTTCTAATTGCTCTTCCATCTGAATTAATACAAAAAAATTTCTTACCTTGAAACTGATGATCTATCAATTCCATATCGTTCACAAACTGGCATAATTCCTCTCTTTCAATAAACCTTCAGCTAGTAGCACTTGTAAGTTTTTAGTTTTCACATTAAAGTCCACATTCAAGATAACTATTATTGAAGTTATACGATTTTAGAACTTATGTTTCTCACATAAAAAATATAATAAATGATATACGGTTTTCTATGATAGTGTGATATAGAATGTAGACAATAATTCATCGATACCTATTTTATCTCTTTCTCATTCCTTCTTTTTCAAAAGGGAAAGGACAAAACCCTTTTTCTGTTTAACTTTAATGAATTGAAAACTACCATCAAATCACTACTATTTATAAATGTTATTTGCACTCTTTCATAATAAGAGATTTTTCATGACATTATTTCACATGAGCCATAATTTTTTAAATTATTTCTTAACACATTCCCATCCTTGACAATTATATATGGACACATATTTTATATGATTATTAGGTTAAAGTAATGTATTATACAACGTTTTTTTATATATAAGTGATAAACTTATTATTTGTTGTATTTTAAGTGAGTATTTACCTTCTATTTTATTATATTTTATAGTTTTGATTCCTATTTATTTTTGTTAATTTTTATTTGCAAAAGTGATCTTGAGAAGAAAAATAATAATAATCAATTCAATACAATGACTTCGGATGCAGAAAGGAGAAATTTGAAGTGTCAATATAATTTGTTGGATTCTATAGATATTGTTGGAACATAGAGAGTATGTTAGTATGTGAATTTAAAAATTGTGGAAGTTCCACATTGGAAAGCTCTCATATATTGAGTAGTTTTCAACTCTATAAATACTAAATTCCCAAATGGATACTAGTTTGCTTTAATCGCTATATAAAAAGTGTCAAACTCTTATGAAAAACACATTAAAGTTAGATATAATTACCAACTTTCTCTTTTCTCCCCCTTCTGCTCGATGCATTTCTGAGTCATTTATCCCCTTCTTTATGTCCATTTGATTTTTGAGTGGTCTTAATACCACTATTCTTTTAGAGCGGTTTTTGTGTTCTAGTCTCTGCGCTTTTTAGAGTGGTTTGTGTGATCTTGTTCCTTCGATTTTTGAGTTGTCCTAATACCACTATCTTTTTAAAGCGATTTTTGTGCCCGTGACTTAGTCTGCGACTCAACCTAGTAATATATTCAGTAAGATAAATTTATTTTGAAGCAGTTTTTCAAAACTTTAAAGCAATAGATATTAATGTAAGTCGAACATGTGAACCAAATATAAATCAAAATAAATATATCATTTATTTATACTTATGAATAATGATGGACCGAAGCCTATTGAATTAGAAGAGAGGCTGCCCAATTTTTTCAATTACACGCCACATAGCAAGATTGAGAATCAGAACGCCTTACAGATATAAAAAAGAAAGAGTTTCTCAATGCTTGGAGTTAGGAGTATATATCTCTTCGTGGATTTTTATTTTTTTTCTGTGATTTAATGAACTTTATTATACTTGTATTAATTTTTTTTATAATAACATATTTTAATTATTTATTTTAGTTTTATTTTAATTACTTTTTATTTTTCAATTAAACTTTCTTATGGCTCTAATCATAGGATTGATTATCGTTTACATTTTTTTAATCAATTAGTTATTAGCAATTGTAGTGTAATTAATTGGTGGGTCTACAGGATAATTGTGACTATAAATTATTATATAACCAAATTTAATTTAAGTCTTCTAATTATTCAACATTTTTATGCTTTATGTTTTTCTTGAATTTAAACTTCTATGTTTTTCTTGAATTCAAATTTTGCATGACCAAACAAGGAGTACACTACTAGAAATTAGCTCCTTACTTGTAGATTTTTGCAGCAAACACGTTACTTACGGATTTACCTGCCAAATTATGTCCCCAGTAAAACTTTCAAGGATAATTGTCTTTTGAAGATTTTTCAATCCGCAGGTAAAGTACCTGCAGATATTTCCGCAAGAACAATGAACAAAATCTGCAACAAATATTTACTAAACTTAAGGCATTTTCTTACAACTTTTCAAGCAGAAATATATGCAGAACCATTCCTGGAAATGTGTTCTAAGCCTAATTCCGCAGGTAATTCCTGATGAAAATTGTAGTAAATGGATTGGTAATTGAATCAGAAGAAACGATTCTGAATAGAACTAGAATCAGGGGTAATCAAAGTTACAAGTTAAACCACGAGTCTAACTTCTCTCCATTGATTTACAACTTTGTGTTTTTATTATTTTTCTTAATTATTTGCTATTTGATTTTGTTACCGTAACAACTCAACCATTATTATTAATTTAAATAACAAATAATCTTATTAATTTGGTACGAGTTAATTAATCTATGTGGATAGATAATTTTTTATACTATTTCCGTGATAGAGTACACTTGCTAAGTGTGTTTTTAACGCAAATTAAGTGCTCCATTTCATGATGTTCCTCACTAGATGCATTTAACTTTCCGCTTAATCTTTAAGTTATATTTTATTTGCACCACTATCCTTAACTTAAATTAAATAATGCATGTAGTCCTTTAAATTTGACAATTCTCTAGAATTACTATTAATAAAATTCTAATCCAAACAATGTAGTAAGTACACAGTTCAAGTTACTTTGCAAGTAAATGAAGTTAATGACATTAATTATATGGATAGATATTTAGTACCAAGATTTAAAGGTTATACATGTGTGTAAAAGATTGTAAAAAATCAAGAAATTATGTAGCCTTTGTATAAGGTTTGATGATTATTTTCTAAAAGATTAGAATGAGAGACGTATATTTGAAACATTTGTAAGAGTTTCTAATTATTAAATATTTTTCATTGCACTAATTGTTGTTGAAAATGAGATAAATAACTAACATTGCAAAGATAAAGTAACTTAAAGAACTAAATCAAAAAAATAAAAACTTACATGATTGCAAAAAAATATAAATAACCAACCTGTTATATTTATAAAACATAAAAAGTCTCAAGATATATTTTACTTATATTTATTCATTCACTAATTCGAAAACACATTACAAGTCATTATTTAACTCTTAATTTTGTGTACATATAATAGGAATGGGTTGCAAAGCTAATGACATTATGCGATTCTGCATTTCAAGATCTTGAATGGTATGACCATCTCCATGCTCATACATAAACATTGCCATTCTAGCATGGTTTACAGAAGTATCTATGAAACTTTGAGAGAAAGATGAACTATGAGCTTCTTTATTCATCTTCTTCCACATTGTACATATCATAGACTTTATATAATCACAAGCCTCTACTTCAGAAACTCCACTTTCATTCATGTAGCATTGAATTGACTTTGGAATATCTCCGGTCTCAATTTCACGCTTAAAAAGGAAAAGGAAAAATAAGTAGTAAAAATTAAAGATTTAATTTTAGTTTTAGTCCATGTGCTATAAGTGAACAATCCAAATATTTTTATATGAATTTATCATTTAACGGGTTAGCATAAAATAAAATAAACATAATAGCTTAAATTCATTATAATAGCCTAAAATAAAATTCCCATTCAAAATTGATTGTGATAGCTTTTACTGTTATCTTTTGATGTATTGGATTGGATTACTCCATATACTCTGCTTTTTTTTATAGTTATTTGTTCTTATAAAAAACATAATAAATAAAGATTTTTGTAAAGAATAAAAGTTAAGTTGACAACTTACTTTATATGTTCCAAGATTATTGGCAAGGCGTAAAATCATTGCTGAAAAATGAATTACGTTGGAGTCTTCTTCTAAACCAACCAAGTCTTCCATTTTGAATGAATGAGGAATTACAAAGTAAGCATGGGTAAGTATAACAGGTGCACTTCCGGATATCCATGCATTCTCTAAGTATTCTCCAAGAGTTGGAGTATATTCATTATGGTAACATTTTGCTTCAATCAAATATGATTTACATAAATCTTTAAGAAAAAATATATTATATATCAGATAATTAAGAGCGATAAATAATATGGTTTTAAATTGAGGTTGCAGTCACACAATATTAATTAAGGGTGTACATGGGTGTGGGTCGACCTGCCAACCCGATCACCCAACCCAACCCGATTTTTACCCGTACCCGGTCACTTTCGGGTCCAACCCAACCCAACTCATTGAAACCCGTTTATATTTGGTTCGGGCAATGGGTTTAACAATTTGAACCAGTCGACCCGTAGACCCGACCGGGTAACCAGTTATATTTTTTTAAAAATTTTGTTTGGCAGCCCAGCAGTCCAATAGGGTTTCATTACTCTTCTTCTTTAAATTTTCATCTGTCCTCATCCACTTTCTGCATCCACCTTCTTCCACACTTTTTGAAGTCACGCCGCCTTCTACCTTCTTCTGCTCATAACTGATTTTTATACGAATTAGTTATAATAAGATATTATTAATAACTGATTTTTATATGAATGCTCATGCAAGGTGTTTATGCGTCTAGCCTAAATACTTAATTTTTCTCGCAAATTAGCATTTAATTTGTTTTGGCCTTGTAATCTCGTATATGCCTACTCATAAAATTCGTATCTAATTTTTGAATTGTCTCTTTCAAAAGAGCAATTTAATTTTTGAGTTAAATACTATTTATTTAAATGTTATATTTTGTTATAGTTTTACATAATAAAGGTATGATCGAAAAGCTTATGCTTATAATGAATTTAGTTTAATTTTTTTACATTTGTTAAATACAAACTTTTTTATTTAAATACTATAGATTTGAGTTAAATACTATTTATGAGCAAAAATGATGCTTATACAAAAGCTTATGATGAATTTAGTTTAAATTTTTTACATTTAAATCTATTAAACACTTTTTTTAGTATTTTATTTAAAAATAGTAAGTACTCTAACTATAAATAAATGAAGCATTACTATTAAAAAATTATGGTAGCTTAGTAAACTAAAATGATTGGTGGATTATGTGTAATGATGAAAGTAATGTGGTGGACCAAGTAGCAATGCTAGCTGTTTTCTCCTCACTTTTATTATTAACATTTGACTTTGAGTAACTTGTTAAGTGCTTGTACTTGAAGTTGACATTGCTTAAAATTGATGAATTTTTATATTTTATTGATTTATTGTTGTTGAATTTATTTATGTATTTGAAGATTGTTGGATTTATTTTTTTGTGTGAGAGGTTGATGACTTTTTTAAATAATTGAATGATATGATTAAAATTTTATAGTTTTTGAGACGTATTAAATATATTTTCATTCAATATATTTTCCCGTAAAATAAAAAACAGGTTATTATTTATGTATAACCCGCCAACCCAACCCAACCCAACTCGTTCTTAATCGGGTTGGTTCGGTTCGGGTTAAATGAAAAAAATACGGGTTTAGAACTTAACCCAACCCAAAGATAATCGATCGGGTCGGGCATCGGGTTTTGTCAAAACCGGTCCAACCCAACCCACGTACACCCCTAATATTAATTACGCTGAAAACACTTATATTATGGAAAAATACAAGAAAATATGGTCAATGCAACCTAAATTGTAATTGTGATTTCGTTGCAGAGACTTCAAAATCTGCAATATTGTGGTTGTAACTGCAGTTGCAGACCACAATTTAAAACCATGATAAATAACGAGACAAATAATTGCTTACCACTTTCTTCATGTACGGTGTGATATAGTATCCACTCTTTTTCAAGATTTCAAAAGCAATTTCATTCACAAAGTTATACAGTGCATGAAAACATATTTTCATGTAGTATGGGAGAGAATTCATGGCACTTAGATCCCATCTAAAATCATAAGAAAAAATATTGATAATTATACTAACGAGGAAAAAAATTCAATGAAATGGGGGAAATTAATTAATATTGAATAGTAATTTATACCTCTCAATTGTGTGAGTGAAGATCTCTAGTTCTTCCAAGGTGCCATACACATCATAAATATCATCAATTGTTGTAATAAACGTATTAACCTTTGTTATTACTTTTCGGTAATATTCAAACTATGGCTTGAAATTTGTTCCCATAGTCCAAACAAAGTTCTCAACCAATCTATCCCTACTAAAGCTCAACTTTTCTCCAAGTTCAGTTCTTTTCCACCATCTTTAAAAGATCAAGCATTAGTAAATAGACAACATTGGATTAAGGAAGGATATATTAATACTAGATTTTTCCATACTGTCTAAAATATAAAGAAAAAAGAATTAAAACAACTAATAGTGAGAGCAAATGCTTTTTGAGAAACTATTAAATGAAGAGAGCATCAAACTAGATTTTAAGGAAGCTGAAAATCGATTCAAAATAGAATCACACCCCCATTCAAAACAAAACTGCACAAATTTGTTCTCTGCTTTTAAATCAATTTATGTTTATTTTTTAAAAAAATTAATGATATTTTACATGTTTAGAATATTATAAAAATCTCTCATGCACAAATTTAGAAATTTTTAACAAAAGATGAATTAAATATGATTTTTTTTAAAGCTTTTATACCTCTAAAATTCATATTTGATTCATTTTTTATTAAAAAAAATGTAAATTTATATAGGAGAGTTTCTTATAATGTTTTAACATGTTTGCAAAAAATAATTTAAAAATTTGAATAATACACATTATTTCACTTAAAAGTATGGACTAAAATTATTAATAGAAACATTTGAAGAACCATTCTTTAAAGAAAATTTTTAGAGGGACGAGATTAAATATGATATATTTATAGGACTCAAACTCTATTGAATTCTAGTTTAATTTAATCTAATATTTTTTTCATTTCATTTATTCAAGCATAATTGATCATTGTTACTCCTTAATGTTAAATTTTAGTATATTATATGTTCTATTTTCTTTTTAATTTTCTTTTTTTCTTTCTTAACAAGTGCCTTGATTTAGATCCGACAATTTATATTTATCAAGGAACCACTCAATTAACATTATTACCTCGATGTATACTTTAGCTCTTCTTGGTACATGCTTTGAACAATGTTGAAATCCAATTTAGCAAATTGAAGTAAAACCTGATTATGATTTTGTTGTCTTTCGCATATATTAATGAACCACCAAGCCTCCCAACGAGGAATTCTCCAATGTAGTGGAAGCTCCAAAGCATGACTTATTAGAAGTGATATGTGGTTACCTCCATTTTTCAAATATTCTTTAAGAAACTTTGATGTGACATCTCTTAATTCATCTAATATAGTTTCATTTTCAAAGGAATGAAATGAGGCTTCATACATTGATAACATTCCCTCAACATCAATAGGTTGCTCATTCTTGAAGTTACACATTTAATCTTGAAAGCGAACAAAAACATCTGAAAAAATTAATCACATATATAATAAATTAATATACAAATTAACGTGTCTTATATTTGGTCCATATCAATTAGCACATTATTTATGTTCATCCCTTTAATTTATTTTTTCAAATTTAACTCTGTAAGTTTAATTTTGTTTTAAAATTGTTCATGTTGTTAGTTACCGTTAAAAAAAGTTGAGATGACTAACGGAAAAGAGATGAAAATAAATAAAAAATGCAAATTTACGGTAACAAAAATCAAATAAAAACATATATGCTTAGTATATGTAAGTTCACATTTTTTTTTTATCATTTTTTCGTTAGTCATATCAGATTTATTTAACAGTTACTAATAGCAAGGACGGTTTTAAAATAAAATTGAACTTACATACGGTTAAATTTAAAAGAAAAAATTACAAAAACAAATATCAATATAGTGCTAATTTACAGGAATCAAATATATATTTAAACCAATTAACATTAATATTTTTTAAATAAAGGTTTTAAATCATAGTTGGGTCGTGAACCCTTATGTTGTAGAGAATTACATAGAAATCAAACGTGGTATTGATGCCTAAAAGTCTAAATTTGAGTCAATAACCTGAAGATATATTATAACCATGTTGCCTTAAAAGTCTAAATTTGAGAGATGTGGCATATAAATTATTCTTCAACTTGGATGTTTGTGTGTTGTAAATGTTGTCCAATATGTGCTTTATTTCATTGTTAAAATGGTAAGCAACTCCAAGCCTTTGCAATACATCAATAAACTCAAGTTGATCAATCTCATTTTTCAGTTTGCAAAGCATCATCCTTACTTCTTCACTTAGCACTTTGCATTGCTCTCTATACATTTCATCCTGCATTAATTTAACTACCATTAAATCTTCGGTACCCATAAAAATTAATTAAATATAAAAAAGTAATGTATCCTCAAATCTTTGAATGTTAGATATTATACTAAACAAAATTTTAGGATATCATAACTCTAAACTTTAATTAATTAACTAAAGTTCTTAAGGTTTTTCAATTATTTATAAGGACTTGTAAATATTGCATGGAGCTTTTATAAATGTATAACTAAGAAACAATATAATTAAGTATTAAATAATCATACCTTATATTCACTACTTAGAGATTGAATATAATCATTGGTCCAAATTGAAGGTTGGTATTTTGAAGATCGACGAGGAATTGTTTGACTATGGTAATTTTCAACTTTATATGATATGCCTTGCATGGAGTTGGACAAGGGAAAGTAGAGTTCCATACTACTCGAGATAAAGATCTTTTTTTCCAAAAGAAGCTTTTTTTTAAAAGTAAATTGGGGAGATGCAAATGTGAGCAATGCAATTAGCTAGAAAGCAAAAGACGATCTTGCTATGTGGAAAATTTTATACCAAACTAGCCTTATATAAGATATGATTTTAGCAAGAAAAATTTGTCACAAAATAATTATTATTTTTAATATTTAATAAATATATATTAACATCAATTAATTTTGATAAATATTGTCAAATATCAATTAATTAAACTTCTCATATATGATTTCGTGTACACATATACATCACATTATTCCACAAACAGGAAAAGTCACAAATTATAATCTCTCGAGCAGCATTGAATAATAGTGCCGTATAATACATGTAACCATCATGGCCTATTTTTGTATGTTACACTTTAATGGCAATAATGAGGTTTGCCTAAGGGACCTAAACTGAATATTAGTGTGATTTTTGATCATTTGTATATAACACTTTAATGGCAATGAGGTTTGCCCAACACATATTGGGACCTATGCTAAATGTTAGGTGTGGTTTTTTTAAAGCTCATATATTACTGTTTGAAAATCATTAAATTTTTGCTTAAATTTTTATTTTTCTAATCTTTTAAAGTATAAAATCATTTATTAAATTAATATAATTTATTTTTGTTTAGTTTGATCACAAAATCAATTATTTAATTTTTATTGAAAAAATATTAATTTTAGATAATTTTTTTAAATTAAGTTATGAAAATAATATAATATGAACCCTTTTAATTAAATAAATTTTATATTTTTGGAGATTTAATCTTGATGGTCTTACCCTATCTTGGAAATATCATCCAGTTTTTTTATTTTTTTATTTTAGATGGTGCAATTAATCTAATTTTTTTTATAATTAGACTTCGATCCCCACATGAAAATCTATACTTCAATAATAGAGTAACTTTTTTTTCCCTAAGCCTAACTAATGAATTAATGTGATTAATATTATATTTTCAATAGTTAACTAGCACTAAACTTTTCCGATAACAAGCATTTAACTATTCTCTTGTATTTGGTTTTTGTTTTTTTTTTGAAAATATGTTTGGTTCATCTTATTATATCTTTGGGAAATGTTTGGTTCATCTTATTGTCTTTGGTTATGAATACTATGTGATAGTGGATTTTTTTTTTGGTCTTCCATATTCTTATATAACGTACATTGTCATAGCTATCATAAGTGAATTTCTTTTTTATAAGCAATTTTTTTTATTAATGAGAGTACAAGAGATACTTCAACTCTTACATTAATAAAGTATCTGATCAAACATTGTAGTGAAAATACATTATCCACCTTCTAAGAATGGTTATAAAGTCCCCATCAAAATCATGTGCTCATAGGACGAACATAAACAAAACAAGAAACTCATTCGAATAACTGTATCATGATCCCTAACCTAACACTTGCTGCCTTAAAACTATGTCATGATCAAATTGAGCAAGTGTGTTGTGCATGGTAGCCAAAAACCAAAGTTGCAGTGCATAATTTTTCTTGCAGCAACTCATTTTCTCACTACAAAAAAAAATGGTTTGCAGCAGTTGTAAGAGACATCTGCGACGGTTATAATCGCCGTAATTGGATGATTCTGACGATTCTCCAATAGTCGCAGATTCATGCGTTGGGAGGCCAGTTTGCGACAGTTTAGAAAAATCGTTGTTCCAATTATCGGCATCATTTGCGACGGTTCCTATCAGCCTCGACATGCGTTTTGCGACAGTTAGACCCGTCATTAAACACGGTCAAATTTATTTGTTCATAACAAATTGCGACAGTTATCAACCATCGCTATATTCATTTTGAGATAGTTTAAATTGTGGCAAATCCTATTTATTTAAAATAAAAAATTATGATACAGTTTTTTTCCTATTTTTAATTAATTAAAATAAAAAATATTCAAAAATATCATTCTTATAATTTAAGTACAAAATGATATAACTATTGTAACTAAATCCAATTTATAAAAAAATTTCAAAAGTAATAACACCAATTCATACATTGAACTTCACTAAAACAATAAATAAAGTAGTTTAAATATTCAAACAATTAGTGGAGTGTTTAAACATACAAAACAACTCCATCGCACATAGAAGTTCATCAAAATCTCTAATTAGTTCCTAATGATGTTGCTCCACGATAATTAGGTTGGCAGCTAGACTGAGATAAACGTCTACTATCTATTGGCGATTCTATGTATGTTGCCTAAAAAAAAGTATATATTAACATCCATTAATCTTGATAAATATTGTCAAATACCAATTAACTAAACTTCTCATATATGGTTTCATGTACACATATACATCACATTATTCCACAAACAGTAAAAGCCACAAATTATAATCTCTTGAGGAGCATTGAATAATGGTGGTGTATAACATGGTTTCGTGTATACATGTAACCCTCATGCCCTATTAGTTTGTACGTAACACTTTAATGGCAATAACGAGGTTTGCCCAACACATATATTGGACCTAAACTGAATATTAGTGTCTTTTGGTCAATTTGTGTGTAACACTTTAATGGCAACGAGGTTTTCCCAGCACATATTGGGACCTAAGTTAAATGTTAGGTGTGATTTTTTTAAAGCTCATATATTATGTTTGAAAATCATTAAATTTTTGCTTAAATTTTTATTTTTCTAATCTTTTAAAATATAAAATCATTTATTGAATTAATATAATTGATTTTGTTTAGTTTGATAACAAAATCAATTATTTAATTTTTATTGAAACAATATTAATTTTTGATGATTTTTTAAAATTAAGTTTTCAAAATAATATATTATGAACCCTTTTAATTAAATAAATTTTTATATTTTTGGAGATTTAATCTTGATGTTCTTACCCTATCTTGGAAATATCACCCAGTTTTTTTGTTATTTTAGATGGTGCAATTAATCTAATTTTTTTTTAATAATTAGACTTCGATCCCCACATAAAATCTATACTTCAATTATTGAGAAACTTTTTTATTCCCTAACCCTAACTAATTAATTAGTGTGATTGATATTATATTTTCAATAATTAACTAGCACTAAA
>JBBPBP010000002.1:37087071-37100146 GCA_037974735.1 Cicer chorassanicum
GTGTTATGAATATTAACTATCATCTATTTTTTTGGTCTTCTATATTCCTATATAACTTATATTGTCATAACTATCAATTTCTTTTTTATAAGCAATTTTTTTTTATTAATCGGAGTACAAGAGATACTTCAACTCTTACATTAATAAAGTATTTGACCCAATATCGTAGTGAAAATACATTATCCACCTTCTAAGAATGGTTGTAAAGTTCCTATCAAAATCAAGAACCCTTTTAATTAAATAAATTTTTATATTTTTGGAGATTTAATCTTGATGTTCTTACCCTATCTTGGAAATATCACCCAGTTTTTTTGTTATTTTAGATGGTGCAATTAATCTAATTTTTTTTAATAATTAGACTTCGATCCCCACATAAAATCTATACTTCAATTATTGAGAAACTTTTTTATTCCCTAACCCTAACTAATTAATTAGTGTGATTGATATTATATTTTCAATAATTAACTAGCATTAAACTTTTCCGATAACAAGCTTTTAACTATTCTCTTGTATTTGGGTTTTTTTTTTTTGAGGAAATATGTTTGGTTCATCTATTACATCTTTCAAAAAAGATTCTACAAACTGGAGTAGATGAATAGTGTTATGAATATTAACTATCATCTATTTTTTTGGTCTTCCATATTCCTATATAACTTATATTGTCATAACTATCATCCGTCAATTTCTTTTTTATAAGCAATTTTTTTTTTATTAATCGGAGTACAAGAGATACTTCAACTCTTACATTAATAAAGTATTTGACCTAATATCGTAGTGAAAATACATTATCCACCTTCTAAGAATGGTTGTAAAGTTCCTATCAAAATCATGTGCTCATAGGACGAACATAAACAAAACAAGAAACTCATTCGAATAACGGTATCATGGTCCCTAACCTAACACATATGCTGCCTTAAAACTATGTCATGATCAAATTGAGCATGTGTGTTGTGCATGGTGGTAAGGGACATCTGCGGCGGTTATAATTGCCGTCATTGGATGATTGTGACGGTTCTCCAACCGTTGCAAAATTGTGCGTCGCGAGGCCAGTCAGTGACGATTTAGAAAAACCGTTGTTCCAACTATCGGCAACATTTGGGACGGTTTCTAACCGCCTTGACATACATTTTGCGACAGTTATCAACCGTTGCTATATTCATTTTGAGACAGTTTAAACTGTGGCAAGCCTAATAATTTAAAATAAAAAATTATGATACAATTTTTTTCTATTTTTTATTAATTAAAAATATTCATAAATATCATCCACATAATTTAAATACACAATTATATAATTTTTCCAAAATTAATAACACCAATTCATACGTTGAACTTAACTAAAACAATAAATAAAGTAGTTTAAATATTCAAAATATTAGTGGAGTGGTTAAACATTCAAAACAACTCCATCCAACATAAAAGTTCATCAAAATATTTGATTACTCCCTATTGATGTTGCTACACGATCATCAGGTTGGTAGCTAGACTCATATGAACGTCTACTATCTATTGGCGATTCTATGTATGTTGCTTGGAAAAAAAAAACATATATATTAAATCAATTAATCTTGATAAATATTGTCAAATACCAATTAACTAAACTTCTCATATATCTATAAACAATCATTACACGATTGATATTTTTAACCAAAGAGAAATAGTTCCCACAAGATTTTTTAAACAGGTTTGCTAAGAAAACAATTTAACCTGTTTTTCTCTAGAATTTTGCATTTGCAACAAGAAAGCAATTTGACCCAATGATCTTAAGCCTATCGATTTCAGCTTGCATTTTCTCCATCTTCTCATTACCTTCGGAGGAAGACATTGATTTTTCAAAGTGAGAAGAAGATCAAGTGATTTGAGACGGTGTTATTCCAAGTTCTATACAACGAACATATCCAGGATGTTCTTTTCCAAACACATTCACAAATGCTTCATTTGAAGAATGAGTCTTCCAAATTTCATCTTACAATTGTTGCTGCACAGGTAAATGAAGCAAACTAAATTCCTCTTTGTAACAGAAAGGTCTAAAATACTCAACCATTTCAACAGAAAAACACCATGCACTACATTCAAGTATGTGTTGAAAAAGAAGATATCATCTAAGACAATAAATAGATGAACTATATTGGTACAAGCACCAAAACTAACTATGTCCAACCATAACGCACCAAACCAAGCCTCTGTAACATTCAGCAAGCACACCAATACAACCAGTGAATTCAATGACAAAATTGGAACTAAACTAACTACATCTATTCCCATATAAGTAATGTTATAGTTTTATAGCTTTGAAACTCACTATTACCAACCAAATAAGTAATTTTATAGCTTTGCAACTCACTATTATCAAAACTAACAGTCGCATCTTTGATTTATAAAGTGGTCAACGAGAAATACTTACAATCACATAACATTTATATTCTTTACACTTACATATTTTTTCTTGGTCTCGTCATTAACGAATGACCGATCACACTTTCTATGATAAATTGAATATATTTCACCCCTACTGTATTTTTAACCATCTCTTAGTTCCTACAAGTAAACACATATAATAAGTACTTGTTCAATTAAGTATGCAATCAATAGTAGATTAAGTGAATCATACCAACTCATTTCTCTTCCTTGCAAGTATCTTAGAGCCTAATGTATATATGAAGGATTGTTAGCTTTTCTCTATTTGTAGTATTTTTATCAGCCTTCTCCTGCAATGATAACAAATGACATCAAAAAACATAATAGTAGAAAACAAATGACAATGCAACAGAAGAATGGTTACCATTATTTCAGCCTTATGCCTATATTGGACAAAAATAGTCCAATGGTCTTGGTTAGTAGAACGTGGATAATTTTGTAGGTTTTCCTCCAAAGAAAGATCCCACCTATAAAATTTCTTAAACAATCTAGATCGTGCATCTCGCCATTTCTTTTCAAGGCTTGTAAGCATCTATTTTTTGTCGTCTTCATCATCAATAACAAATTTTAACTAATATAATCATAAAAAAAAAAGTTAGTTAACAATCAAAACAATAAATAAAAAAAATATTTAGTTGTTTATCATTGATACCTTTACTTTATCCTTAAAAATTTCATTTTTTCGTGTCGATGGAACTAGTTTCCAATTGTCGTACATTATAGGAAAATTCTTAAACTTCCTTGCAATTTCACCCAAAAAACCGCCTAACAAACTAGCAGTTGATCCTACTGGTTGCCCATCTAAATTCCATCTAGTTATTATCCTGCTAACATAAGGAGGAGCTTCAAGCACATCTGATACCCTTAAGTGTGTCTTTGAAAAATGTCCCGCCTCATCTAACACATAATTCAACAAAATATGTCATACCTCAACCATGTAAAATAATTAAATTATATAAATATAATTAGACATTAGATAACATACTAATAACTTCTACATCCCAATATGTAGAATTCCTTTTTTGAGAAATTTCTGGCTCATCTTCCACCACATCTTCAGAGTGAGAGGATGTCTCTTGAGAAGGTGTTGGTTTTGTCGCTTGCACTGCTAGTGGTGTTGTCACCTGAGAAAGTGGTGGTTTTTTTTGCATGCACTATAGTTGGTGGTATTGTCATCGGAGAAGGATGTGGTTCTATCGTTTGCACTGTTGGCGGTGTTGTCGCCTAAGAAGGTAATGGTTTTGTCAGTTGCACTGCAGTTGGTGGTGTTGTCACCGGAGAAGGTAGTGGTTCTATCGCTTGCATTGTTGGTAGTGTTGTCACCTAGGTAGGTGGCAGAGCTGTCGTTTGGACTGTTGGTTGTGAACCATGTCTTCGCATGTGCTTCATTTTGGCTAATTCAAGATCTCCAGGTAGTATAAGCCTCGAGCGACCCTTCATGAAACGCTACAATTATTTATTATCCATGTAAATAAATAAAAGTCAATAGAGAATACGAATAAGAAACATGTTATATTGTTAATATTTTTACTCTTAACATGGTAAAGCTCTGATGATTGAGGCAAACAAAATGTTATGAGTTATTACTAACCAGTGAGGGTTCTGAAATGGTAGAAGAAGATTTGTGAAGGGATTGAGAGAGATAAGTTAGATTGAGAGCCTCCATCTATCATTATTAAAACCAATATTCAATTCAATTCAATGAACCAAAATTCAAAATTATAGTAACTTGCTTGCTCTAAAGGGCATAAGGGAAGTAACCGTGCAGAGTGCAGAATGAGAAGTAACCGTGTAAATTTAAGCTTTATCTTACATATTGTAACAGTATACAGTAAATGTAAGCTTTATCTTACATACCAATTAAAAGCATGGTCCCAAAAAAAGGTAAAAGTATACACAAAAATTTCTACTACAGCAAAAGCAGACAATGAGTTCGATACAAAGAAATTGAATAAACTTACTTGAAACTGGGGCAGGTACCGATTCAGCAAGAAAATGAAAATATTCTAAAAAATTGAGTTCAATACCAAGATTAGATCCCTTTTTAATTTTATTTAATGATAAGTCATAAAATTCATACATTAACAACATATTACATCCTTCGAATCACTTGGAAGTATATTTAAGTAACCAGTGGAGAAATTTCGTGCTTATATATTGCAGGGGACAAAAAATTTCATATTTTAAAAGGTCCCAGAAAAGAAAACCCCCAAAGCAAAAAGGCCCCTAAAAATTTGTGGGATTAGTGGGGCCTATGCCCACTTTTTCAAAAAAAATCGATATTTTTTTTTTGGAAAAACATTTCGAATTTTTTTTTTTTCTGAGAAATAAAATTTTTTCTCAAAATTTTTCGATAAAAAAACATTTACAATTTTTTTAATTTTTATTGAAATTCTTTTGATTCAAGAAAAATAAAATCGATATTTTCAAGAAAAATAATTTTTTGATTTTGTTCACAAATTTTTTCGAGAAAAAAGTATTTTAGAGAAATATTTTCGATATTTTTTCGAGAAAAATAAATTTCGATAATTTTTCAAAACAAGTATTTCAATTAACAAAACATTGGACCTACAAGCCCCCTCACTTGAGCCCACAAAAAATAATGAAATAATAAGTCTGGACTTTAAAAAATTTATTTTAATAGAAAGTCTAATATTAGGGGCTTAGTAGGAGATTTTTGAGAGAAGGTTTTGTACTCTGGAGTTTTATTGACAGCTCAATTTGTTGGCATCTTATATATAACATTTTTAGCAAACAAAGCTATTGAAAAACAAATTACCCTGATCAATTCAATTTTTTTACTATTATTTTGGCAACAGGCAGAAGAAGAATAAGAAGAATGCTTTAATTGAGATTGATGAGAACAATCAAGTTTGGCAAGATTACCTTGCTCATGAATCTGCCAAGGTAATGCTAAAATACATTAATATCTTCAAAATCCTAATGTAAATATACATATTATTTGTAATATTGCTCCAGCACTATAGAATTATAGTTGATAAGTTCTTCATTCTTTCCTTGTTGCAGAGTCAAGAAGCTTTTCATCCCAACTAGCTAGCTTGTGATACTAATCATTTAGCAAATGAACTAAAAATTAATCAGCAAGCAAAATGTACACAAAGGATAAATTATAATTTCACCTTATTAAAAATTGTCTAGCCAACCTTACAGACCAAAAACAAAATTGTCTAGCCAACCAGATTCAAAATCACTTTTGGTTCTCAAGATACACCAGTACTGCTGCACAATTAGATGAAGAAAATAAAATAAAAACATGACCTTACATTTAAGAGTAGTAGAATTATTATATATGTTAACAATTATGAAAGTTAAAAGAAAAAACTACATATAATTGGTATCTAATTTGTAGAATAGGCACAAAATAAAGTGAAAAATGTACAAATCGACTGTCAATGCACAAAACTTTGAGACCAGATCAGCATGATTTTGAGGTTGCAAAGGAGAGAAGAAGAATATATACAAATAAAAGGATATAGTGACGAGGACTTAAATGATAATTGATAGGTGCCATTGCTATCAATTAATGGACTTGGATCTACCATTGCTATACTTGCGACTTTGCTTTATTCACAAGCTACAGCTGCAAAGAAAATTGAAGGTGAAAAGAGTAGTTAGAGGAATAGAAGTGGAAAAAAATTAGAGGAAATGTTAGAAAGAAGATGAAAACTGTTTTTGATTATTTGAGTTATAGTTTTAGTCATGCTGGGATTTTGGTTTATTTTCATGCACTTTCTAAGCACTTTTTTTGGTTATTTGGTTTATTTTCATGCATATAATTCCTTCTTGCTTGATTTATTTTAAAGAGATGAGGCAGATTAAAATAAACTGCAATATATTGATTTGAGTGAACCATCAATTTAATATTATCAAAAAAATTTGATGCAGACTTACCTGGAATTTCCTACGAAAAAAATTTTCATGCTAAATTTCATTACTTCCGGAATTAGGCTTAAAACACATTCGAAGAAATGGTACTGCATATATTTATGCATGAAAAGTCAAAAGAAAATACCTTAAATTTAGTAAATATTTGCTGTAGATTTTGTTTATTTTTCCTGCAAAAGTATTTGTAGGTAAATTACCTGCGAATTTAAAAATACTTAAAAAACAATTATCTACTAAGATTTTATCTGAAGAAATAATTCCACAAGTAAAAAAATAATTTCTAGTAGTGTAAGTTACATAAATTCACTGCATGATATCTCACACAAACCAAACATAGAGAAATTGCACAAAAGACCACCGTACACAAATGTGGATAGTATTATCGAAGATACAAACAATTCAAAAACCAAATGTATAACGTAATTAAATTCAAACAAGATAAATTGTTTCACTAAAGCATAGCACACCTGTATGTCTAAGTTCTTCCTTCAATCAAATCAGTCCTTCACAAAACTTCATGCGACAATATTTTTATCTGAAACACAAATACCATCAGCTTCAAAATAAAAAAAACTTATCAGTAAGAAACAACTACATTTCCTAATTAAAGATATAAAAAATGTGTTGATGATTATATTGCATATCAATCAAATGAAAATGGAAAAGGGAGAGGAACTATAAGTGTCCCTGTTGTTATAGTGACAGTAATATTCCTAAGCTTTCCTGCCATCCCACACCCACGGTGGTTGTCGTCATGCACCAAATACTGAAAGGATTCTTCAAGTCATAACTTAGGTTTCAATATGGAAATACTTCACTAATTCATTTTACTCGGTTTTGCTCTCATGATTCAAAATAGCTTAATTTTAGCCAACTTTACTTTACGTTTTTACGGTCAGACATAATAACTTTATTTTCTTTTAGACTTTTATGATATATTTAAAAATGAATATATTTTGGTATTATCAAATTAAATCACTAATAGTTAAATAACATATATATCATCTATGAATGAGTTTGATCATATTTTAGATTTATTACTATCAAATTTTAAAGATTATTTTTTAGAACAATTTAGAAATAAAGTTTTTTGTTATTATTTTAATTTTAATTATATAAACAATTTATTTAATTTCTGAGTCAAAATTAAATAGATAAATATATCAAAACTCTTAAATTAATCAATTTTATAAATACTATAGTAATGTCTACCTAGACAAATTAAAGAAAATGACTGATCTGTGGAAATATACATTTTTTTTATAATACTATAGAACTTTCTTACGTTTTTATTTTAAAAATAAAAATATAAAAATTGGGATGAAATTCTGCAGAAAATTTACCCGCTAAGTCTTCAAAGATTTAACAGACATAACTTTGATGCGGAAGTTTTATGCGGAATTACATCAAATCTTTAGGAAAAAAGTGGATTTTACCGTGGAAATATAATCTTATGTAAATCTACGGCAAAAGAAAAATTTATTTACAGTTTTCACTGCATAATCTGGCAATGAAAATCTTCATGTATTACGTAGGAAAATCCGTAGTACTGTAACAAAATTATGCAATCACAAATATTCGACAGGATTATTAAACCAATCAACAATATGATAATGGTCTCTCCCTCCCCTATAGGTCGATAGCCATCACCAAGACTTGCTTTTATGACTCCAAAAAATTTGTCCACCAAAATAGGGGAATTGGTTGTTATCGGGGCAAACTATAAATTCACACCCATTTTTTACTCAATTTGATTAATATAAATGAAATAATATTCGGCATCAGGAGTAATATTTGACATTTGTTCATTCAAAGAACACAATTGTTTCTAATACTATCACCAAACAAAATGAATATTTACATATTAATTACAAATCAAATAACTTTTCTTTCAATTTTAGGATCATTTAAACTATATGAACAATTTTTTTATTCTTTATTTAATCAATTAGCTACTTTTTTTAAAAGAACTATTTATATCCATATATAATTAAAGGATGTCAATTTTTTATAACATCTTTATCTTTCAATTTTACCTTTTGTTTTGACTATTTTATTTTTCCTCACACGTCAAAAAATTGTTTTGTGTTTTAAATAATTTCATAAAACTATGCAACTCCTATTAATTTTATCAAAAAATTTAACAAACAAGCTAGTTTATTATTATAATAGATGAAAAGAGAAATTGTAATTTATAAATTTAATATTGAAATCGAAAAAAATAAGACTGAGAATTTAATGACATTGAAAGATATTAGTTACAATAAAAGACTTGCAAAACACACAAATTATAGTTTTTTTTTCACTGCGTTTTGTAAAAACCAAGTCTTCAACTTATACTAGCACTTTGACAAATTTCAATATCTTCCTTGTGGTGCAAGAAAAAAATAAATCATAATTAATCTCAATATGGTGATAGTGATAACCATAAAATACTCAATCTGCAAGCAAGAACATCAATGTACTTGCTTCATATTCATATAACAATAGTTCTATGTGCAACTTTTCAAAACAAGATTACAATTTACAAGATTTTTGGTATTCCCCACACTACATCTCCAAAATAAGCATAATATCTTTAGCAGTGCAACCAACCTTCTTGATTCATTACCATTACCATTGCTGGCAAAAACTTCACAAGATGCATAAGTAGAGAGATTAGGCTTGTTTGATTCACATATCAAAAACTCTATTTAAGTATTTTAAAATTTAAAAACTAAAAAACTTGTTTTGATTACTTGTTTTTAAAAACTATTTGGAAAACTATTTTTAATATTAAACTTTTTAAAATTAATAAAGCAAAACAGATAAATGGTGTTTTATTTTTCACTTTTCATTTTTTTTAACTGTCTAGTCAAAATCTGTTTTAAAAATTATAGTTGTCAAATAATTTTTTTTTAAAATTTTCTTTTTTAAAAACAGTTTTCTAAAACTTATTTATAAAATAATTTTCAAAAACTAAAAAGTAAAACACAATCAAACAAGTCCTAAGAGCCTGTTTGAATTAGTTTTAAAAAACTTTTTTTTAACTTTTTAAAATTTGAAAAGAAAAAATTTGTTTGAAATATCTCTTTTCAAAAACAGTTTCTCAAAAACTATTTTCATTTTACGAGTTTTAAAAACTAAAAAACCAAAACTGCTTATACATGTTTTAGCTTTCAATTTTTCTTTTATGCAATAAAAAAACCTCAGACAAAAACACACGGGAAAATGTGACTTTTCATTAATGGCACTTTAGTAATTATAACAACATTTGTTTATTTTTTTCTCCAATTTATAACAATGGTAAAGCTCATGCACCCACCCTATCAATCTTTTTATCCATTTATTATTGGTAGAGAGAATTTGCCAAATAAACCAAAATAAGTGATACTAGATTTGTTTTTATATATTAGTATAATTATCATCACCGATGATGTAAAATAATTTTATACTGTCATCTAAGATGAAACAATCAACTTACTATATATATATATATATATATATATATATATATATATATATATATATATATATATATATATATATTTTAACAGATTTTTTAAATTACCTCATACTTTATTTTTATTTTACACTAATGTAGAAATAATTTATCCTGGTGATGCATATCCTTCTTTCTCTTTATATTATTATTATTATTATTATTATTATTATTATTATTATTATTATTATTACTAATAGATATAAAATGAACGCTTGTTTTGTGTTTTGAGATTAAGAGTTATTCACTAGTGTAAAATTATTTTACACCGACAACCAATTACACAGTGACAACACAACAACTAAAAAAAGAAAGTTATACATATGTTTCATGAGTTAACAAATTGTGATTCATTATTAACTTTACAGAGACACATCACCTTTAATCTCTTGTGCTTTCCAATATAAATAATGTGTCTTTTTTAATAGAACCTGTGTATTTATTCTTTTATTTTTTAGCTAATATTTATTATTAATTTATTTTAAAATTATTTTTTGTAAAATTAATTAAAATTATATCAAGATATATTTCACTGATCTAAATCGAGGAAGATGGCTGACTTCATGAACTAGATGGAAGACATTGATCCTATTGAGGGGTGGTACATGCAAATAGTTTGACGCTCAAATTAGTATTGATTCCAGAAGAGTGAGAGGTATTAGGATGAGAAAGTGTGTACCTTTATTGATACCGAAAGCACTATTTATATAGACTTCAGTCCCAACATAGAGAGAGAGAGAGACAAGGACATTGAACGATCAACAATGTTGGTGGATTAGACAGGGTAACAACCTTGGGCCTGTTACAACTAGATTTAGTCGTCTAGGGTTGATGACCATAACTATATGTGCAGGTCATGATATTCGACCGACTCGGCGTGAGAGGCCTCATTAGACTTAGAACAATTTGGAACATAACTATTTCTTATAAACATGTTGTCGGTGCAACATTTTCAATTCAAACACATCATAATTATTATAATATTATTAATATATTTTAACACATTTTTATATGATATTTTTTTTGTACGAAATATACAAAATGGTATGTTTAAATTAAATCTCATAGTTTAAAATTATAATTATAATGTTTTTGTGCAAAACAAAAACTAATTATAATATACTAATATTTTTAACACATTTATATGGTAATTTTTTGTCTCAAATTTGAAATAGAGAAGTTGATTTACAAGGAATGGGAGTTTGAATTGTAAATCTCCCTATTTAAAAATTTCCTGAAAATACTTAAATATTTAACTCAAGAATGATCTTGATTAAGAAAACAGAAAACGGAGAACGTTCTTGATTTTTACCAAAAAACGAAGAACGTTCTTGGTTAGCTTAAAATCATAAATTCAGTTTACTTTAAATGATTAATCACACTTAATAAATAAGGAGATAAGAGAAAGAATACCACACACGGATGTATCCTGGTTCATCCAACTTGGGCTACGTCCAGTCCTCACAACTATGAGATTTTCACTAAGTGTTTAAAAACAAAGAATCTTCTTGGTTTTACAACACCTAGCTCATATCAACCTTGATCTGTTACAAACTTCAATCATTTCCATCCAGAAAGAGATTAATCAGGTCACTTATCAACCTTGATGGGATTTCTTACAATCTACCAAAACTATACTAAACTCTTATAATTCGAGTTTTACAATAATGATGAGATTGTTTTGTTAGAATATGAGATGTCTCATCTCTTGTTTGAGATACGATTCTTTACAAAGAATTCGATACAAAAATAATAACGTAATGAAAAGTAATCAAACTGATTCTTCTTTGAGTAATGAGAGAGTTTCAAGTGTGTGAATGTGAATGATTTTATGAGACTTGCTAGCACTTGAACTTCTGCATTTTTCCTAAGTATTGGCCTTCCTTATATAGGAGTTTTATAGCATTTAAGAATGGTCAAAAGAGCTGTTGGTAGTGCTCTGTCAGTTTTGACCAAAACCAATTTATATGAATAAAAATATTCTAGCTTTGAACATTTTCGAATTCTGTTGACTGAGCTGAGTTCTTCAATTTTTGATCAGATGTCCTTTGAGTTTGATGATCCTTTGTACTTTAGATATGCTTGTTAATGTCTTTGATTTTGATTTGGAGTTTCGATTCTATCAAAACAGCTTGGAGAATGATGATGAACTTCTGCAGAATGTTAATGAAAATTCTGGAAATTGATAATCAATCTGGAGTCCTAGTTTTTGAACTTTCTGAAGATTGATAATCAATCTGGAGGTTCAGTCTTGACCATTCTGGATGTCTTCCTGATTAATCTAGATATCTTGTACATTTCAAGATTGTTTATCTTTCTTGATAGTTTAAGCTGGAGAAGGTTCAGATCTGTTTGGTCTTGCTAATTTGTGATCTTCTCTTTTTGTGATTCGAGTAGTTTCTTTGAATCTGATCATCTCAGTTTGTTCCTTGCTAAGTGCAGATGATATAGGTGTAAAATCCATAGGCTAAAACTTCTATTAACTAGTAAAGATTGTTTGATCTTGGAGCTGCGATGATCAGTTTTGGTCTTGGAGAACATTCTCCGTTTTTACAGATTTTGTCCAGAATGTTCTCCTTTCTTGTATGTTCAGTTTTTATCATTTATTGTTGATTTCTTTGCTTTGCTTGAATCCTATCTTTGAATTAATCCACTCAAAAGCACATGTTAAATTAACATAACATTTAGAATCATAATTAATATTCTTAATTAACCTTTGTTTATTTTCATCAAAACTTAATTTGACAGTTTATCTTAACAAAATTCTCCAAATTGATATGTAATACATTAAATATTATATAAATTTAAACATATATTATTAGGTTCAAGTAGTTAATGAGTTTAAGTTAATAACGAATTGTTCGAAGTAATTCGAGTTCAAATCTTGGCTATAACTCTGAATTATTTGATCTTATTTTCCTGAGAACTAAAGAATTAAAAAACATATATTACGTTAGTGTATAAATAATGTATTACTTTTAATATATAGTAATAGATGTAAATATATCACGATAGGTAGATATGATGTTAATTTATTCCATCGTACATTAATGTAAGGTTAGTAAAATATTTATTTTCAAGAATATATTATATTTAAAAAATTATGTAAACTTCTTAAAACAAATTTACCAAACAATTTTTTTTATTTATTTTCTGTTTTCAAAAACAATTTTAAAAAATAAGATTATCAAACAAGTTTTTATTTTGATTTCTTCTTAAAAATAGTTTATAAAAATTAATTTATAAAACAATTTTGAAAAACTAAAAATGAAA
>JBBPBP010000002.1:37103513-37115006 GCA_037974735.1 Cicer chorassanicum
GAAGAGATGGGAAAATTAGGATCCAAAAAAAAAAGAAGAGAAGAGATGGTAAAATGCGTAAGGTCTTGGTGCATCTAACAAATGTCAATATCTTTAAGTTTGATATCATATTCCGAGTTTGAATCTAGAATGCCACAATTGAGAGCGAGTTTTTTTTTACCATTTTCTCTATAAATAAAAAAGAAGAAATGGTAAATACCATCATAAATTGACAAACAACTGTGAGGCACATATTCAAACTCGCGAAAATACGTGCAACATAACAAGATGGGTATTTTCCTGTTGAGTTAGGACTCAAGGACTCCATTTTCCTTGTTTTTTTTTTTAACAATTATAGTTCATTTTCGTAGGGAATTCAAGATCCCTTAAAACCTTTCACGAGTTGTAGAGTCACTAAACTAATCTATATAGCCAAATTCTATTATGGACCGCATAAAGAATCATTATTTGTAAATTTTTTATGATTTTTAGGAATTGATATACGGTGGACTACTTATAAAAGTAGTCATCGTGTAGAATGAGAAACCAAAGAAAGAGGGCTTTGAAATGTGTTTTATTTTAAAATGGTTTTAACATAAAATAATGAAAACAAAATCAAGTAAAAGGAAAAATATAACGACATAGTCAATTTATCTTTATTTACCACCAACACGGTAGTTACATCTAGTCCCTTCAACCTGAAGGATTTAATCCACTGATTCATCAACTGAATTACCCTTTCACTGAACACCTACTAGTCAAACTGACTGTGTTCAAGTATTCTCAACCTTCTAACTTTCTACATTCAAGCTGTTGAGGGATGTAGTCACTACTGGGCTACGTTACAAAAGAATAGGTTTAACAGTTTTCTGAATAACTCTCACAAGAAGGTGTTTACAATGTTGTACTCTCATAAAATATTTCTCAACAATTAGACAAGACAAAAGATAAATGGCAAGTGTACAGAGATGGTTGTATTATGCTTATTGTGGTAGGTTATTTCTTATTCTTTTCAATAAGGGTTGCACACCTTTTATATATATTTTGAGGGTTTTTGGTCATTGTTCTAATTGCAAGAAATTATCATGTATCATGAAGTGTCGTATCAAATCTTTTGATATTGATTCACCATTAAAACTTGTCAAAGATATCCTTGAAATTTAAGCAAATATAGGATACCTAGTCAAAATATCTTATAAATATTTAAATATAAATAGATATAAAGAAAAAAAAATACTAAATTAAAAACTCAAAAGAGATAACTATACAAAAATAAAGAGGAGCAAAAGTACCTTGTGGTTGCGGTCGCAATAGCGGTTAGTAATCACACTTTAACCCTTTTCATTATACATTTATTTTGAGATTTTGGGATGAGAAAAGAATTAGATATTTTAAATGGTATTTTTTTATAATTTCGAAAACCTAAATTTATTAAAATTAGGATTTTATGAAATACAATCTTAGAGTATGAATTGATTTATTTACTATTTTATTTGTTGAATTGTTGTTTTTTTTTTTATGATTATTGAATATGTATGCTTTAAATGATTGTTTTATTATTTGCCCTTGCATGATTGTTGTTATTGTATATTCAAATAAAATATTATATTCTAAATGTGATTTTATGAAGATGATTGTTAAAAAAATAATTATTTTTATTGTATGTGTTTGAGATGAACTTATGCTACATATGGATGGGTCTTACAACTCACAATTATTTACTTAGATGAGCTATGTGCTCCATATAGATGGGTCTTATCCCCCACATGAAATGAGTTTCAAACTCTACACGGATGGGTCATGTACCCACACTAGATGAGATGGTGCTCCACATGATGAGATAATACTCACTTCGCGGAAGTAGTACATCTCCATATAACAAATGAGACGTCATTGAATTGATTTATTTACTTTTTGCAAAATAAATGTGTGTATTGGGTTTATTTGATTATTATAGATGTGAATTATAGTTAATTTAATTGGATGATTTTTTATTAATTATTGGAAGTAATAGGTTATTATAGAAAAATCTTAATTATATTATGACATTGTTTGGTAACGCCAATAAGCTAGCTTATAGCTTATTGAACTAGCTTATAAGCTTGTTGGATTAAATGAGATGTGTTTGGTAAACAAGCTTTTCTCAAAGGCTTATAGCTTATTCTGAGACGCTATTTCAAGTAGCGTTTGAGCTTATAGCTTACTACCCTGTCTCTCATTTATAACTTCATTAATTTATTTTTATTATTTTATATATATAAAACGTAACCGTCCCAGTAACTTACTATTCATCAACTATCTTTAAAATCTTCTTCTCGGTGCTATTACTCCTGTTTTTTTGTTCATAATGGCACTATTACTTCTACATAACACATCCATTCTTTCAATCCTTGCCAAAAAAATTCACAGCAAAAAATTTAACTTCATATATGCCAAAAATCTCTGTCATATAAAACAAAATTGACAAAAGCATGCATAAATTGAGCTGAACTCAATTTCTTTAATTCCTTGCCAAAATAATTCATAAAATTTTTCATCTTATTCATCTGATAAGAAATTCATAAAATTAAATTTAGTTTTATGCCAAATTGTAAACCGTAAAATGAATTGCTTTATACGATTACTATTTATACACATGAGATTTATTAAACTTTTAGAGAACTCTTCAAATATTATGTTTATATTGTAATAAAAAAAGTTATTGTTGTACCAAAATAAATAAATAAATTCCATGGGGTTTTTTTAATTTTTATTTTAGAGCTTTGTTACATTTTTTGGATTTTCTACCACAAAACTCATAAACGAGATAAATATAGTATAATAAAGAAAGGAGTAAACATGAGAGACGTATCAGGTGAATTGGACAATCACATTAGGTGGAGCAAAAGTCGGGGAGAAAGGTGGAAGCTATAAGATATAATCAACTAACTAAGGACATGGAGAAGAAGAAAACATAAGAAATAAAGTATAACGACATGGAGAAGAAGAAAACATAAGATATAAAGTGAAGTAGAAAAATTGGTTGAGTACAAAAAAAAAAATAGATCAACTAAAACGATAGGCAAAAGATTGGATAAAAATGTCACATTTTTTGTTATTTTAAATTAAATCACCATGTCCTTTTATGTCATTTTATATTGTTAAAAACTAAATTTACCAAACACTTTAATTTCAATTAATTAGCTTTTCAGCTATAAGTCATCAGTTATCAGCTATCAGTCAGCTTTTCAGCTAACAACTAGCTTATAACTTAATTTTATCAAACAGAACCTGTGTGTATTTTCTAAAGAATATTTTTGGAAGAACGTGGGTGCCATGATCGATTTTTCTGATTACCGCGCCGACGGAGAACAATACGTGTTTTTAAATTTTGTGTATTACTCACTTGGATTTAGTATCTCATTAAAGTGTTGTTTTCAGCGACCGAGACCATCGGGGACGTCGAGAGTTGAGAAGTCCTACCTCCTTTAAGAAGATTAATTTCCTTAGATTAGGCTAATAGATCAAGTATAAGTAGACATAGTGTCTACATCGTATTTTATACCGGGATTAGTTATTAAATGCCCGGTTTTGAATAGTTTGATTATTAAAGATTTTCTGTTGTAAGGATTATTTTAAATTTCATAACATTATTTCTTTCGGATAATTCATTATTTATAATAGTACCTTATTCTCTTATATAATGTGAAAACTTTGTCGTTATTACCTCAATTGTTATACCCATGTAACTAGGCGTTACAAGTTCTCTGAAGATGTATCAAAGACTAAGTCAAGGAAACTGATTGGTGAGGGGGATTCACAAGGTTTGGTGTGGTAGGGTCAGATGCAGGGGTGGAGATATTAGTTGTTTGTGGAATATTGGAGTTGAGAGGTGTTTATGGGGTGGTAGTTTCAGTGGCTGATGTTGTTAGGTTTGGAGTATTGTCTTGAGAGGGAGGGAATGGGTTATATGTCGGAGGGTAGCAAAGTGTTCGGCTAAGGTGGCCTCAAACATATCATCTGAGGTGTCGAAGTTAGTGTCACTTGAAGTAAAAGGTGCAAAAAGCAGAGGGATGGACAACTAAGTTTGTTTTTTGGGTAGAGGGTGTGAGAGGTTCTAGTTAAGGTTGTTCATTACTACTCGTATTATCAAAAAGAGCAGAGGAATAGTGTGCTCAAGATTGGATGTTACCTTTTGTTTCTTCCTTAGAATGATGTTTTCTGCATTCTCATTGGTGTTTGTTTCTTTTTCCTCATCCTCTTCTACACATAATGTCTTGGCAACCCTTTTCTCTTAAACTCAAAAACTTGAGCAACTTTGGGTAGAGGAAGGCAAATTAGAGCCTTAGGTATTCCATAACTACTTCTTTTGATTGGATTGACACATCCTTAGGTATTCCATAACTACTTCTTTATTATCTTTCTCAAATAAAGGAGCCTAAGAGTCCTCATCTACAAAAGGAATGGCCTGAGATCCACTAGTTTGTCAAAATTTCCTTCTGGTATCACAACTGGGTCAAATGCACAACTTAGGAGAGATCAATCTCATCTTGATGACGTTGGATATATTGAAAAACGGTGTAGATGAAATAAATATGTATTCTTCTTGGGAAGTGCCTCCTACTTCCTCTAGAGTCTGAATGAGGGGAGTTCTCGTCAGTACTGTTGTGATGAGTATCGGGTAACGGATTGTCCTTATCTTTCTTGACCTATTGTTGATGACACCTAACCTCATGTATTCCAAAATCAGGTTTGAAAGGTTGATCTTGATCCCTGGGGAGATATTCCACACTAGGCCCTTGTGGTCTTTGCTAACGTGGTCCACTAATCCACTTTTGGGTACTACATACCCAAGCAAGATCTTGAATATTACTCTATATCTAGGTTTCAAGTGGACTAATTTGGAGTTGACCTTAGGATCTTGGAACATACCCTTGACTCATAACCATTCTCAAGCAACATACCTTCATCGAGACATCTGGTGAGAGCCGCTAGAGATTGTTGGGTAATCTTAATAGGAAGTCCTAGCACGGTACTAGATACTTCTCTGTTTGCGTTTGTGTCAGCAAATTGCAAAATTTCTTTAACCAAAACGTCTAAAGCCATTTCTTGATCTAGGTTAAAGTACGTAGACCAACCTACACTAGTAAAATCCTCACAAAACCGTTTTTCAATGAGGTTTGCAAAGTTTACTTGGAGTCCATGGAGAACTTCTAACTGATTAAGATTGCATTGCATAGTAGGAACATAAGAGACGTTTATAGGTGTAGGCTTTGAGGATAAACTTGAAGCCATTGAAGCAGGAGAGATTCAAAGGTTTTCTAGGAAGTTTCAAGGTTTGAAAGAGAGATAGTGTGGGAATACGTAAAGGTTATAACTAATGCACAACGTAAACACATGTGACCAACACTTGTCAGAGTATCACAGACTAAGCACAACTTACAAGAAGATTGTTCATATTGAAAGTAATTGAATATAGATTGACCAGAGGCACAACTAAATTCAATTTCATCAGAGGCAGTGCATCTATACATTTAAGCATTTACTATATTTTTACCAGAGGCAAGGATACAGAGACTTCAACATCATTCTTATATAAATAGAATATTTAGGTTTTCCTTTATAAAATTGAATTTGTCCTCGGCAAGGGGCTTTGTGAAAATATCAGCCCACAAATGATCAGTGTGAATAAATTAATGTCTAAAATACCCTTCTAGACATAATCCCTTATAAAATGGTGTTTAATCTCTATATATTTTTCTCTCAAATGTAAATAAAGTTTTTGGTTAAACATGTAGTTGAAGTATTATCATAGAAGATAGAAATGTTACTCTCATTGAATTTGAAATCTTATAGTTAATTTTTCATCCATAACAGTTAAGTGCTACAGCTAGCTGTTGAGATATATTATGCTTCTAATGTGGACAGAGCAACAGTCCCTTGTCTTTTTTTTACCATGAGATTAGATTTTCACGAAGGAATGTACAATTTCCACTGGTGCTTTTCCTTTCTTGCTTGTCTCCATCAAAATTAGCATCGCAGAAACCTATTAAAATGTACTCAGAGGATGGCTTATAACACATACCAAGGTTAGTAATGTCTTTCAGATATCTATAGATCCTCTTAACAACTAATAAGTAGGACTCTTTAGAATCAGACTGAAATGTGGCACACACATACTAAACATAATATGTGGTATATAGGCAGTTAAGTAAATAAAGGAACCAATCATTCTTTTGTATACCTTCTAATCTACCTTTTTACCTAACTCATCCTTCTCAAGAGAACATGTTTGATGCATATGTGTAAGAAGTTCTCTCGTGTATTTGGTCTGATGAATGAGTACACCATATTGGCTTTGGTGACTTTGAATTCCAAGAATGAATTTTAATCCTCTCATCATGCTCATCTCAAATTCTCACCACTTAGATAAGACAAAATATAAATAGCAAGAGTGCAGATATAGCTGGATTGTGGTACATTGTTGCGTATTCTTTTCAATAAGGGTTGGATGTCCTTTTATAGAGATTTTTAGGGTTTTTGTAAGTTTTCCTGATTTCAAGAAATCAACATGTATCATGAAGTTTCGTATCAAATCTTTTGATATTAATTCACCATTAAACTTTGTCAAATATATCCTTGAAATTGATTGTGCGAATCTTGATATGAAGACAATAAGAGCAGAGCATATGTGATATGTCGCATACTCTCATTGATTTTATCAGAGGATGCACAACAGCTTTGTCTTCTTCAGAACATTGACTTTTCAGAGAGCATAGACTATTATCATAGTCAGACGATCAAGTGCTTGTTGCGATTATCAAAGGCAGACAATCACTTGTTTGTCAAGGTTATCAAAGGAAGATAGATTAGATGTTTGATGTGATTATTATAAAACTCTGAATTTTCTAACATCTTATTTCTGCAATTTTATTGTTTTTTTTGTGTTGAATTGCTTAGGCTATTAGCATAATTTTTATTTTATGAATTAAGTACCAAAAATATATTTTGTTAGAGTTAGTAATATGTTTAATATATATATATATATATATATATATATATATATATATATTTCGAGACCTGATTAAAATTATTTATTAGAGTATAATTTAATTAAATTACAAAAAATTTATTACCGAATAATTTTTTTAAAATGTCACATGTTGCTGATAAATTCATCTGTCAATTGAGTTGCGACGAAAGTAGATATTTTTATTAAATTAGATTGAGAAGGGAGTGATGTGATGTGTGTAAGAGTGATTAGATGATACAATGATGATTTTAGTAATATATCTAAATATTTAATTATACTAATTTTTTTTTGTAAGTTAAGAAAAAAAAAATTAATGAACCCAACCCCTTTTTTAGGCAGCAACGACCCCCTCCTTTCATTTTTCTCATTATGCTTCCTCCCTCTCTATTCTTCTTTCTTTTTTCTTAGAAAAAAATATAGTGTTTTGGTGGTTTATTAGGAACACACAAACCTCCATTTTTGGTCAACATCAAAACCTTATTTGAAGAAACTATTTGAAGACAAAAGCTTCCCCTCTTCATTGGGAAGCTTTCAAGCAAACTTATTTGAGGTAAACTTTCTTTTCTCTTCCCCATTTACATGAAAATAGTGAGCTTCATAGTTACGTGTTCTTCTATTTTGGTGTTTGTGTTGGATAGAAATGATAAGATTTTCTTGGAGTGCTTTGTTGCAAATTTCTTGTCCATGAATAAGTGATTTTCCTTCTTGTGTTATTAATCATTCTTTATGCTTGTGTTGTTGTTATTGGTGTTTTGAAAAAAAATTAATCCTTGTTGATGTTGTTAGTAATGGTTAAAATAGAAATTGATTTTTGATGTGTTTGAGTTATGTAATGAGTTGTTTTCAAATAAATGAGTTTCAAATGAAGTTGAAACTTTACAAGAAAATTTAGAGTTGTTAAAGTTGTAAAAAAAGTTCAAATTTTAACAAAGTTAAAGAGTTTGAGCAAAAAGTTAGATTGAAATTAAAATGTTTGAAGTTAAAAATGTTACTCTTTTAATTACTCTTGGACTGAGTTTAAAGAAGAAGTTTAGAGTACTTTATCAACTCAAATTTTTGTGCTCTAATGGTTGAGTGATATAACTCGAAAGATAAAAAGATTTAATTTTAAAATTATGATGTGGTTGAATAAATTTTGGTGGTGAACAAATTTTTAACAATCTTTATAGTTATGTAGTTAGCTCATTGAGTCTCGAAAAGGAATCGAGACCGTTGAAATCAAGTTAGCGGTGGGGAGAACTCTGAAATATTAACGTTGTTGTGCTGATTAAGGAAAAATGATTTTTCTTAGTTTATGCCTTTCCAAAAATAGTTGTTATGATTGATGACCAAGAATCTATACATGTGGTTATCAAATATTTGAACTTGTGTTTTAAGAAAAATTAGTTAATTGTGGTTTCAAGTTTTTGTAAATATGCAAGAAGACTTATGATTTTGATGAAGACAAAGACCAAGTAAAGTGATCAAGTTGCAAGCTCAAAGAGAATTCGACAATCAAGTCAACTATTTTCAAATATGCTAGAAGACTTGTAAAAGTACTTGATGCAATCTAATAATATATTTCAAATGCACATGAGAACCTTCCATTTTAGCATATGCATCAAAATAATTTTCAAAGTGTCAAAATACATAAACAATGTTTGAAAATCAAGTTTTTGACAAAAATCAAGGTTGTATTCGACTACATATATGTGTAGCCGAATACAAATGAAGTCAGAAGCAAAAACTGCACATCTGTATTCGACTACAGCATGCTGTAGCCAAATAAACCCAAGTCAACATCTGAACATTTATATTCAATTACTGCTTGATGTATCCGAATACAAAAACCAAGTCAATGGCAAAATTCCCTCATCTGTATTCGACTACAAGAATTTGTATTCGAAAACAAGCTTTAAAATTTGAATAAAAACTGAACGTTACAGAGGTGTATTCGACTACACTTAAGCTGTAGCCGAATACAACTGTGAAAGCAATGCAATTTTTCAGTTCAGATTCAACCTGGATCACTGCATATGTTCATCAATCCTCTAGGAACGATTGTCACTAATCTGAAGTGATGTCTAAGGAGTATAAATACTTCACAGATTCATATTTAACTTCAGAACCTTAAAAAGAACTTTAACATCAATCTTAGAACAACTTTGAACAAACTTTTTGAAATATTTTGAGTTATTCAAAGTCTTACTTTCATATTTCAAGTACATGTTTTACATTGTCATATCATTGAGAAAAGATCTCTATTGTACTTAAAATTATATTAGACTGTTATCATTGTACAAGAAAACATTAACTGTTATATCTTATTGATTTCAGTCAAAATCACTGTTGTGAAACCATTCAAGTTATTGTCTAATTGAAGAAAGTGGTGTCCTTTCTTCAAGTGTTGTAAACTAGGATAGTGGTGTGCTGTCTTAAGGAGATTGTTGGGAGTTTGTAATAGAGGTTCTAGGGTTAGACTTGTACTTATTCTAACAATAGTGGAAAATTTCTTGTGGTGTTCAAGAGAACTAGACGTACCCTTGGTTGTAAGGGGAACTAGAATAAAATCTCTGTGTTCTTTATTTTTCTGCCATTTACATTTTTTTCATACACTAATCCTAATTAGAAAAATAATCCACTAAGTCTCTAAAAATCAGAAAATTTCTAAACACCTAATTCACCTCCGCCCCGCTCTTTGGTGCGCCTCAATAGTTACAGTTTTTATATGTATACTTCCAATTTTTAGAAAAGTTTGCATGATTTTAATTAAAAAGTTTATTAAGTAAAGGTTAAAGTCTTGAGTTAGAATTTTTTTTTTAAAGATTCCAAGTTTCATGAATTAAAATACAAGCTTTGTTGATAAGAAAAGAAAAATAATATATTTAATATATTTTGAGAGGGAATGACATTATTTCAAAGAGTTAGAATTTTGAAACTAGAAAAATATTTATTGATATTTTTTTTGTGTGGTTTTGTTGTTATGTGGTAAATACTTTGATTGAACATTTAGTCTTTAAAAATGTAGTAGATCAAACTTGTAGTTATTTGAAAAAAAAGAGTTGTGGCAAATTTGAGAAAATGTGTGGTTGTGTGAAAAATTTTGCGAAAAATAATTTAAAACGTTTTCAGTGATTGTTAGTTAATTCTATGAGAAATTTAAAGGATGTTAACTTCTAAAAATATGTTTTATATGTTGAAAGTGTATATAGTGGATAATAATACTATTAGTCCTTACTCATTTTAAACTCTTTTAGTAAATATACTCTAAGGGGATTAGGATTAAGAAAGAGTTTGTAAGGTAGTTAAAGTCTCGGGGACTAATTTGACAAAGTCAAACACTATTTGATTGAAGGTGTTGGCACGGGCGAGATTTTCGTTGTGTTTGATTGTGGTAGCGATAATTGTTGAAAAAACTATAACTGAGGTAAGGGCTCCTTCAAAAATTTTAGTTTGCACATAGGGACCTTATATGTGTGATCGATGTGTGAATATGTGATGATTAATATTGATGTAATTATGCATTCTTGAGTGATAATACGTGTTACTACATGTTATGAATGTTATTAACGAGAATGTGTCTTGAGCATGCTCTGTGAAAGGTATGAAAAATTATTAGTGTTTAATGGGTATTAAAAGGGGAGTCTTTTAATAGCTGCATTTACATAATATTGTTGTGAAAAGAGTCAGAGTATGCTCATGCATTTCATCGTTAGTGGTGATCGTGATGGGCCACGATGTTAGTGGTGATCGCGATGGGCCATGAGATGCTTCCGTGATAGACTGCACTCTAGTAAATTGTGTTGATCTGTGATAGGCAGCACCTCAGTAATTAGTATTGGTATGTGAGAGGCGGTACATTTATAACTTACGCCGCTCGAGGAGGGTTTGGAAATTCCGGAATCATGTGCACTGGCATATAAGCATTGCATTAGGGTGCTTGGCACGCGAGTCACGTTTGTTATGATATATGTATATACATGCTCTGTTATTGTTTGTTATCATGCCATAACTGCTAAGTGTTTATTGTTTGTCTTCATGACATAATTGTTAAATGTTAATTGTTAATTTCAGTTGGTGACCTTTTATATTATTTGGGAAATTGGGCTTTACCCTTAGATGATACTCGATTCGTTTTATCGACTGCTACCCTAATGACGGAAACGTTGTTAGGCTTCCCTAACTGGCACTTGCCGACTACTTGAGCATATGACCCCATCTCAAGCAGGGCTACATATACGGGTCGAGTTAGAGCTCCAACTTTTAGTGAATGATCCTTTATCAAATGTCTCTGAGGTAATGAGCTGTTTTGAGATTCTTGCGCCACCGAAGCCACCTATCTCGTGGGTCAACCCGACCTCTGAGGAGACTGATTCTTCTATGGCTAAAGAGGAGGAGGAAGTTACTTCGAGGAGAGATACTGCGCCAGAAGGAACTTGTGCAGTGTGTGGAGGTCACCCTTGTTATTGTAGTTGTTAGTGGATGATCAAATTAGTTTTTTTTTTTTTTTTTTTTTTTTTTTT
>JBBPBP010000002.1:37115289-37131518 GCA_037974735.1 Cicer chorassanicum
CTGTATAGGGCCTTAGTGTTTTTCTTTTGGTGACTGTACTTATTTTGTTTTGGGATGGCTGTATCTATGACATACCTTGACAGTTGACTTTTTGTTGGGTCCATGTTCCATTTTTTTTTATGTGACCATGGGGGATAGCATTCTTGGAGCAGTACTTTTGCGCAGGTGTCTCCTGAGAATACCCCAAGGGTATGAGCGATGTCTAATGGGTCTCACAGCCTCGGTGTATTTTCTATTTGTATACTTTAGATTATTGTCCTAAAAACTATTTTAGCTTGTTTGTATATATGATGTAATTATTTATGACTCTTGTCGTTTTGTGTTACGACGTATTATTTTATTATGTTGTATTAAAAAAAATGCACTCACGCTGTTAAAAATCAGAGTGTTACAATTAACATAAGCAGACCAATCAGAGCATTGCTTGTATTAGATAAGGTCACCAAAGGCACGATCTTAGAGCGTATTCACCAGACTTAGAATACGAAAAATAGAGTGGAGTCTTGGTGTTCGTTTTAACTTTAAACAAAAAACTATATGATTCAACATGAACTCATATATAACCTAGTCTGAAAAACTGCACACTAAAATAGAACATTAGTGCTTTAAATTGTTCTCACAAAATAATTTTGTTATCATCAAAAGAAGTAAGGGTCATAGTTTTTTAAACCAACTTGGTTGTAACACATCATACAACTCGCCTATCTATATATATAATATATTTATAATAAGTAGCGAATGGCAGTGAAATCATGGAGTAGCTTTTCCTTTGCTATTTTTTTAATAAGTTTATTTGTAAAAAATTATTAGAAACAAGACAATTAAAAACTAATTACTTGATTGATAATTTTGTTCGCTTTATTTTACGGGAACTACAAGATTTTTTAGCAGAAAAAATGGAATTCAATTGTCTTCCTCAACGTGATTATGCTAACAAGGTACGAACCACTTTGATATTAAATAATGAACAATTTCAAAAATTGCCGCAAATGTTGAGCAGTTAGAAATCGTCGCAAATGTTGTCGACAGTTGGATCGACGATATTTCTAAATCGTCGCAATTTGGCCTTGCGACGCACGAATGTGCGACGATTGTAGAACTGTCACAATAATCCATTTACGGCGGTTATAACCGTCGCAGATGTCCCTTACAACAGCTGCAAACCAATTTTTTTTCTTGTGTGAGAAATTGAGCTGCTGCAATAAAAATTATGTACTGCAGCTTTGGTTTTTGGCTATCATGCACAACACACTTGCTTAATTTGATCATGACATAGTTTTAAGGCAGCATATGTGTTAGTTTATGGACCATGATACAGTTATTCGGATGAGTTTCTTGTTTTGTTTATGTTTGTCCTATGAGCACATGATTTTGATGGGGACTTTACAACCATTCGTAGAAGGTGGATAATGTCTTTTCAGTACTATGTTGGGTCAGACACTTTATTAATGTAAGGGTTGAAGTATATCTTGTACTCCGATTAATAAAAAAAATTGCTTAGAAAAAAGAAAGTCACTTATGATAGTTATGACATTGTAAGTTATATAGGAATATGGAAGACCAAAAAGAAAATCCATAATCACATAGTATTCATAACACTATTCAACTACTCTTTTTTTAGAAATGATTCCCAAAGATGTAATAAGATGAACCAAACATATTTAAAAGAAAAATAATACCAAATACAAGAGAATAGTTAAAAGCTTGTTATCGACTCCATTTTTTAGAAATAATTCCCAAAGATGTAATAAGATGAACCAAACATATTTAAAAAAAAAAAACCAAATACAAGAGAATAGTTAAAATCTTGTTATCGGTAAAGTTTAGTGCTAGTTAATTATTGAAAATATAATATTAATCACACTAATTAATTAGTAAGGCTTAGGGAAGAAAAAAGTTACTCAAAAATTGAAGTATAGATTTTATGTGGGGGTCGAAGTCTAATTATAAAAAAATTAGATTAATTGCACCATCTAAAATAACAAAAAACTCGGTGATATTTCCAAGATTGGGTAAGACCATCAAGATTAAATCTCTAAAAATATAAAATTTTATTTAATTAAAAGGGTTCATAATATATTATTTTCAAAACTTAATTTACAAAAATTATCTAAAAATAATATTTTTTCAATAAAAATTAAATAATTGATTTTGTGATCAAACTAAACAAAAATCAGTTATATTAATTTAATAAATAATTTTATATTTTAAAAGATTAGAAAAACAAATTTAAGCAAAAATTTAATGATTTTCAACCAATGATATATGAGCTTTAAAAAAATCACACCTAACATTTAGCATAGGTCCCAATATGTGTTGGGCAAACCTCATTGCCATTAAAGTGTTACATACAAATGACCAAAAATCACACTAATATTCTGGTTAGGTCCCTTGGACAAACCTCATTATTGCCATTAAAGTGTTACATACAAATTAATAGACTGTGATGGTTACATGTATACACGAAACCATGTTATACTCCACCATTATTAAATGCTCCTCGAGAGATTATAATTTGTGCCTTTTACTGTTTGTGGAATAATGTGATGTATATGTGTACACGAAACCATATATATGAGAAGTTTAATTAATTGATATTTGACAATATTTATCAAGATTAATTGATGTTAATATATACTTTTTTTTTTCAGGCAACATACATAAAATAGTCAATAGATAGTAGACGTTCATGTGAGTTTAGCTATCCACCTGATTATCGTTGGGCAGCATCATTAGGGACTAATTAGATATTTCCATGAACTTCTATGTTTAACTACTCCATCAAAACACAAATAAGGTAGATATTAAGGTCGAGTCAAATCTATTGGTTTGTGTATTTTATCAACTATTTTAAGTTAGGTTATACTATTGTTTGAATTACGTTATTTAAATTGTTCTGTTATGTTTAATCTAATAAAAATATGAGGCGATTATAGAGTTAGGTGAAAGGTGATTTTACGGTGAGAATTTACGATGTAGATGAAATTTCGAATTAGAATTGTTAGTGTGCATGATGACAACTGCATTGGAACGCAAGAATGGATTAGCTACCGTATTTTTAAAGGCCGACTATATTTAATTTTCATGATTTATTTTCTTGATTTAGACATTCTAACCAAAACTTCTATTATTTATTAATTTTATAAAAGCATTAATTTAATGATAAAGATAAATCGTTTGAGAGAATTTAAGTTTAATCGTTTGATGAATTTTAGTTAAAAATGAATCATTTTAAAAATTCGAGTTCGAATATTAACTGAAATAATAATTAATCAGACTTGATTTATCTCCTTATTAAACTCTGAATTATTAGGATCTATACCTTTCCATAGAATCAAATGCTTTAGGAAAAAAATATGGTGCAATTGTGACTTGTTGACGTTTTCTTTGTATAATTCTTGTTTCGTTACAAAGTGAATATCATTTTCTCCATTTTATACCTATTAAGAAATGACTAAAAATAAAAGAAAGAAAATAATCATTTTACTAAATTATCTTTTATAATTATTGATATATTTCTTATTAATTATCATAAATACAAAGTAAATTAATGTTTTAAAAACGATATATATTAATAGTTAAAAATTCAACTGAAAAAATAATTAAAATTATATTAAATAATAAAAATAAATAATTATTTTATGACAAATTTTTCTTGCTAAAATCATATCTTATATAAGGCTTGTTTGGTATAAAAAATTTTACATAGCAAGATCGTCTTTTGCTTTCTAGCTAATGGCTTTGCTCATATTTGCATCTCCCCAATTTACTTATAAAAAAAAAGCTTCTTATGGAAAAAAGATCTTTATCTCGAGTAATATGGAACTCTAATTTCCCTCGTCCAACTCGATGCAAGACATCATATAAAGTTGCAATTCCTCGTCGATCTTCAAAATTCCAACCTTCAATTTGGACCAATGATTATATTCAATCTTTAAGTAGTGAATATAAGGTTATATTATTTAATACTTAATTATATTGTTTCTTATTTATACATTTATAAAAGCTCCATGCAATATTTACAAGTCCTTATAAATAATTGAAAAACCTTAAGAACTTTAGTTAATTAATTAAGCTCCATGCTTGTGAAATATTATTAAAAAATTTAGATAATAAATATAAATTGATTTAAAAGTAGGGAACAAATTTGTGCGGTTTTGTTTTGAATGGGGTGTGATTCTATTTTAAATCGATTTTCAGCTTCCTTAAAATCTAGTTTAATGCTCTCTTCATTTGATATTTTTACAATCGGCCGGTTGTTGTTTGGTTGTTTAAACCTTTTCTTTAAACCTCTTTAACATGTTCTATTAGTTGTTTTAATTTTTTTTTCTTTATATTTTAGACACGTAAGGAAAAATCTAGTATTAATATCTCCTTCCTTAATCCGATGTTGTCTATTTACTAATGCTTGATTTTTTAAAGATGGTGGAAAAGAACTGAACTTGGAGAAAAGTTGAGCTTTAGTAGGGATAGATTTGTTGAGAACTTTGTTTGGACTATGGGAACAAATTTCAAGCCAGAGTTTGAATATTATCGAAAAGTAATAACAAAGTTTAATGCATTTATTACCACAATTGATGATATTTATGATGTGTATGGCACCTTGGAAGAACTAGAGCTATTCACTCACACAATTGAGAGGTATAAATTACTATTCAATATTAATTAATTTCCCCCAATATTTCATTGAATTTTTTTCCTCGTTAGTATAATTATCAATATTTTTTTCTTATGATTTTAGATGGCATCTAAGTGCCATGAATTCTCTCCCATACTACATGAAAATATGTTTTCATGCACTGTATAACTTAGTGAATGAAATTGCTTTTGAAATCTTGAAAAAGAGTGGATACTATATCACACCATACTTGAAGAAAGTGGCAAGCAATTATCTGTCTCGTTACTTATTATCGTTTTAAATTGCGGCTTGCAATTTGTGGCTACAATATTGCAGATTGTGGTCACATTTTCTTGTATTTTTCCACAATATACAAATTTTCAACGTAACTAAAAGTGTGTGACCGCAACCTCAATTAAAACTATGTTATTTATCGCTCTTAATTATCTCATATATGATGTATTTTTTCTTAATAGTGAGCAGATTTATGTAAATCATATTTGATTGAAGCAAGGTGGTACCATAATGAATATACTCCAACTCTTGGAGAATACTTAGAGAATGCATGGATATCTATAAGTGCACCTGTTATACTTACACATGCTTACTTTGTAATTCCTCATTCATTCAAAATGGAAGACTTGGTTAATTTAGAAGAAGACTCCAACATAATTCATTTTTCAGCAATGATTTTACGCCTTGCCAATGATCTTGGATCATATAAAGTAAGTTGTCAACTTAACTTTTATTCTTTACAAAAATCTTTATTTATTATATTTTTTATAAGTACAAATAACTATAAACACAGAGTACATGGAGTAATCCAATCTAATACATCAAAAGATAATAGTAAAAGCTATCATCATCAATTTTGAATGGGATTTTATTTTAAGCTATTATAATAAATTTTGAGTTGTTATTATGTTAATTTTATTTTATGCTAACACCTTAAATGATAAATTTTTATAAAAATATTTGGATGGTTCGCTTATAAAAATTGAACCTTTAATTTTCACTATTTATTTTGACTTTTCTTTTTTAAGCGTGAAATTGAGACAGGAGATATTCCAAAGTCAATTAAATGCTACATGAATGAAAGTGGAGTTTCTGAAGTAGAGGCTTGTGATTATATAAAGTCCATGATATGTACAATGGGGAAGAAGATGAATAAAGAAGCTCATAGTTCATCTTTCTCTCAAAGTTTCATAGATACTTCTATAAACCATGCTAGAATGGCAATGTTTATATATCAGCATGGAGATGGTCATACCATTCAAGATCTTGAAATGCAGAATCACATAATATCATTAGCTTTACAACCCATTCCTATTATATGTACACAAAATTAAGAGTTAAATAATGACATGTAATGTGTTTCTGAATTAATGAATGAATAAATATAAGTGAAATATATCTTGAGGATTTTTATGTTTTACATAAATAACAATTTGGTTTTTTTTTTTTTGCAACACTTACGTCCTTTATGTTTATTTCAGTTTCGTTTAGATCATGTAAGTTTCTATTTTTTCGATTTAGTTTTTTTAAATTATCTTATGTTTGCATTTTTAGTCATTTGTCTCACTTTCAACAATAACTAGTGCAATTAAAAATATTTGATCATTAGAAACTCTATCAAATGTTTCAACAATATATCCTTCATCTTAATCCTTAAGAAAACAATCATTACACCTTATACAAAGTCTACATAATTTCTTGATTTTTTTTTTCAATCATTTACACATACATATAGCCTCTAAATCTTGGTACTAAATGTCTATCCACATAATTAATATCATTAACTTCATTCACTTTGAACAATCAATTTACTGCATTGTTTGAATTAGATTTTAATTAATAGTAATTTTAGAACGGTTTAAATATGTTTCTGGTTCTTGTAAATATAACAGTTTTTAGTTTTAGTCCCTGTAAAATTTTTTGTTTGGATTTCATCCCTGTAATATCAGAAAAATTTATTTTTGGTCCTTAACGTCAAGTGGACGTTACAATAAATGTTAATTGACAAATGTAAACGTGGACCAAACGTTTAAATATGTTTTTGGTCCCTTTTAATATAACAAATAGAGGAAAACATGGACCAATCGTACCACTCCAATGGGAATATTAATTTAAATGTTAGAATAATTTGTATACTTATTTTTATTTGTTATTTAAATATTGTTTCGATTAAATTTATTTAGAATAATTATTTAAATTTGTATTCCCATAGGAGTTTGTATACTTTTTTTATAAGAAATAAGTATACAAATTATTTTTATTTGTTATTTAAATATTGTTTCGGTTAAATTTGTTTAGAATAATTATTTAAATTTTTTTTTCTCTTTGGAGTTTGTATACTTATTTTATTAAAAATTAAGTATACAAATTATTTTTATTTGTTATTTAAATATTGTTTCGATTAAATTTGTTTAGAATAATTATTTAAATTTGTATTCCACGTTTTCCTATATTTGTCTGCTCACGTTTTTGTAACGTCCATTTGATGTTAAGGACCAAAAATAAAGTTTTTGGATATTACATGGATGAAATCTAAACAAATATTTTTCAGGGACTAAAACTGAAAACTGTTATATTTACTGGGACCAAAAACATATTTAATCGTTTGGTCTACGTTTCTCTTTGTCAATTAACGTTTTTTGTAACGTCCACTTGACGTTAAGGACCAAAAATAAATTTTTCTAATATTACAGGGATGAAATCCAAACAAAAATTTTTACAGGGCCTAAAATTAAAAATCGTTATATTTATAGGGACCAAAAACATTTTTAAACCTCTTAGAAAATAGTCAAATTTAATGAACTACTTGAATGATTTATTTTACTTTAAAAATAGTGGTGCAAACAAAATATAACTTACAGATTAAACGGAAGCTGAAATGCATCTAGTGAGGAACATCATGAAATGGAACACTTATTTTGCGTTAAAAACACACTTAGCAAGTGTATTCTATCATAGAAGTAGTATAAAAGATTATCGTATCTACATGGATTAATTAACCCGTACCAAATTAATTAAGATTATTTGTTATTTAAATTAATAATAAGGGTCGAGTTGTTACGGTAACAAGTTGTAAATCAATTGAGAGAAGTCTAGAGTCATGGTTTAACTTGTAACTTTGATTACTCCCGATTCTACTTCTTTTCTTAAATTGCCCCTTGTTTGATCATGCAAAATTTAAATTCATGAAAAACATAGAAGTTTAAATTCAAGAAAAACATAGAAGTTTAAATTCAAGAAAAACATAGAAAATAAAAAGATTGAATAATTGGAAGACTAAAATTAAGTTTGATTATGCAATAATTTATAGTCGCAATTATCATGTAGGACCACCAATTCATTGTAGTATGATCGCTAACAACTAATTGATTAAAAACATATAAAAGGTGATCAATCCAATGATTAGAGCCATAGGAAAGTTTAATTGAAAACTTGAATAGCTAACTAAGAGATAATAAAAGTATTTCGATTATAGGTTCCGCCAAAAACTATAGAATAAAGTTTAGTTACTTGTTATTATAAAGAAAATTAATACAAGGATAATAGTATTCATCAAATTAAAGAGAAAAATAAAAATTCACGAAGAGATATACTCTAACTCCAATCAATAAGAAGATTCTTTCTATCATAATATGCCGCTTCCACTATTCTCCTTTGTGCCGTGTTATTATGTTCTAATTGGCGAGCATTGAAAAATTGAGCAGCCTGTTCTTCTAATTCAATAGGCTCAATTTTTTTCTTCTAGAATTACATCTTCAATATGGCGGTTAAAGCCACTCATAATATGGTACTTTGACCACTCATAAATCGAAAAGACTACAACACAATAACCGCTCTAAAAACATAGTGGTAATAGACCACTCAAAAATCGAAGGGACTACGACACACGAACCGCTCTAAAAGGACAGTGGTATTAGGACCACTAAAAAGCGAAGGGACTACGACACAAACTACTCTAAAAGAACAATAGTATTAGGACCACTTAAAAATCAAATGGACTATGGCACAAAAACCGATCTAAAAGGACGCTGGTATTAAGACCACTAAAAAGTAAAAGGGACAGATAGAATGGAAGAAATGGCTTGGAAATGCATCAAGAAGAAGAGGGAGAAAAGAGAAAGTTGGGAATTGTATCCAACTTTGGTGTGTTTTTCACAAGATATCGACACTCTTTATATAGCGATAGAATTCAACACTCTTTATATAGCGATAGAATTCGACACTCTTTATATAGCGATGGAAGCAAACCAACATATGTAAACTATGCAATATGAAACTTTCGTATTTATATAAAGTTGAAAATATGAGAGCTTTCTATTGGAACCAAGTTGATTTTATACTTTGAGTTTTGATGATAACAAAAGTATTTTATGAGAACAATATATTTGACTTCAAAGAGTATGAAAGAAGATATGGTCAAGATTTGAAGAAGATTTGATCAAGATTTATCTACAACAAAATATGAACATAATCAATTTGAAGAATTTACAAACGCAATCTGAAAAAAATACGAACATAATCAATCTGAAGAATTTACAATCTCAATCTAACCAAAATAGGAATAGAATTAATCTGAGGAATTTACAAACACAATCTGAACAAAATACAATTTAGAATTAAACAAGGAATAAATTGAAGCCTAAATTTTAACTATAAATAGATACTCAAGGCTGAAGAAGAAAATCATCGAAAAGCATAATAGAGTAGTCTTAGAGTTCAAAGAGAGAGTTATTAGAGTGTGAGAGTTATTATTATTATAGGCTTTGTTAGAACCAAACACTTAAAGTTCACATCTTGTGTATCCAACCTGATAGTGGTTTAGTTCCTTCTTCAATCTGGGGTTGTCAGGTTTTTAGGAGAAAACTTGGCTTGTAGGGTCAAGGTGGTTAGTTTCTCAAAAGTCTGGGGTTGTCAAGCTGTTTGGGAAGACTGGCTTGGAGGGTTCGATGCTTTGTAATTCAAGGTATTTGAATTAGTGGATTAAAGCCTTCTAAATGAGGGGACTGAATGTATCCAAGTTAGTGGTGAACCAGGATAAATCTATGTGTCAAATTATTTATGCTTTCATTGCTTGCTGCCTCTGAATCCAATTGCTTCTACTCCAAGTAAGTCAACAAAACTGAATTAGTTTTTTATTTATTTATAAATTATCAAAAAGTTATCAACTTTGCGAAACACAATTCAACCGCCCCCTTCTCGTGTTTGCACCTTCAATTGGCATCAGAGCTCGACATCAAGGCTGAGCACTTTACAATGTTTGAGAAAAGATCCAAAGGTTCAATATGTCTGGATTTAGTGAAGAAGTTGCTAGGGGAAACATCAACAGACCACCTCTGTTTGATTGAGAACGTTTTGAGTACTGGAAGGACAGATTAAGAAGTTTCTATATTTCACAAGATCCTAAACTTTGGGACTTGGTGGAAGATGGTTAAATATTTCAATACTGATGGTACTGAAATTCCAATAAAGGAGATGAATGATGATCAGAAGAAGATGTACAAGATGCATCATAAGTCTAGAACATTCATGATAAATGCAATCACCTTCAAGGAGTTTGACAAGTGCACCAACAAGGAGACAACAAAGAGTATTTATGGTAGTCTGATTCTGACCCATGAAAGAAGCAAACAAGTTCAAGAAGCAAAGGCAAACCTCCTAGTCAAAGAGTATGAATTGTTCAAGATGGAAGACGATAAAGACATTGAAACAATGTTTTCTAGATTCCAAATCCTGGTCTCAAGACTAAAGGTACTTTAGAAGAGTTATACTACTGCTGATCATGTGAAGAAAATCCTTAGGAGTATGACAAGCAAGTGGAGACTTAAGCTAGAAGGATTAATCAGCTCTCTTAGATCACATGAAATTAAGCTTGAAAAAGATGAGCCCGAGAAGAAGAGCAAGACTTTGGCCTTGAAATCCAAGCAGAAGAAGGTTCTAAAGGCAACATCAAAATTAGAGGATAGTGATTTAGATTATCATAATCTAAACTCAGAGGAAGAGGGGAATGCCTTCATATCCAGAAGAATTCAGAGGATGTGGCACAACAAGAGGAAATTTTTCCCTCAAAAAGATTCCAAGAAGTCCAATAGAGGAAGGAATGAAAATTTAGACAAGAAAAGCATTATCTACTATGGATGCAATGAACTTGGACATATCAAGTCAGACTGTCCTAATCTAGAGAAAGGGAAACACCAGAGGAAAGATTCTAGATCCAAGAAGAAGAGTTTAATGGCTACATGGGATGATTTTGATGAATCTGCTGATGATGGACAAACATATTTGGCTCTGATGGCTCATACCAACTCCGCCTCTGGATCCAACTCAGATTTGACTCTAAAGTGAATCAACATATGAAGAAATTGAGGTATTTTCTGACTTTACTCGATCTGATTTAAATACTGCTATAAATTATTTTTTAAATTAGAATAACAAATTGTCTTTAAAAGTTAATGTGTTAAAGAATCAAAGTGTTGAATTTTAAACAGCAAATGCAACTCTGAAAACTGATATTGTTGAACTTAAGGCTGAAAATCTAACTCTCAAAAGTAATCATAGTTCAACTTTAATTGAAAATACCACATATAACCCTGATAAGCATGAAGAAGTATTTCAAGATTTTCTTGCTAATGGTATGCAAAGAAGCAAATATGCTTCTATGGTTTATGGAGTTAGTAGAAATGGTAAAAGAGGTATAGGATTTAAAGAAGCTGTAACTAAACCTAAACCTATTACCTCTAATATATTGTGTACTGTTTGCTCTAAGAAAGGTCACTCCAAATTATCTTGTCCCCTGTTAAAAACAAGGAAAGACTAATAACCATCCAAGACTAACAAACTAGAACCCAACGAAATTTGGGTACCTGAGAACAAAATTGTCTATGTTGCAGATGTCCTCTGCAATTAAGTTAAACCACCAATCATGGTACCTGGACAATGGATGCTCGGGACATATGACGGGAGAAAAGTCTATGTTCCAAGAAATAACACTGAGCAAAGGAGGCACAATGACTTTTGGAGGAAAGCAAAAAGACCAGATTATTTGTCAAGGTACAGTAGGTAATGGTACTTCCCCTTCTATTAAAGATGTCTTGTTTGTTAAAAGTCTTAAGCATAATTTATTAAGTATTAGTCAGTTAAGTGATAATAACTATGATATTATATTCAATCAAAAAACATGCAAGGTAATTAGTCAGAAAAATGGATTTGTACTCTTTACAGGTAAAAGGTAAAACAACATTTATAAGATAAATCTGTTTAGTCTAGAGAAACAAGAGGTTAAGAGTCTTATGTTAGTAAATGAAGAGAAACTAATTTGGCACAAAAGATTAGGTCATGCAAATCTTAGATTAATTTCAAAACTGAATAAACTTCAACTAGTGAGAGGTCTACCTAAGCTTAGTTACAAAACTAAAATTATGTGTGAAACTAGTCAAAAAGGAAATCAAACAAAGAATTCCTTTACTTCGAAGAACTCAGCCTCTACCTCAAAACCCTTTGAGCTCTTACATATAGATCTCTTTGGGCCAGTGAAAACAACCTCTCTAAGTGGAAAGAAATATGGCTTTGTTATAGTAGATGATTATACTAGGTGGACAAGGGTAAAATTCTTAAAAAGTAAGGATGAATCCCACAAAGTGTTTATCACATTTTGCAAACAAATAATGAATGAAAAGGGTCTTAAGATTGTAAAAAATTAGAATTGATCATGGAGGAGAATTTGAAAACAAATTCTTTAAAAGTTTTTGTGATGAGAATGAAATCTCTCACAACTTCTCCTCTCCTAGAACACCCCAACAAAATGGAGTTGTAGAAAGAAAGAATAGACCGCTCTAAGAAATGGCCAAAACCATGTTAAATGATATGAATGTTGCAAAACATTATTAGATTGAAGCAATTAATATTGCATGTTATATTCAAAATAGAGTCTTAACTAGATCTATATTGAATAAAACACCATATGAATTGTGGAAAGGTAAAAAGCATAACATCTCTTATTTTAAACAATTTGGTTGTACTTGTTATATGTTGAAGACTATAGATAACCTTGGTAAATTTGATTCTATATCTCAAAAGCGTACGTTCATTGGATACTTTGAAAGATGTAAGGCTTATAAAGCATTTAATAGGAAAACTCATATTGTGGAAGAATCCATACATGTTAAATTTGAAGACAAACAACTTGACCTGAAAAGTCAAAGCAAGATGATGATAATGCAGGTTTACTGGAACCAGAGGAAGCAGATGCAAACAAATTAGAAGAACTTGAAAAATTAGAGGATACAAGCAAATCAAAAGAATATGATAAATCTTCAAAGAATGAATCTGATCAGGTCAGAAACAATCAAAATAAGTAAGAAGGAAGATCTAGATGGAAGTACAAGTCATCTCATTCTGAACCTCTAATCATTGGAAGTGCAAGTGATACTTTGAGGACCAGATTATCACTATAAGATACCACTTTGTTTGACTTACTCTCATCAATTGAGCGACCTCTATTGATGAAGCATTGGTTGATGATGGATGGCTTCTTGCAAAGCAAGAAGAGTTAAATGAATTTAAGAGGAATGATGTTTAGGATCTAGTACCTAGACCAAAGAAAAACATTATTGGAACCAAGTGGGTTTTCAGAAACAAGCTAAATTAAAAAGGTGAAGTGGTTAGAAACAAGGCAAGACTTGTCACACAAGGCTACAGTCAACTAGAGGACATTGATTACAGTGAGACATTTGCTCCAGTAGTCAGGTTAGAAGCTATTTGTATCCTACTTTCTTTTGCAGCAAATAATAACATTACATTATATCAAATGGATGTTAAAAGTGATTTTCTAAATGGTTATATAAGTGAAGTATGTTAAACAACCCCGTAGTTTTGCAAGTTCTGAATTTCCAAATCATGTTTTTAAACTTAGGAAATTTCTGTATGGTCTAAAACAAGCACCTAGGGCATGGTAGAATAGACTTAGTAACTTCTTGCTTAAAAGTAATTTTGAAAAAGGACAAGTAGTTAATACACTTCTTAGAAAATCAATAGGAAATGACATTCTTATTATTTAAATTTATGTTGATGACATTATGTTTGGATCTACTAATGGCACTATTTGCCAAGAATTTTCTAAATTGATGCAGCTTGAATTTCAAATAAGTATGATGGGAAAACTTAACTTCTTCTTAAGGACACAAATTCAGCAACAAAAAGGTATATACATTTATCAAACTAAATATACAAAATAACTTCTTAGAAAGTTTAAGATGAGTGATTGCAAACCTATGGCTACACCAATACACCCTACTTGTTCACTTGAAAAAGATGATTCATGCGAAAAAGTTGACCAAAAAACCTATAGAGGAATGATAGGGTTCCTACTTTACCTTACCGCTTCCAGACCTGACATCATGTTTAGTGTTGTTAAGAGAATCCTTAAATACCTAAAATGCACTACCAACCTTACCTTGTTCTACAAGAAATCTCCTAAGTACAAACTTAGTGGATACGTGATTCTGATTATGTTGGAGATAAACTTGAGAGAAAGAGCACTAGTGGCAACTGCACCTTTCTAGGTGACAACTTAATATCTTGGTCAAGTAAGAAAAAAAACACCATTGCAATGTCAACAACGGAGGTTGAGTACATTTCACCATCTGGCTGCAGTTCTTGTCGCGTCTAGTTTTTTCCGCGAAAAAGGAGTCGCCACCAATTTTATTTTATTCAAAGGAAAAATTGGATAAAACCTAAAATAATTATTTTTTGAACCAAAAATTCGGATTCGGGAGTCGATTACGAGTAGGGAAGGTATTAGCACCCTACAACGTTCGTTAAACGGTTACCCTATAATTAATTGTATACAAACTATTTATTTATTTATTCATTTATTTTTACCCCAAAAAGAATAATAAAAAAATAAATAAATTATTTACATTAATAAAAGAAGAAAAAATATTTTTTTTTTAATTTGGTTTGACAAGGAAAAAACCTTGCTCCTACGTATCCCCAGGTGCAATAGGGAAATAAAAACACACGTAGTTCTTGGGTAGAAAATATTTATGTGTTGACTGATTTTATTATTAATTTTACTTTATATATATAAATATCAAAATAAATTAACAACATAATAGTGATAATAATAATAGTAATAACGGTAATATTGATAATGATAATAATAATAATAATAATAATAATAATAATAATAATAATAATAATAATAATAGGAGTGATGTGTTGTATATTGATTTGTGTATCGTTTTATTTTAAGGAAACACTTTTGTTAATTTTTGACTTTTACAAATTGTAAAGGATAAAAATTCAAGAGCAGATTCGCGAGTTGGCGGCGCATATGTAGCGCGGACCGGCGGCGATAATAACAAAAAAAAATAAAAAGTTTAAAATACAAGAAACAAAACAAAATAAAGATAAGATATCACGAATTTGATAAAGAAATAAACGATTATACAACAATCGATTTTATTCTTATTAGTTAATTCCAAAACTTGATCATGAAACCGAAAAAAAAATTCTTGTTTATATCATATGTGCATAGAATAGTAAAAAAAACTCTATAACAACAATAATGTCAAAAAAATAGATGAGGAGAAAAAAAGAAAAAGAAAGTGTTTACCGCACTATAGAGGTTTATTATTAGTTTCAGGTTCCAATCTCTCTTCTCTATTTTTCTGCCTATTATCCTCTCTTCTCTTTTGTTTTTTTTGTGCTCTCAATTGTGCTCCAAATAGTACTCGTCCCCCTGGTGTACTCTTACTATCGATTATTTATAGGCCTTTCGGGGTAGGTTACAAAAGACAAGGGAATAATTGTCAATTGATCACCATTTTATTACTATTAATCTCTTTCTTTTTGGTTTCTTTTCTTTCAATTGATTATCATTATACTGATTCTTATGACCATCAAATTATTCAATTGATCCTCATTATACCGATTTTTATGATCATCAATCCATTCAATTGAACCTCATTATACCGATTTTTATGACCATCAATCCATTCAATTGATCCTCATTATACCGATTTTTATGACCATCAATTCATTTCTTTTCAATTTCTTTCATTCAATTATGTACCTTTATTTATTTGTTATTATTTTTTTTAATTTTTTTTAATTATTTTTTTAATATATTTTTTATTATATTTTTTTTAGAAAAGAGTCTAAACAGGAATTAGATGCAAACAAAAACTGGGAACATATGTGATTGTTTAAAGTTTTAATCCCTAATTATATATATATATATATATATATTATATTTCTATACACTTATTATTATTATTTCCCTTTTTTTTTAATAAAAAGTAAAAACAAATAAATAGATAAATAAATAAAAAGCGGACAAAATTAGGTGTCAACAGCTGCCCCTCTTTACTTAGAATTTACTTGAGAATCAAAGTAAAAGATAAGTAAGGATGACAACTCTAATTTTGTCCGAAAAGAATTTTTTAGAAGGGTGTGAGTCGTTTTCCCGGCTTCAAGATGCGGGTCGTTTTCTCGGCTTCGGGTGCGAGTCGTTTTCCCGGCTTCAAGATGCGGGTCGTTTTCTCGGCTTTAGGTGCGAGTCGTTTTCCCGGCTTCAACATGCGGGTCGTTTTCTCGG